>OZ023273.1:80164843-80764843 GCA_964007475.1 Hybos culiciformis
AAAACGCAAGTTGAGGTAGCCGCAAAAATTATGCTGCAAAAAATTTGAACAAAACGATGACTTCCGTTGTTGCACTTGAGTTGATTTGCCATCGGAACTTTGTAATTAATTTTTATGAATTTTTTTTTCTGTTTCTGTTTTTATTTATAACGTCTACGAATCACTGAAAACCTTCTTTTTTTTTGTATTATTTTTAATAAAAAACATTCCATATCCTTGCAAAAAAAAAAACAGATAAAATTAAGTCTGAAACAAAAAAACTTAAATAAAATAAATGTGTTTTCATATTTTTTCGATTGAGTCAAACATTATTCTCAATAACTTCTTTATATTATATTATTTTATATTATATTATTTTTATATTGGGTATCATTGCCCTGCCATCATCATCATATAAAAGATTTATGCTCCTCATAATATCTGATTTCACGTTTATTGGAAATATACGAATCAATCGAATTCAAAACGTGATCAGAAATATAAAAAGTAGATATAGGTAGTTTATTTTTTTTTATTTTTTTGTTAAAAGGGGTCATAAACATAATAATTTCCTTTTAAAGGGTATATATATAAGGTGGAACTCATATCTTTGCCATTATTATTATTGTTACATTATTCGACACTTTAAATTTCATGTCACAACTTACATTTAAAATATATAATATATTCGTATATAATCCAATTAGAAAAATATTAATATCAATTTTTTAACGTATTTAATAAAAAACATGCATAGGTATAAACGCATCATCGATATTATTATCTTCCTATTTTCATTTATTTATTTAAATTTGAACATATGTTTAATCCAATAGTGTACACCAGGGCTTCCTGAAGTGTGTACCCTAGGGTTCACCCAGAGCTGACTAAATTTAAGTATTTTTGTACTGAATACAATATGCAGTACCAGTATACTGGTACTGCAAAAATACTGCCGCATTTTCTCACAATATACCAGAGTTCCATTTTTTATCTTCAAAGAAAAAGATCGGAAAAGGAAAAGATAATTTAAAGCTTATTTTTTCTTTACTCTCAAAGATAAAGATAAAATAATGTTAAAATTTCAAGGGATAGAGAAAAAATTGTGAATTTATAAACAAATTTTTAAAAGAGAGGATAAAACAAACAAAAAAATAAACGAAAAAATAATTTTGTTTTGGTTTTAAGTCAAGATAATATAAAGAAAAAATAACGCAAAGGATAAAACATAAGAAAAAATTGCTAAGTTTTCTATAAAATATCCAAGGAGAATTTTAATGATAATTTAAAGATAATATAAAGAAAAAGAAGCAAAAAAATGTGTACCACAGGTTTTTTGAATTAGAGAAAAGTAAATAAACATTTTTTTGTTCACACAAACATAAACAAACACACACAAATAAAGAACATAAAGAAAAAATAATTTTTTATACACATTATTTTTTCGTTGTGTTGAAAAATGAGTTCCTATTTCTCATTTATAATCTCTGAATTAATAATCTTTTCTTCGTCCCTTACGATAAATTAACGAATAGTTTATCGTTTTCTTTTGATCTGTAGAATTTTTATGCACATTTTTTCTTTTTCTTTATTTTTGCTTTTAAATTCTCCATAAATTCTCCGCGTAAAGACAAATTAAAGATAAAGATTTTTTAGTTTTTCTTTTTCTTTATTTTTTCTTTAAATTATCCATAAATTCTCCGCATAAAGAAAAATTAGCGATAAGATAATTTAATAAATTATCTTCAATGATAAAATCAGGAACTCTGCAATATACTCGTACTGCAGAAAGTTTAAGTACCAGTATACTGGTAATGAAAAAATACTTCAATATTTTCTCACAATATACTACTACTGCAGAAAATTTAAGTATACCAGTATACTGGTACTGCAAAAATACTGCAATATTTTTCTGAAATGTACCGGTACTGCAAAAAAAATTTGAGTACCAGTATATATAGTATATTGGTACTGAAATTTTTTTCCAGTCATAGTACATTGTAGAAAAATATTGCAGTATTTTTGCAGTACCAGTATACTGGTACTTATATTGCAAAATACTTAAATTTAGGCCGCTCTGGGCTCACCCAATTGATATCGAGGGTTCCGCGAACCTAAATTATCTTTTCTAAATCTTTTAAAAAAAAAAGTTATCTCAGTTCGAACTCAGTTCTGAATACACAGTTTTGTCCGAACGTGCAAAGCGAGTGCTTTTACATTACTTACTTATGTGAAGCAGGGCTTTCGTGTTAAACATTTACAAAAACAAAGTACAGAAATCGATTAAATTGAAATGCGTATTCAATTTTCAATATTAAAACCGAATTTGCCAGGAAAAGAAACAATATTATACTTTACACTGACAATATCATACTTCACACTGATGAAAGAAAAAAATTCAAGAAATCTTATAAATTTGTGTGTACAATGAATAAAAAATATATATTAAAAACCTAAAACTTAAATACTTTATTCATTATATTTTAAAAATTTTCTGTAAGTGAGGATTCCGTCAAAGATTTTAAACAAAAAAGGGTTCCTCACTAAAAATAGTTTGTTAAATCAGTCTACACTTTTTGAATTAGAGAGTAAGGAATATATTATTCATGATCTAGGATTACTTTAAATTCAAAGAGTCATAAAAATTATTTTTAGCCAATTCGGAGGAAAGAAATTATGAACACCTTTGCATCTGTTTATATTCTTTTTTACGCTTTGAAACTAGTTAAGTTTTTCCAGCATATATATTCCAGATTTAAGAGTGTCAACATTTAATATAATATTATGTAAATGTGATTAATTAAATATTTCTATTAAATATTAAATGGTTATTGTAATTGCAAAGGATATCATTTATTTAATAAAGTACATTTTTTATGAAATAAAAATAAAATCAGGACATATTGAAATATACTTTATCTTGCGTAAAAATTTTAATGCTAATTGAAAGGCAAAAATTATTGGATCCACAGTTTTTTCGTTGAAATGTAAATAAAAAAAAATATACATATATACATACGTATACAATTGTAAGTATTATTTTATAAGACAAGATTTTATTTCATATTCAGTTTTGTTGGAATGGAGAGTATTTGCCAAATACCCGGTGGCTCGATCATAAAGCCATTAGGCTTCGGTTAGGTTTTCTTTAGCGTGTTGTAGATGCTGTAGACAGATACCTGGTTAGTGGCTATCCATTTACTATTATGAATAAAATTTTCTGTTTGTACTTGCTTTGGGATTGAATTTTTCCAAGCTCGGTTCAATTGCATTCAATTGCGATTTCAAAATAAAATTAAATTAAAGATTTTTAAATTAAATTTCTAATAATAAGAGATACCTAGTTGTTTGTCATAAAAATAAATATTAAAAAAAAATATACATGTACTGCATCACATATTTTATTTCGAATTGTATTGAAATAATTAATTTATTTTTAAATATTCAACTTTTTGTTGTGGATATCCTATTAAAATTTTGACTTTTTCATTTTTCAAGAAGTTTTTTTTTTAATTATAAATATTTTAAGTTTATTAAAATCCAACTATATAAGTAGATAGCTATAGTCGTATGACTGGCTTTTGTTCTTAAACATAAACATATAATTTTTCATTCAATTTAGATGAATATGTATTTTTTTTTATATTTTTATGCACATTGCAGAGATTTTGAATTCGATTTTCACAAAAGAAAAATCTGATTGAAACAAAAAATAAAATAAAAACTATTTTTTTTATATTAGGTTAATAATATTTATTTTTAATATACATATAGTAGGGGTGTTACCCGAATCGCCGAAAGACTTTTCGCAAAAAGTAGGGTTACCAGATTTTCCCCACTAAAAACCGGGACAAAAAGAATTTTTTTACAAAATTAATAAAATTTATTAAAAAAATATTTTATTTAATATAAATATAAAAAAAAGGACCGTAATAATGGTAACAAGGTCAAGTACGTAATTAAATAATATCTTAAAATTAATAACTCAAATTAGGAACAAAAAATATAAATATTCATTTCATTTACTTGCCGAAGCAACTGCAGATTTGTGTTTCTGAATTTGAATGTGATTTTTAATGTCGGATAAACCATGACTTATACTAAAACTTGAATTGCAATCTCTACAAACGCTTCCGTATCAATTTTGCCTTTTTTAATAAAAGGAAATTCTAGAAATTGGCACTTTCTCTTTGGCATGTTGAACTTGAAGGTATAAAATAAATCTAATAATATATAAAATGAAATTAGTAAACCAAATTTTATATATAAAAGATGCTAACTAACAAAAATTGGTACCAGCCAAATTTCAGCCAAGTCTTGCAGCTAAATAAACAAAAACAAAAATGTATAAATAAACAAATACTACCCTGCAATATCTTTATAAGCTGGATTGATGTAATGTAGGATCGAGAATTAGAAAAATGAAAGCAAAGCGTAACATAACCTGAACAAAGTGGCACATTTTTTATAAATTTATTAATTTTTTTTTGGTCAAAAATGTTAAACCGGGACAATTGAGCGTCCCGAGAACCTTTTTCGGGACGTCACGAAACGACATGAAAACCGGGACAATCCCGGAAAACCGGGACTTCTGGCAACCCTACAAAAAGACATTTTGCCTAATTCCATTTGGCAAAAAAGACACTTCGCAAAAGAACCATTTCGCAAAACGGATAGTTAACAAACGTTCGCTTTAGCCTAATGAGACAGTTAACAACTTTCCAGTTAGCATAAGGACATTTCGCAACTACTACTTTTGGCAAAATATACATTTCGCAACTACCCTTTTTGGCGTAATTCACATTTCGCGCGAGCGCGCGAAATGTGAATTACGCCAAAAAGGGTAGTTGCGAAATGTATATTTAGCATGCACTAAAATATGTTGCATTATCATAAATGCATATTATTAAATTAAACAATTCCAATTATATGCATTTTAATTTTAAGAAATTTTATTGAATTTTTAATATCTGTTTTTTTAATATAGTTAATACAAATCCAGTTTGTAAATATAAGAAATAATATTAAAAAATTAATACTTAATATATATTTTTTTATAAAATCCTACATGCTTTTTTTTTACAGGAATCTCTACAGTTAAAAAAAACCTTTAATATTCTATTCATCATATTTGTGCAATATAAAAAAATTTGTTAAACTATACTTTTGCGAAGTGTCTCAATTAATATAATGTTGTGAATTGGTATTTTGAGAAATATCTTTTTGCGAAGTGTCGCATTAGGTCAAATGGAATTTTGTTAAAGAGTTTTTTTTGCGAAATGGAGATTTGCGAAACATACAAATTTGATAAGTGGCTTTCGGCCAAATAGACTTTTGCAATATGGAATTTGCAAAGAGGCCCGCTCCCATATAATAGATACTTATTTATATTATTATCACCATGACTATAAATTTATAAATTTATAAATTCAAAAATTCAAAAATTCAAAAATTTAAAAAGTCAAAATTTTAAAAATTTAAAAATTTTATGATTAGTTGGAATTTTGGCACTATATGACATTAATCCATAAAGCCGAAATAATCCGTATGACATTTAACTATATGCAAACCAAAACAAAATATACGCAGTTATTTGCTGTCTCAAATCGTAGTAATCCCCCTATTACCGGATTTTAGGCGATTGGGGCGATTGCTCTAAAGGGGCGTTTATTATCTGAAAATTTTAAGTATCCAAGCATACGTACGTAAAAATGGGCTACAAAAATTAATCTTTAACTTATAATTAAAATGTTACAAAGTTTATGTTTTAAATTTTATGAAATCACAAGTTTTTTTTAAATAAATAACACTGTTGTTTAAATAGAAAAATATTAATTCATATAAACAGTGAGAAGAGTAAATTACTTAAGAGGACTTGCTCTGTCCAAACAAATTAGGACATAAAAAAATAGTTTTGAAGAGATTTTGAGCACTTAGCCTTAAACGATTCTAAAAAGTCTTATACCATTTTAAAGTATGAAACGGAGGTTGTGAATGAAATTAAACATTAAAATAATTTCAAACGGCTTTTTAATAAAATTTCTGGAACAAAAAAGTTTGGTACGAGCAAGTCCTCTTAAATTAATTGCAATCTAAAAATAAGAAAAATAAATTTTTACCATAGTCAAGTATATTGAATTTTTATCTGAAAATGACATATCTACGGAATTTCCAAATGAATTTATTGGTCTTCGCAAATATTTGACAAGCAAGCGTTGCTTCTGCGGAGAGGTCATTTGCCAGGTTAAAACTATCTAAGTCTAAGATCGACAATGAGTCAGGATAGATTAAACAGTTTAGCTATCATATAGAGGGTCAAGAAACAGAGCAGTTGAATTTGGACACCATTTTAAAAGGTTTTACAGAAAGAATATATTATATATTATTGCGGTATCAAAACACAAAAAAACTGAGTACGATCTCTTTTTATATAGTTTTTTGTTCAACGTATTCACAGTTTTTGCTATCATTTAGCGACTCTATAAAAGACATTTTTTTTTAGTAAAACCTTTCTTTTTTTTCATATTTAAATTTTGAGAAATATCAAATTTTGGAAAACTCTTTGTACAATCGGCTTTAGTGCTTCGTCTCAGAAATTAACCAGTAAAAAAATGTCATTTGAAAGAGAATTGCCTTTGAAAGTCAGCCTTAACAAACTAAAGCTGAGAAGATGAATATGATCACAAACAGTGACGAAGCTGTCAACATAACTCCAATGCTAGCGTACAGAAATTACATGTTTTGTAGAATGAAATTTTCTAATTTTTTTTTTTCATTTTATTAATGGGGTACGAAACAAACAAAACACCCCTTATTGAAATTTGCATATATTATATTTATGAATCGTGAATTTGGGGTATTTCTATTAAATAAAGAAATGCGAATATTTTATTTCATTTATCTTGGAATGGAACTATACTGCGCCAAAAAATGGCGTACTAAATTTTAGGATTTCTGGCATTAAATCTAGTACTATTTATTTTCGGTATCATATCAAGTACAAATTGTTTTAATCTCTGACTATTACCAGGAGCATAATTTTTAGTATGTTATTCCAAAAATTCTTGGATTAAAATATTTGAATAATTTTATTAGTATGGCCGAATAATGGAGTGGTAGATTGAAATGCTAAGCACCGAGGTTCGAATACCGAAGAGGGCATAAGAAAAATTTAATAAAAAATTAGTTGCGGAAAATACATGATTTTATGTATTTTTACTTGATTGTAGCCAGTGGCGTAGCTAGGTATGGCGATTGTGTGCGAACGACAAGGGCCCATTGTTGTAGGGGCCCAATCATCAAACCATAAAATTTAAAAAAAAAATTAATTTTCTAGATTAAAATTTAAAAAAAAATTAATTTTCTATGTAGATTGAAATTAAAAAAATTTTTTTTTGAAACAATGTTCTTATTTTTTTAATATACTGGTTCCAACCAAACCAATCCAAAAAAAATTTGTATAATAAAATTTACTCTGATAAGTTTTTTTAAGAGGAAATACATACATAAAATGAGGAGAAATTATTAGCCCACTGATGTGTGTGTATATTACTATTACTCTAAATCTTTCTCTAGATCGTTTCAATACCTTAGACAAAATAATTGTCCAAATTGAAAAACGCTTCGTAGGTCTGAATACAATTAAACAAAATTTTGCATTTCTTCAACCTAGAAATATTTGATCTATGTCTGAAGAGGAAATCTTGCCATAATATTTCAAAAAAATATTCAGAAGTATTTTTAAATAATTTGCCAATTCAGTTAATACAAGCCGCTAACTTCCTAAAAGACGATTTGAAAGAAAACATGACGATTAAAGAATTGGCAGATGTTCTAATGTAATTCCGATGTAATTTTTTAAAAATAAAAACAAATACACATAAGTTTTTATTTGTATATTTTATTTAATAAGAAAAGATTTGTAGGTGGGCCCCAAAATAGATTCTTGCACAAGGGCCCAAAATGTCTAGCTACGCCACTGATTGTAGCACGTTTTTTATCTCAGTGTGTAGTTCCAAACACAGTAACTAACTAAACAAGATATTGAAAACAAATTGAAGTTTTATTAGTTAAAAAATTTCTTAATTTAAATTCTTTTCATTTCCCCGATTGATGTTCCATCATTCATTCCATCACTATTCTCTAATGACTTTAGATTTTAAATAGAACATGTACCAACATAAAACATACATTTGTACCAACATACACATAATTGTTTAATATATTATGAGGAATCCAACAAGTGGTTTTTTTTTCCAAAAAAAAGCAACAAAAAAAACATTTATTCTTTTACTTCAATGGTTTTATTTTGATAAGGTTTTCAATGTTTTTTTTTTGTGTCAAAGTCTTTTATATTTTAATATTTAATGTCTAATAGTCTCTAGAGAATAAAAAAAAATGTTCTACCTCCCTTCTAATAAAAAATTACTCAAAAAAAAAACTTTTCCTGCTTATTCCTTTATGAAAAATTAAAAAAAAAAAAAAAATAGCAACAAGTTGTTTGTTAATTGAACTTAAAAGGTCTTTTACCAGAATCAATTTGCATATTTTATGATGCGGCATCATGTTGAATAACACCCACACAGAGCGTTTTAAATGGTTGAGTTTTAGAAACATACACAATAATATACATATTTTCTTCTTTCAAAATATTGTATTTTTTTTTTTATTTTGAATTTTGTAACTAGATAGATGCAGATCTACCACTACCTTATAGTTTGTCATTTAAATACAATATCGCGCTTCTTTTTTTTTTGTTGAATAATAAAAAATATTGAGGATAACAAAATCGCAGGAAATAAAAAAAAATAAAAATATTTTTTCTTTTTTAGCTCCTTCCTTTTCAATCAAACATGAAAAGGACTAGGTATGTGTTTTCACTTTCTGTCGGCCAGTCTGTTCTGGCGCACTTAAAGGCGTTTAAAACTGACACTGAGGTAAAAAAGAGTGCTTGATATGATACCGAAATTTGTTGTTGTTTTTGGTAACAGTAATATAATCTGCTCTTTCCTTACGTCAATGATATTAAAATTTTATTAACTTTAAAAAATCGCTGAAATCCTTAGCGGAAATTATTTTCAGAGCGTCCGATAATATACTATTTGCAAGAAGTGTTAATTATATTACAACGTTCCAACTTCGCTAATAAGAGTAAAATTGGAAAATTTCTTGAACTCGTTCACCATTGACCATATAAAAAATTTCCGCAATAGTATACCCTAATTAATTAGACTATGGTAGTCCATTTAGTCAAGGAACGAAAATGGTAAATAAAACTAAAATATTTTATTTAAATTTTGAAGAAAAACATTGTAAAACTGTAATAATAATGAAATTAAAATATGAACTACTCTATACATAATAATAAGCGAGTTTCTTTTTATAAATATTTTGTTTATAAATTTATTTCGAATATCAAATTTTTACGTTGCATCAAATATTTTTTGAAAAATTGCGAAACTAATTATACATAAGACATTAAATATAATAATATTATAAATACTTGTTGCATAGTGTATAACTTAATGGAATAATATACTTCGATAGTTTATTATTAAAATTTTTACACAATTATTATTATTAAATAATTTATTTGTTGTAATCAAAGAATGTTAAAGAAAATTTTAATCTTATTTGTATAATTATTTATAGTGTCTATCTTATATACATATAGTTATAATTAGAATTATTAAAAAGTTCTCTAGAAAAGTTTTATACTATTTTGTATAAAATGAGTTTTATAAATATTTTTGTCTGTTATATAACTCGATTGACTTTCAAACAAATATTTTTCAAGTCAATCTATCTTTCTCGTTAAAAGACAATACAAAATATATTGTGCGTTCGAATTAGCGTTTCCAAATATCAGTAGGTAATGCCGAAGATGGTAAAATAAGAGAAAAATGTTCAAAATGATATTTTCATTTAAAACAAATAATATTTCTATCACATACACTATGGATATTATTTATACCTACAATTATTAGTAAACTAAAATAAAAAAGATCTAAAATCAATTGAAGTATTATGCGAACGGTTTACACTTTCAAATTTTTCTAGTCTTCATATTTTTATAATCAATATCTAATCACATACGAGTTTATACATTTAAATCTATTTTAAGCTTTTAAGCGGTTGGGTACTTTTGCCCAGAATTCATTTGACCGGAATTCTTTCGACCGGAAATCATTTTCCCGGAATTGTTTTTGCCCGGAATTTCTTTTCATTTTTCTGCTTTTCATTTGCTTGAAATTTTTGATTTGACCGGAAAAATTTTTGCCTTCAAATAATATTCTTCTTTTAATTGTGATTCACTAGCATATAAGAATACAACATTTATTATTTTGAATATAAAATATACCTCTTGATACAAAATTTTATTATTTTATATATATTATCAATTGAATGAATTTTGCTTTGTTTAATTATTTATTATTCTGCATTTGAACATTTTTAATTAGCGATTCTATTTGTAATTAATCACGTGCAGAGTTTAAAAAAAGCAGTTCAATTAGTTAAATTTAGTTAATATTTATTTATTCATTTCAAAATTTTATTTATATTAAATTTGTATAAAAATTTAGTTAAAAACTTAAATAAAACTAGTGAAAAAATTAAATAAAAAGTACAAGAATTTAAGCAATAAACTTTTTTCAGTGTATTTAAAAATCCTTTAATTCCCCTTAAAAATAGACTATTTTTTGTTAAAAAAAGTTGATTATTCCGGGCAAATCGGAAATGCCGGGCAAATAAATTTTCAGGGAAATAAAATTTCCCGGGCAAATAAAATTTCAAAGAAAAAAATTTCCGGGCAAATAAAATCCGAGCAAAAAAAAAATGCCGTTCAAATGTTATTCCGATCAAATGAAATACCTGGCAAACTTGCCGCTCCCGATTACAATATATGCATAATATATCTACAATTGCACAGTTACATTGCATAGAACAATATTAACTATTTACGACATTAAAATATTTCGTCAAAATTCCCAGATGTGATAGAACGAGTTTCGGAGATTTGTTTTTAGTTCGGACCTCGAGAATGTGGAATGCTCTCTCATCAAAATTGTTCCCGACAGCTGGCGGACGTTTGATTGACGACTTGCGCCGCTTTAAGAAGAGTGTAAATGATCACCTCCTAACTTTTCAATCCCGTCTAAATTTCCTGTCCCAATTACCAAATCCATATAGGGTAATTTGCGGTGTTATGGCGCAGCGGGTGGAATGGCATACTCATCCGTTTTAATATTTCAAAAATAAATTTTCTTGAACTCGTCAAATCATTTTGTTTTTTTTTTTCATTTTTAGTGCTGATTTAAATTTTTGGATTTCTAGACCAAAGTGTACATATTTTTTTGAGTTTTGTTCTCAAGATGTGTGAAATAAAATACTCTTTTTTTATGACATTAGCAAAAACCGCTGGAATTTGGACAAAAAAACCGCTGTTTTGTTCGGAAATAATATTTTTAGAATTTATTTCTTGCCTCAGTACTGGAGTAATTAAATCCATAAGTCGAGTTTTTATTCTTGGATTATTTTTTAAAATATATAGAATGGGTGAAATGGTACAAGTTCATTAGGGGTGACATGGTATATGTGCTTTTTCTCCTTACTTAGT
Source organism: Hybos culiciformis (assembly GCA_964007475.1). Taxonomy (NCBI): domain Eukaryota; kingdom Metazoa; phylum Arthropoda; class Insecta; order Diptera; family Hybotidae; genus Hybos; species Hybos culiciformis. The sequence continues at coordinate 80,176,440 of OZ023273.1, forward strand.
TTTTTTTGCCAAACTTAATTTTTTTAGATATGCCAACATTTATAAAAAAAATAGATTGAAAATAAGAAGCAGTATCCTTGGGGCGAGTAAATGGAAAGAATAAATTTGATCTTGGATTATTGCATTGCAATTTGCAAAAGTTTTTAATATCAAAAAAAAACTAAAAACATTCGTTGTAAATGGTTTCACGCAGGCTCTCCTTCATTTTATACCATTTGCCAATCATGTGGCACAAAAAATAAAAAAAATAATGATCTAAAAGTAATGGTGACTGCTGTGCCATGTCACCCTCACTAGAAGGGGTGATTTGATTTTTCTTTATTTTTTTGAAATCTGATTTAAGAGTTTAAAACGAAAGTTAATTTTTTTTCAACTAATTTATATAATTTCAATTTTAATAAAACAAAAAATTTTGTTTTTGTTTCAAGAAAAAAAAAATTTTTTTCCGCAGAAAAATGGATTTGAAAAAAGGTACACCGTTTCACCCCAACTTCTGTTAGTATAAATGGTGTTCCACCTAGTGATTTGGATACTTAAATAAATAAAAAAAAAAACAAAAAATGGCGAAATTTTAAATTTTTTTTTAATTTTTAAATCATAATTTTAGCTTACGAATTCAATTTCAGTTCAACTTTAAAATGAAGAAAAATAATTTGTTTATTAATAATCGTAAATTTTCAATTCGGATATCGAATACGGTTGATCAATCCGTGAATACCGGTTAAGGATATATCCGCTGACAAAACTCTAGTTCGAATAATACACATATATGTACATGTCTAAATTGAAAAACTCATAATTTTATGAGTTATGTTTCAATTTATTAAAGTTTTCGGTTTTTCTATTTTCTTTTTTGCTTTTTTGTTATGTTATAAATGTTTTTGAAGATATGGGAAAAGTTCATTACATGTTTTCAAATAAAAAAAAAAAAAAAAAAACAAAAAACTAAAAATTCTATTGAAATAATATGTAAAATAAACTTGAAGTCATATTTTATAAAAAATATTTGAATGCTCTTTTCAATGTTCTTTAACTTGTTGTACTAAATATATTGTACATACTAAATATATGTATTCTGTGTATTTTATGCAAAAGTTTTTGTCTTTTTTTTTCTCCTCATCTATCTACATAAGTTCGATTTTGACAGAACAGAACAGATTATATTTTGGGAAAGAACATTAAAAATAGTAAAGAAAGAAAATTAATATTTTATTTGTTTTCAATATGTACATATGTACAAAAAAATCTGTACATACAATCATACATATAAGTATTATTTTTTTTTTATTTAGTATTTAATTTGTTTTCGAAGTTTTTATACTTTTCGAAATAAATTTAACATTAAAACTTGAGAAAAAATAAATTTTTCTTTTTCTTTTTTTGAACATAACTATAATACATAATATTTTTGATTTAAAGTTTTGTTGGCAGTATATTATGTATACATGTGCAGCAGTACTATTTATATTTTTAATGTGTACAGTGCACATATAAAAGTTTCATTATTATTATTATTATTTTTATTTCTATGTAATTTTTTTTTTTTCGCAATTTAAGATAAACGACAATAAAATGCAAGAGGAAGAGAATTACAATTTTTTTTTCTGTTTTTTTTTTCATAACATTTCATAAATTTTTTCACATTTTCGTATTGTTTTTTTTTTAACAAAAATGTAAAATTTATTTTTAAATTAAAATAAGTTGATTTTTCTTGATTTCAATGAAATTTTTGGTTTGCCATTAATAAGAATTTTTACAAATTTTCATCACTTTTAACAAAAACTTTTCAGTTTGCCTCAGAGGCGAGAATTAATATTCTTGATCAACAAATCGACGGATCAATCCTTTTTTTTCGATAAAACATTGATTAATTTGCTGCGTTCGGTTTTTGTGACTTCAGATTAGGGCTTGCAATCCCGGTCATAATTTCCGATCCCACCATTTCGGGATCACGTTTTTTCAAATTCCGGGCTACCGGGATTGATCCAGGAATTGACTTTCCCTGCTAAAAATTTAATATAAACTCAAAAAGGCTAAGATTTTTTTTTTTAAATTCAGTAAAAAATTCTATTTTATTATTTAAATTATAAGTTAAATACTAGCAATTCATATATTAAAATGTACATAAAAGTAATTAATAATAACAAAAAATAAAATATATAATAGTAATTAATTAAGTAGTATAAAAAATAAAGCTTAAAAATGACGAAGCATTGAAAATGATGTTGATTAATTTTTTTTTGTTGTTGAAAATGGCATCTGAGAAAAAAAAGCTTGTCTAGAGTCTTGTCATCCAAAGAACTTCGTAATTTATTGGAAAATAAACCAGCAGATACATAGGCTTTTTCTGACTCATTAAATGAACATTTTTCTCTTATTTTATCATCTTCGGCATTACAGAATGAATTGGCATTACAGAACATTTTTTTTTCGGTTAACCGGTATTCGCCGGATAATAGCGAAATTGATATCCGATATCCGCAATTACCTTTTCTACGATTATTTGAAAACTCTAATTTTGAGTTATTTATTTTTGCATTGTTATCATAAAACCAAAGCAAGTTATTTTTCAAATACCTACATTTTCTGACTTTTTTAACTTTTGAAGCGCTATCCAATTGAAAGCAATGAAATTAACTATAATAATTACCAAATTCAATAAAAAATCAAAATTTTTTTTTAAATTATAAATTTTAATTACTTCATTAAGATTGTTAAAAATTCAGAATGCTCCAATGTAAGATACGAATATTCTTGAAGAAAGAATAACAAAAAAAAATAAAATAAAAAAATAAAGTTTCAAAAATTTTTTTATGTTGTTTTATATGCATTTTATATAATAAAGTGTATATCTATAGAGCCGAAAAAAAAAACAGCATAAAAGGATAAATTGTCGTCGTGGAAAAAGTTCATCCTCTTCTTGGAAATAACAGAAAAAAAATCTTCCATAAAGTATGTTGTGTATAAAAAGGGGGGCATTCAAGTACTTTCACACACAATAATAATAGTAGATTTGAAACATGTTTTAATTTTTTTATTTTTATTTTTATAACTTTCCTTTTATAACAAAAGAGCCCATATTCAGAAATTTGGAACAGTTAATTGGCCAGCCAAATGCATTTTTTATCTTATTTAAATCATTTATATTAACTTCACCACCGCTATTGTCCGTGAACTTAGAAATTCATAATTGTCTCAGTTCCTGGTATTAAATCGAGCTGAAATTTTGCATTTCGCTTTGTCGTCGATGATAATACACTTTGGCATCACAATCGCTGTAGGGATCCCATTGCTTTATTTCGTATATGGATCCCATATGGTATCTAAAAAAGAGATCATGATCTGTTTTTTGTTCCGATAATTCTTTTTTTTCTATTTTTTTTTCGTTTTGGTCTCTTTTCATTTATTTAAGTAATAAAAATTTAAACTGCATTATTTTTATAGGAAACCATACTGAACGCTTCCCCTTAGCGTTCTATGTATACAATACAACTGTTGCGCGTTATGGTCGACAACGTTTTACTTGACATATTCAAAAAACATATTCATAATTCTATCCAATTTGAATTGTATTTTAGGTTGAATTATTAATTTTATTTTATAGTTATTTGAGCCCGTTCATAATGTATTCTTTTATTTGTATCTTGTTAGTACATTGCTGAAATGTTTTTTTAGTGTTTATATTGATTGAACTATGTTATATAGTTTTAATTAATTAAAACACAGTATTAAAACAAAATATGTAACTCTTTTTGGACTCTTTTTTATTTTTTCTCAAAATATCTATTTTTTTATATTTATGTGAAATCCCTAAATAAAACTTAAACATTGTTTTCGAAGGCAGGGCTCTTAAAACTAAAATAATTTTAACACATAGTCTGCTTCTAAATATTATTTATTATTACATAAGAATTTATGATTTCTTAAGCAGAGTTAAATCAAAGTTTTATTAAGCAATGCTCTTTCTGAATTTAAAAAAAAAAAAAGTTGGCACTATCGATGCTGTAAAACGTTCATAATATACACTTTCGAACGTGTAACTTCTAACCAGAGCTAATTATTTGACCTAATAATAATAATCAGAAAACTTTTCTTTTCAATTACAATTAAAAAAATTCTACAAAAAGAAAAAAAAATTCAGCATAAATAAAAATATAAAAGAAAATAAAAAAATTTTAATAATTATTTTCCATTTTCTTATGTTGCGGCCGGCCCCAACACAAATAAGATTTAAGAATTAAAACTCAAGAGAATATGAGAAATTTTCAAACAAAAAGAAAATTTATCTATACATTATATGTAGCTCTTTAGCTATACTTTTGTTGAAAGTATATTTTAAATTTTTTCCGAAAAAACTGATAATAAAGAAAAGTTCTTTCTAATAAAAAAAGAATACAAGAATCATTATTGTCAAGAAGGCATAATATATTGGATTCTCATGCTTTTTGTGTGCACTTCAAAAATTAAGATAAAAAAAAAACATTTATTGAACATTTAAAATATTTGGCTTTTCTTTTCTTTTTCTTTTTTTTTTTTAAACCTTTTGTTTTTTTTTTTTTCTGCAATAATTTATGTTAAAACGTATAGATAAAGTGTAGTAAATGTATAATATTATGCTTTTTCTATAAATATGTAAATTTTTGATCCAGTTGGAAAATTAAGCAATTAACTTAATTTTGTCGTTATTATTTTGTTTCAAATATATTTTAATTATGTATAATGTATATACATATGTGTAGTAATCCTGTGGGCTAAGCAGACGATTATTTAGACCTATACTTCCGTAAAATAACCATTCTATATTTTTATGTTGGTTTGTTCTAAGGTGCAATGCAGCCATATTTCACATTTCACCTAGTTCTAGTTTAATTCCATGAATCGAATGAAGTGTTTTAACTAACAATAAAACCAGACTTTAGAAGTAACAATTCAACAGTCAGTTAGACAACTCGGGCCTTTTCGTTGTTGTTTTCAATTTTTTAAGTTATTTCCAGGTTTTTATTTCGAAGTTTCATTTTTTCGATTTTCAAATTTCGAGATATTTTTTTTTATATTTGTTGTCCAGTTATAATTTCTTAATAGTTATAAGCATTTAATTGCACGACAGACGAACGGACGGACATTTATTAATTTTATCAAATATTTTATATACAACGCAATCAAGCTTTTGCCCATTCATATTAGCTTAAAACTAATTTCAATGATTAATGAACACATTAAACAATTTTTGAAAAAAAAAACATAACTTTGTAACTTAATTAACTAACTAAGAAAAACATATGCTGCATTGAGGGGAAAAGACACACTTACTTGACACACCTGATCTGACTCTTGAAAAAAGAATTTGACTAGTTCTTGATGTAAAAATAAAAGCAGTTGCCAGAAAAACATATAGTACAAGATTTTTCATTTTTGACGGAAAACGGTCTAACTAAAATAATAAATTAATCACCTTAATCGCAACACCAGTATCTTTTTAGTTTGAAAAATTGCCACTTCCAAATTCTGATTTTTTTATCATGGACATAGATAGTTTTTTAAACAGTTTCTGTGTGCACTAACTTCTTTAATATCGAAAATTATAGTAGACCGTTTACCACTTATAACTATATTAACAATTTTTACTTATTACTTAAATAAGTTACGATTTTCATATATTTAAAGGGTGTTTTTTTTATTTTCGAAACGGTCAACGGTGAATTGAGCTGTCGTACAGCGCACAATTTTGGAAATTAACAGTTAGTAGTCTGGCAAATCATCGTAAATAGATTCACGCTTGAACAACGCTACCAAATTATGTTCGAAAATCCGTCGCCGATTCTTATCTTGTTCCCACTTAATTTAAATAAAAATAATTTTAAAACCTGAATGAAAAAATTTTTTAAATAAAACATTTAACGGGCGCCAGCAAAAATCATGTTTGTACGAAGCAAAAATAATGTCGGCGGCCACAATAGCTTTTCCATACATTTTGTACGGCCAACTTTCTTTTTCACCCGATTTGATCTATTTTATGTGGAAAAAGAATTTCGGGGAACGGGGGATGGCTGCCCCCTAGGGCGCATTTTTTGTTTTTTTTTCTTGGAAAATGAAATCGGCGGCGCTATTTCAGTTTTAAATTGGCGGCATTAATTCAGCTTCAACTGAAATAGTGCCGCCAACTCAGAAAACTGATATCGGCGGCGCTATTTCAGTTTTATACGAAAACAGGATTGAGCGGCACTTTTTCAGTTTTAGTTTAATATCGAAAATGCGGCGGCGCTATTTCAGGACACCCATTTAATCATTGTAATACCTATACCTATATTTAAGTAGAGTTAAAAAAAAAACAAACTTTTGAAATAAAATTTAATTGAGATTTTGGTGGCCAAAATTATTATTTAATATGCTTTTCCATAAATTCCTTTTTTTTTTTTATTATTCCAAAAATATGCAAAATTTATTTTAAAAAACAATATAAAATTTTCTTAAAAAATAACAAAACCTCGAGCCCCATAGAATTCAAAATTCCTGATAAACAAGTATATCATGGTAGTTCCATGGAAACTGGCGGAAAAGTAAATAAAAAATGTGAATAAAAAAAATTATTTGGTAGACTTAAATCAGTGCTTGTTAAATACTTCAGATAATTTCTCCGAGGCTGTGTTTTTCGATTTTTGATTAATTTATACCGATCAAGTCATTCCCGTGTAAGCACACGAACCACGGTAATGACAAAAAAAAACAGTTTTTCTTTAAAATTATTGGAAAATATTCGAAATAATAAAAAATGTTAATCAATTAAATTATAAAAAACAAAAAGAGAGAAATCTAAATCAAATTAAAACATATTTTTTATTATTCCAATTAAAAAAAACGGGTTGGGTACTTTTGCCCGGAATTCATTTGACCGAAATTCTTTTGACCGGAAATCATTTGCCCGGATTTTTTTTTTGCCCGGAATTTCTTTTTCCCGGAATTTCATTTGACTGCTTTTCATTTGCCTGAAATTTTTGATTTGACCGGAATATAAAATATACCTCTTGATACAAAATATACCTAGATTTAATATTTTTTTTGTTAAAATTTCAGGCAAAAAAATTTTCCGGGCAAATGAAATTTCAGGCAAAAAAAGTTCCGGGTAAATAAAATCCGGGTAAAAAATAAAAATTCCGGTCAAATGTTATTCCGATCAAATGAAATTCTGGAAAAGGAGCCGCTCCCAAAAAAAAACACTTACCACGGTAATGACAAAATATGTGTAATTTATAGAAAATTTTTAAATAACTGTTCACATCCCGTTTATTTTACTCGCTATAACTATCTATCACAACTAATAATATCAAGTAAAAATTTATTTACTTAGCCAACCTGAAATCGTGACTTAAAATTATGTTAGTTTAATTTTTTTTTTTTGAAACGTAATTTTAATAGGCTTGATAATGGTGGTTAATATATAGGTACACCGAAATATTGCTATAAAAAATTTAATGAAAATAAAATTAAGATAAAAACAAAAATCGTATGATTTGTTTTATTTATTTATTTTCGAAAACAACTGAAAGTTCCGAATTATATAAAAAAAGATCAAATAAGTAATTCTAAGAAGATTGAAATACTAACTGATACGGTAACACTAATAAAATAATACAAAAAAAACCAATTATATAACTCTGTTTTCTCAACTTTTTTTTAAATATTAGACAGTAATCACAATAAAATTTGTGAATTATTTATTGAACAATAAAATAACGAAATTTTAATTTTGAATACAACCCCATTTTTGTGTAACAGCAATGAAAAAATCATTTTTTATTCTGAAACTTTTGCTAATGAAAGTAAATATTTATATTTTTTTTTTATTTGTCCTAAACCTAAAGGGTGATAATTAATAAAAATCTATTTTCAAGATTAAAATTATTATGTTGCCAAAAAAGTGTGGCAACATCGAATCGTACAGTTTCCGTGGAACTCCCCTTCTATATACGTCGTTTAACTGAAAAACTTTCAAATATTATATAAAAACTTATATAAATTATATGCTTTTATAATTCTACTAAAAGTGAATATGATATCATTGCATTGTAAGGAAAATTTTATAACAACTATCAATAATTCCATTTTAATGAAAATATTCTAAATCCTACAGTTTTAAATTCAATTTTTACACTTCATAAAAATTTTTTATTATTAAAAAAAAAAAAAAAATTGAATAGTTTAGCAGCATGCTTTTAACATAAAACCATATTGCATGTATACACATTTATACATTTATATGTAGAAATCACAATGGAATACAAAAATCTCAAACATAAATTCCAATATTATGTATATGTATACACAAAGGTACATATGTGGTATGTTCTTATATGTACTGCACATAGACGTATTTATATAATACATATATACTTAAAAATATGAAAAGACATCAAAGGACAAACCTGAAATGCCAATTGTTTTCGATTTAACATAAAATTCGATTTAGTTTTCCTTCAAAAGTTTTATATATATATATTATATATGACATTTATTTGCAAATGTATAATATATGCGTTGTCTGTTGTTTAAAAATCATACAGAAATTATTACATACATAGTTCATATTATAGGCATATGTAGTTTAGTTTGTGTGAAAATAAATGCGATTTTTTTTTACTATTTTATAGTCATTCCAAATGTTGTGCACATTTGAAAATTATATGGCTAGGTACTTTTAAGATTTTATGTAAAAATGTCAAATTTCTATAAATGTTTATTCCAATAATTGGTATGGTTTAAAATATAATTAAATTATAAGTTTTTATTATTAAGTTGAAAAAAAAAAACAACAGTATAATTGTAATAATTTTAAATTCTTCGCATCAACCGCAAATTACAACCGTCAAATATCATTTTAAAATAGGGTGCAATTTTTTATATGTTTATGGTCCTGCGGTCCTTTGAAAATTGATTGAATTGAAGACAAAATTTTCAGAAGTTGTTAATTTTTTAATATAAAAGACTTAATCATGCTCTCGGACACTTGATAAGCATATTTTTTGTTCAATATTTGCACATATTTCTTAAGTTTTTATATTTTACGCATTTAAAAGAAACTTTATAGCTAGCTATACAACCCTTTCTTTTTGTTTTTATTTTATTTATAGAGAAAAAATATAAGAAGAGAAAATGAAATTTTGTGCTTCTTCTTGGTATATCTGTTTCTGATAATTCTATAAAAACTCATTGCGTTTAAATGTATATAAATTTAATTACTTTTATACAAAAAATATTATTTTCTCAAGTTATATAGTTAAGTTACCGTTTTAATTTTCCACTTAATTACGTTTACGAATAATATAAGGAAATTAATGTATATTTATTATGATTATTATTAACTTTTATAAAAAAAAGCTAGTCAATTTATATAATACCAACAATATATCATTTTATAAATTTAATATTATTCCAAATTTAATATTATGTATTATTATGTTATATTTTCTACTATATTACAATATATTCTAAGTTCTGAAGTTCTGCAACAAAAAAAAATTGATTTTTATTCCTTAAATGTGAATTACATTTTCTTCGAACAAATGTAAATGATTTCGAACTATTAATTGTTCGGGTTTTGAACTTGTTTGTATTTAAATAACTAAGTATGAAATTATTTCAATATTATTGAATAGTATTAATGTTTATTAAGAATGTAAATTTTAATTTTAGATTTAATTAAACTAATAATTTAAAGAAAAATAGTTCAATTCTGTAGTAGACACCCAAATCGTTTGGAACCGATCCAATTTGTCTAGGTTCAGATTGCTCGTTATTTGTTGATTTGAAAAAAGGCTCATGAACTTTTTTTATTCATTAATTTTACCACAGTATACTACTCATCTAAGTCCATAATAGATTCTCTGTTCATTATGCTAAATTAATTTTTTTTGTATTTATTTTATTTAAATTTTATTTAAATAATTTGGTTCAAATTTAAAAAATTTTAATAAAATTTTTTTTTGTCACATGAAACAAATCACAAGGTGTATGTGTATTTTCCGAAAAAAAGTTAAATTTGTTACATCATTACTATTTTCATGTAATAACATTTTTGGCACAATATCTTCGACCATAACGCCAGTAGGTACAATTAATTCTTCTGAGTAAAGATTAAAGCTAGGGATCTACTTAGAATTAAACGTATTTCAAATTATTTTCGGGTTTAAGTTTTTTTCTCAAAATTCTATTATTATTCAAATGACGTCAATAATTGAATTATTTATACAAAAACTAAACCATACCATAATATTTAAAGTAAGCCTTACCAAAGTAGTTTATTTAAATTCAGACCGCGGTCCAAACGGTCCAACAAATACAAACAGTTTGGATGTCTATATAGCATTTGTGAAATTTGATTTATGTGTATATAGCGGCTGTACATACTGCATTCTAAACTTTAAAATCTGTATAACCATATACATAAGAGCGCTTTAAAATCAAAACGTACTATGTGATATCAATCCTCAAAACCAGTGAGAGCTGCCAAAATTTTTCAACTGGTTCTCTAAAACTAAAAACTAAATTCTTCACCAATTTAAAAAACATTTTAATGTGCATGTGATCGGTAAGTTGTATTTCCAATCGTAAATTCAGCTCGGTAAATGGTATATTACATGCGTCAATACACATGTAATTATTTAATTAATTAAATTTTATTTACATTTTTTACATTAAGTAAATTTTATTTATACTTACTTCATTTTGAACTTTTGTTTATTTTTTGCATTGCAAATGTATTGATTGCAACTACCTCTCACATGCACATTAAAACAGTATACAAAACATGTTAATAAAATTTGTTATACAGCTCGTTGTGTAAATACACAAAAACACATAGACACTTGTCAATATTATATCACTCGACCTAACGGTCTCGTGATATAAGTATTGATTCGTGTCTATGTGTTTTTGTGTATACACAACTCGTTGTAATAACAAATTTTCTTAACATGTGTTGTAATCTACTATAACAAGCGGTTCTATAAAACCAGTGTAAACCGTCTACATCTCATGACCAAAAATGAGTGAACTATTGTTTCTCGTTAATCCCGCTGCGCATATTTCAAATATGCAACAAGTATTTATTAATAGTCATAGATCCAAATTATAAAATTTGTTTCCTTCGGAATTTCGATCGCGACCAGTAACTTCTATCATTGGGATAAATTGAAATGATAGAGAGAAGACGCTGTAAAATCTACAGTGAAAATGACTAAAGAATCCTTTTTAGATGGCCGAGTTCTGTAGAGAGTTTAGAAGATGAACCAGAGTGGCTGTTTCGGAGAGGTTTGGAAATATATCCAAAAACTATAAATGAAACCGGATAGTCCGGTGTGAAGAACAAAAACCTGCTACGATGGTACAATGAGTCGACATGGACTTTTACCAAAACTAAACTTCTACATATATCATTTTTTTTTTATTGAACCATTCTCAACAAAGTTTTGTAAAATTTTGGATATAGTCCAATAATTTTGAATTAAAAAAAAAAAAAAAAATAGGAAATAAAAAAAAAAAATTATTTTAATAATATTATGATTCAAATTTTCCTGAAGCCGCAAGAAAGGCGGCAATTGTTATTATACAATAAAAAAATGTATATATAAATATACCTACATATATATTATATTATTATTTTATAATGCCTTTTAAGAAAAATTTTTATATTTCCCAGAAATGTGCATATTATAAAAATGTTGCGATATGTTTAAATTGATTTTCAATCTTTTTTTCGCAAAAAAAAAAAAAAAGAAGAAAAATAGGAAAAACTTTAAATGCATCTGCATGAAATTCTTGTTGAATTTTCTTTGAGTTATTTAAAAAAAAAAAAAAATTATATTAAAAAAAAATGTTTGGAAATTTTTCTATTTTTTTTAGATTTTAGATTAAAAAAATACGGAAAAAATAGTACTAAGGTTTTAACTTTTTTTGTGGAATTCAAATTTAAATATTTTTTGTTCGTAAAAGAACCTTCCAAAACTATTTACATATAAACGTGTATGATGTACATATATGGAAAAATTTGTGGAATATGAAGATTTCGGCAGCTAAAACTGAAAATATTGTTTTCAACAATTAAAGCAGACAGTATGAAATCATTTTTAAGGGAACATTCTTTGTTTGTGGTAAAAATTAACAAATTTTCATATAAATTAATACTCTTTATACTTTTTAGCTCGTTAGTTGTTTCCCATCAAAACTACAAAAAAGGCTTACACATGTTGTTTTAACTTTCTGCCCTCTGTTGTGTTTAAGGAGTCTGACTGGAGAAAGTCTGTGAAAATTGATGTTTGAACAAATCTTAGAAATATCAAGAAAAAACAATTTCGGAAAAAAATTGGAATCGAAATGTTGAAAACGGGCTCCATAGTTCCATTTATTATGAGGTACTGTTCTAAACGTTAACAATTTACTTTTTCAAACTAAAAGTTTTCATTAAAACAAAGATAAAACAGTACCTATTAACAAGTCATAAATGGAGTAAAGAGCTTGACAGATAGAAAGTGAAAACATATAGTCCGCTTATTCATTTTTAAATGGGAAATAGGCTCAATACGACATAAAAACGATACTAACAATAACATATGTAAATTTATAAAAAATACATAGAAAATATTTGATTTACATATATTTGATTCATGAATTTTTATACTGTCCCCAAACAAAGAAATCTAATTTTATCGCACTTAAAATGGTGTTGTTTACCTTATTAAGAGTCCTGGAATAGAAAATTACAAATATTTTACTGTTTTTTATTATTGCGGTTTCTTTTTTAACTATTTTACCAAAAAAAAAAAGGAATGGCAGCGAAAAATACTAAAAATTGTATGAAAATCCATTTGTTGAAATATACAAAACTGTAACTTGAAAAATTAAAAATTTGTTAATTAAATGAAAAGTTATTGAAAAATTGTTAAGAAAATTGAAGAAACTCTAAATTCCACATTAATAGACCTTGAGAGTGATGTTTTAGTTTTATTTTCTGTTGACAATTCCTTTAAAAGATAATTTCAGTCAAAAAAAACAAAATTTAAAAATCCAGATATTTCATCCTGGCGAAAGTTTTTAAAACATGTAACATAATAAAAAATTAGTCTAAATTGTATTAGCCGCACAATAAAAGCAAACTAAAACAAGACAAGGCTCTTAATTTACAATTTTACTAAAATATTTTGATTAGTTTGCTTTCGCCAACGACATTTTTTAAAATTAAATAGTTAATTTAATGGTCAGTGATAATTTATTTAAATTTTCCGAAATATTTATTTATAGAAAAATGTTTTTCATACACACACACACACATAATTTATAAGGGACTGTTCACATATTACGTAACGCTTTTTTTGCCGTTTTTTAACCCCCCCCCCCCATAGTAACAGATCGTAACAAATTCCGAAGACCCCCCCCCCCAGAAGAATAACGTAACAAAAGTTAAACACTTTTTAAATTACTTTTTGAACAATTTTTTTATTCGAACAAACAAACAAAACAAAATTCATTATAACTTAAGTTTTTTTTAGCGTGCATTAATATTATATTTAGTGTAATTTTTTTTATAAAAAGGAGGAAATTTGGTTACATAACATTTTTATAAACACCCCTCCCCCCCCCCCCCGTAACAATCCGTAACAAATTTTCAAACCCCCCCCTCCCCCCTAGGCCGTTACGTAATTTGTGAACAGCTCCTAAGTGAAAAGAATTTTATCAAAAGATCTTGATAATATTGATGCAGATGCACTACACCCTTTATATAATTATCCAGACAAGACAAACTGGATGAAAAAGTTAGCCCACTATCGCATCATTAATTAATTTAAAAAAAAATTTCATTTGGTTCCACTATAATGCCCTCACAGCCTTAATTATCGATTATCGCATTCGAAAATTTTAACAAAAATTAATTGTAAAATTAAATTTGAGATTTCAAAATTAATTGAATATTGGCAATATTAATATTATAATTATTAAAATAAATAATTTTATTTATAGAATAAATAATTACATAAGTAGGTATAATATGAATTAAAATTTGAAACATGTCTTAATTGGACTTTCTGTCTATATTATATAATTCTAATAATGATTATTATTTAATTATTATTATGATGTTTTTCTGTCCTTTTACAGTTAAAATCTACATACATATACACAAACAATTTTTAAACCTATTAATTTCACAATTATAATCATTTTTACTTCGAATAACAACAACTAAATATACATAAAATACAAAACATTATTATTTATTTTTATCCTCAAAAAAAAAAAAAAAACAAAAAAAAATAGAAACAAGAAAAATTGATGAAAATTAAGTTAATCTTATAATTATTATTATTATTTTTTGCTTGTAATAATAACCCCTGAGTATAATATTATAATAATAGTTAAAATGATATTGATTACTTCTTACAAGAACACAATCTAAAGTATAATTGATTGTGTGTACTCTAAAAATAAATCAATTATAGGGTATTTATTATTGTGAAGAAAACCTCAAGAAGATATCCCAAAAATAATCATTACTTAGTTTTTGATTCATACAACATATAATATAATAAAACGTAATATAGAAATATATATTTTATTTATTGTACAAGTACACAATAATGTTTTTCCCCTTTATAACAATAAGCATAATAATATTATGTATACAAGTAGGTACATGAATATAGAAATAAAATCTAAATATAGGATAATTTAAGGTATCTTGCTATAAAGTATAATGAAATAAGACCAATTATGCTTTATTTCAACATTCAGATGAGAAATGAAACCAATTTTGACAATTTTATGTTTGCTTTTGGCTTTCTTTATTTGTCAACTCAAATTAAATTTAAATTATTTTTAATAAAATTGAGAAATAAAATTAAAATATTGAATTATTATTATAAATAAAAAAATGTATATAATTTTTTTTTTACGAAGCTCCATTTTCCGAATTAATTGGTATAAGGTTATAGTCCCTGAAGACAATATCCCGAATCCATGATCCCCGAAGTCAGAATCCCTATGAAGACAAAATCACGGAATCCAAAATCTCAAACAACAACAGAATAATGTTGCAGAATAATGTTGGACGGCTGAGGCGTGCCCCCAACCACCTCAGTAATTTTTTCTACTTCAATAATTAAAATTAAGAAATAAAGCGGAAGATGAGATATAAAGCCAAAAACAGAAAATCCGCGAAATAGGTTTTAATTCTCATCTGTATGTAATAAAGTATATTTTGGTCTTATTTCCATTATACTTTATAGCATGGCACCATAATTTAATAATAATAATAATAAATAATAATATCATAATAATTTCTAATAATAATTTGAAATAAAATATTATTGTTTTCATATGAATATTAAAATTATTCTAGATTTAATTGGATTTTAATATTTTAAATAAATTATTAATTGATTTAAATCGAAGAAAATTATTAAAGTATTTTGCTTCTTTTTTTTTTTTGCTTTCAAATGAAAAATATAAAAATATTTTAAAACATTTATTTTTAAGTTATATTACAAAGGTATACATATACTCAAGCAATATTCGTATTTTACTTAGCCAGAGATGAATATAGAATTATAAATGAGATATATTGTATTTTAATTTCTAATTATTTAAGAAATCTAAACAGATTGTCGGCAATGGGCGGTGACAGATAATTTAGCACTAAGCCAATCAAACGGATTTCCTGCACAGCCAAAAATAAGATAAATCATTACTCGAAAAATGAAAAGAAAGGAAAAAAAAGAAGAAAGATCAACAGACAAAATAAAAAAAAAAAAAAAAGGAATGAGATAAAAAAGATCAATTTTATTTTTCAATAGATGTGAAACAAAATACATTATTCCAACTTTTTCGAAACAATTTAATTAAAAACATTGGTACTGGACAGCTTAACAGAATAATTAAAAAAAAAAACACACGAAGCAGTCATAGAACTGCCGACAGTAGTTTATACTTAAAAGATTTAAACTATGAAATAACAGTGGCTACAAATGATGGGCTGCTCAGTACAAAATGTAAATTAAAATAAAAATCATTTTTATTGAAGGCAAAATTTTCTATTGTTACTTTTTATTTTAATTTACATTTTGTACTGAGCAGCCCATCATTTGTAGCCACTGTTATTTCATAGTTAAATCTTTTAAGTATTAACTTCTGCCGGCAGTTTTATGACTGCTTCGTGATTTTTTTTTTTTTTGCATCTTTTGAGCAGAGAAGGCCCTAACCGTAGCTCCCTACCCAAAATTTTTTGGTCGAGAAATCTTTAATTCACCGGAGCTGCCTATTTTGAGAAAATTTTTTCGTTGTATATCGGCTCAAAATTTAATTTGTAATTTATACCCAAAATTTTTTGGTCGAGAAATCTTTAATTCACCGGAGCTACCTCTTTTGAAATTTTGTTTTTTCTATATTTTGAGCCGGGAAGGCCCTAACCGTAACTCCCTACCCAAAATTTTTGATCAGGTAATCTTTATTTGACCGGAGTTACCTATTTTGAAAAAAAATTTTTTGCTTCTTTTGAGCAGGGAAGGCCCTAACCGTAGCTCCCTACCCAAAATTTTTTGGTCAAGTAATCTTTAATACACCGGAGCTGCCTATTTTGAGAAAATTTTTTCGTTGTATATCGGCTCAAAATTTAATTTGTAATTTATACCCAAAATTTTTTGGTCGAGAAATCTTTAATTCACCGGAGCTACCTATTTTGAAATTTTGTTTTTTCTATATTTTGAGCCGGGAAGGCCCTAACCGTAACTCGCTACCCAAAATTTTTAGTCAGGTAATCTTTATTTCACCGGAGCTACGTATTTTGAAATATTTTTTTTTGTCCATATTTTGAGCCGGGAAGACTCTAACAGTAGCTCCCTACCCAAAATTATTGATCAGGTAATCTTTTACTACACCGGAGCTACCTATTTTGAAAAAAAAAAACACACGAAGCAGTCATAGAACTGCCTACAGAAGTTTATACTTAAGATTTAAACTATGAAATAACAGTGGCTACAAAAAATGGACTTCTTTTGGACTTGGACTGATTTTTATTTTAATTTACATTTTGTACTGAGCAGCCCATCATTTGTAGCCACTGTTATTCATAGTTTTTAAATCTTTTTTCATAATAATTAGTTTTTTTGAGATATTTAAACAAACCAAAATGTTTTTATCAGCCACTAATTTATCATTTTTATACATATTCTATTTTTGAAGCAAAACACAGAGCTAAGTAAAATTGTAGCAAATTTGGTACAGATCTTGGTGGTAGTAGCAAATAATCGAATTCAAATTAGGCGCTCTTTGATTTTTTATTTTAATTTATATAAATGGAAAAAACTTTTAATTAATAAATAGTGTTTTATAATTTTATAATACATATTATAAAATTAAAATGTAGCTAAAAACTTATTTGAGAACTTAGTTGAAAACTGTATAATTTCATATATGAATTAATGCAATTGAATATTGCTATAAAATGGATGTAAAAAATATTGGAAACGTTGACAGATGCATAAATTTAAGTATCGAGATGCTATTTCTTTTTAAAAATTTAATTGTGAAAAAAAAAACTATCCTATTCAGAAATCAGTTTTTTAATAGCGAGTTGAATGAACTATTTTTCAATATTGTGGGCAGCGTTCTGCAATATTCACAGCTTTTTCGTGCAATCTTATTTTCACAATAGAATTAACATAATCTTGTGATCATTCATGAAAAATTTAGACATCGGATAATAGGTATATCACTAAAGTCCCAACTAATTTTCAAACATGTTTTACCACTTACTATGACAAGACAGTTATATGTATATATGTATTTAAACAAGCATTTGTTAATCCTGTTGTAGTTAATAAGATAATAAACGCTAAAAAAAGTACGAATTTCCCGGGAGAAAAATAAGTAAGAAAAGTGATCACATTTCATTTCATGTTTCATGTTTTTGTTTTATTTTTTTTACAGAGATCATGTAACCACTAAAGTTATAAACATTATATCCTATAAAACAAATTTATAATATTGGACGCACTAAACTCGTTACAAATAATTTTATTAAAGCTTGAGAAACAACATAGGTATATTTTGGCATTGATAGTATAGATATCGATCAAGTAATTTATCATTATAGGTTTTCCCGGCTCAAAATATGCAAAAAAAAAATTTCAAAATAGGTAGCTCTGGTGAAATAAAGATTACCAGACCAAAAATTTTGGGTAGGAATTCATGATTATCGTACACTTTTTTGATTTCAAATATATGTATATATAGGGCCCAATATTACAAGCAAAAAAATTACATATTCTACCAATAAAAAAATTATGTTCAAAAAAATTAAATATTATTATTTTCAAAAAAATTTAAAAAAAAATGTATTCATTGGGGGAATCGAACCTGACACCTTCACTCTTATAGTCCGATGTTCTAGCCACCAAGCCATATAGCCCATATGATTTTGGATTTCTAAAATATAATAAAAAAATTCTAATAAACCATTCATTTTTTTTTTTTTTATTTATTTGGAACAAGAAAAACTATTAATTTTCTCCATCTGTCAGTTCCAATAAATTTTAGGGACGTGGGGGAGTAAGGGGACCCCCGCTCGCCCTCGTCTTTTAGGTCATACCAGTACCCACTAACAAAAAAACTATTTTTTGTCTTATTACTTGTAGAAATCATTTTATTATGTAAAAAAAATTTCAAAATATAAAAAAAAAAACAAATCATAATTGGGTTCGAACCTGGCACCTTCAGACTTTTTTTATTCAAAAATTAAATATTCTAAAATAATTATAATTTCTTGATATATATTTAGAAAAATAATAATTCCATACAATGTTACACTTTGTTGCTCAAATAAATATTAGTTTTTGGTCAGTTTTCTCAAAATAACCAACTTATCAATGTCATTGAAGGAAAACTGGATGATTAATAATAAAGTCATTGAAATATAAGTAAAATAAATATGTGGAAAAAAAATTAATTATTTTGCATTTGCCCACATCTTAAATTTTTACACAAAATTTGTACTTAGATTTTAAAATTGTTTTTAAGAAAATCTATATTAAAATAAGGGAAATTTAGAATATAAGTTTTGTGTATTAATGCAATTATTTTATTAAAACATATATTATGTAATATCAATATTTTTTAGTAAGTAATTATAGGCGCAATGCCAATGTCAAAAAATTTTTTTTTAATAAAATTTAATTTTTAATACTATTAAGATTAAAAAAATGTTCAAAAATCATAATTTTATTATAATTTATAATGTTAAATACGGTGTAAATATTTTTTTAATTAATTATTAGCTAATAATTCCAAAATCATAACGAATAATGAATTAAATATTAAAGTTGTATATATTAAGTAATTTTTTTTTACCAAAACGAAGTACAGATACTTAAATTAAGAGCAAAAATTTTAACTTTAAAAATTATGACGCTTTACGGAAATTAATTAGATCAATCTGCTAAAATTAATTGACCAATTTATTATCTCTCCCTCTTTGGTATTTTGTATTTGGCGTAACTACATTATTATGTTAAAAAAATTAAAAAAAAAAAAATTTTCATAAAATTCTCAGTATCGGGGGATCGAACTTGGCACCTTCAGAATTGTAATCCGATATTCTATCCACTCAGCCATATTGCCCTTATGATTTCAGCTTTCTAAAATAACATAAAAGAGCACTTGTCTTCTTTAATAATTAAAATCCCTGGAATTTATTTTAAAAATTTCTCTCTTATTTCATTCCACTAATCGTATTCATGAACCCGTTTATTTCATTCCACTATTCATTCCACTATTCATGAACCTTAAAGAACAAAGCAGAATTTTTGAAGCCTTTGGAATTGTGCACTTTTTTTTAAAACTATGAATTATTCTTGAATCGTTATAGGTTTTATTCAAATTTAATTACTTAATATATACAACTTTAATATTTAATTCATTATTCGTTATGATTTTGGAATTATTAGCTAATAATTAATTAAAAAAATATTTACACCGTATTTAACATTATAAATTATAATAAAATTATGATTTTTGAACATTTTTTTAATCTTAATAGTATTAAAAATAAATTTTATTTTAAAAAATTTTTTTGACATTGGCATTGCGCCTATAATTAGGTACTTACTAAAAAATATTGATATTACATATATATATATATGGCTTTAATAAAATAATTGCATTAATACACAAAACTTATATTCTAAATTTCCTTATTTGAATATAGATTTTCTTAAAAACAATTTTAAAATCTAAGTATAAATTTTGTGTAAAAATTTAAGATGTGGGCAAATGCAAAATAATTAATTTTTTTTCCACATATTTATTTTACTTATATTTCAATGACTTTATTATCAAATCATCCAGTTTTCCTTCAATGACATTGATAAGTTGGTTATTTTGAGAAAACTGACCAAAAACTAATATTTATTTGAGCAACAAAGTGTAACATTGTATGGAATTATTATTTTTCTAAATATATATCAAGAAATTATAATTATTTTAGAATATTTAATTTTTGAATAAAAAAAGTCTGAAGGTGCCAGGTTCGAACCCAATTATGATTTGTTTTTTTTTTAATATTTGAAATTTTTTTTACATAATAAAATGATTTCTACAAGTAATAAGACAAAAATAGTTTTTTTTGTTAGTGGGTACTGGTATGACCTAAAAGACGAGGGCGAGCGGGGGTCCCCTTACTCCCCCACGTCCCTAAAATTTATTGGAACTGACAGATGGAGAAAATTAATAGTTTTTCTTGTTCCAAATAAATAAAAAAAAAAAAAATGAATGGTTTATTAGAATTTTTTTATTATATTTTAGAAATTCAAAATCATATGGGCTATATGGCTTGGTGGCTAGAACATCGGACTATAAGAGTGAAGGTGTCAGGTTCGATTCCCTCCAATGAATACATTTTTTTTTTAATTTTTTTGAAAATAATAATATTTAATTTTTTTGAACATAATTTTTTTATTGGTAGAATATGTAATTTTTTTGCTTGTAATATTGGGCCCTACATATACATATATTTGAAATTAAAAAAGTGTACGATAATTATGAATTCCTACCCAAAATTTTTGGTCTGGTAATCTTTATTTCACCAGAGCTACCTATTTTAAAAAATTTTTTTTTTGCATATTTTGAGCCGGGAAAACCTATAATGATAAATTACTTGATCGATATCTATACTATCAATGCCAAAATATACCTATGTGTTTCTCAAGGCTTTAATAAAATTATTTGTAACGAGTTTAGTGCGTCCAATATTATAAATTTGTTTTATAGGATATAATGTTTATAACTTTAGTGGTTACATGATCTCTGTAAAAAAAATAAAACAAAAACATGAAACATGAAATGAAATGTGATCACTTTTCTTACTTATTTTTCTCCCGGGAAATTCGTACTTTTTTTAGCGTTTATTATCTTATTAACTACAACAGGATTAACAAATGCTTGTTTAAATACATATATACCAGGCACGAAGCGTAAGTTTTTCAATATCGGAAGCACACTAATAGAATTTAATATTTTTTATACTTAGATATAACACCATTTTAAATAAGGCAAGATATTGAAATGATCTGAAATACATAGGTTCATTTTAATTATTTTGAAGTTAATTTAGGTACATTTAATGTTAATTATTGATCCGAATGTTTTTTAAGTTAATTTAATTTGAATTATTTGAATATTTAAAAATTATATCGTCTTATTGTATCTTGAAATCACCAAACAAAATCAAATTAGTATACTTTTCAGCGCAAATAATAAATTTCCTTCACTCATTATTCATATTCTTATACATAATTCCCTTTCCTAATTTAGACGGTAAATTTAGTGTCTCTGATATTAAAGGGAATTTAATTTTTATCCCTTCACATTATTGAGAATGCATAATTTGAAATCATTATTTGCTTTATTGAAATTTAGTTTAACGCTTGCTATGAAATTTAGCTGTTAATAAAAATTCTATACAAAAAATAATGATTTCAAAAATTTTACTATGAGAAGAAATTTCAGTATTCAAAAGCGACATCTATACCAAAATTCTCTTTGAATGGGAAATTTTTTGTAATCATAATAATGAATTAAAATTTTGCATTCTTTCTTAATATTAGGAAGCCTTTAGGAAAATATGTACCTATTGTAAATAAAGCGTAATATAGGGGTAATTTCTATTGAATGCAGTATTTAAATTTTAACCTATGTTTTTATTTGTTAAATATTAAAATGTTTTCTACGGAAGCACTCAATAAGTTCAATATATGAAGGATTCGTCCCTGATATATACATATAACTGTCTTGTCATAGTAAGTGGTAAAACATGTTTGAAAATTAGTTGGGACTTTAGTGATATACCTATTATCCGGTGTCTAACTTTTTTATGAATGATCACAAGATTATGTTAATTCTATTGTGAAAATAAGATTGCACGAAAAAGCTGTGAATATTTACCAAAACGAAGTACAGATACTTAAATTAAGAGAAAAATTTTAACTTTAAAAATTATGACGCTTTACGGAAATTAATTAGATCACTCTGCAAAAATTAATTGACCAATTTATTGTCTCTCCCTCTTTGGTATTTTGTATTTGGCGTAACTACATTATTATGTTAAAAAAATTAAAAAAAAAAAAAATTTCATAAAATTCTCAGTATCGGGGGATCGAACTTGGCACCTTCAGAATTGTAATCCGATATTCTATCCACTCAGCCATATTGCCCTTATGATTTTAGCTTTCTAAAATAACTAAAAGAGCACTTGTCTTCTTTAATAATTAAAATCGCCGGAATTTATTTTAAAAATTTCTCTCTTATTTCCTTCCTTCCTAATCGTATTCATGAACCCGTTTATTTCATTCCACTAACCGTATTAAAGAACAAAACAGAAGTTGAACTATATTATTTATATTATTGAGAAGAATACTCTTTATATGATTTCAGAAAGCAAAAATTATATGGCCATATGGCTTATTGGATAGAACACCAGACTAATAAGTCTGAAGGTGCCAGGTTCGAACCCAATTATGGTTTGTTTTTTTTTTTAATATTTGAAAAAAATGATGACGGCCGATTCTCAGAAAAATGATGACGATTCTCAGAAAAATTCTATATGAAAATGGATTTTTACCCTCTACCAAATTTCTTCCAACGTCGCTAAAGAAGTATAAACTTCAAAAATTTTGGTTGCATTTTATCAAAAGAATTTGATATAAATACATATATAAAAATAATAGTTTCAATTATAAAATATAGATTTCAATTATTCATACTAGATTTTTTGCTCTCTTCGGGATTTGAACCTGTGTCCTTAGCATTGCAAATCACCAACACACCACACAGAAAATGTGTATACCAAATTTATATTTTGTACTTGTTGGCGGATTGCAATGCTTGGGACGCAGGTTCGAACCCCGATGAAGGCATAATAGAATTAAATAAAAATCTAATAAAAACACTCTAATAAATAACCACTCATTTTTTTGTGTACATTTTTCAAATTCGAGTCGTATTTTGAGTATTTTATTCTCACGCGTTTTCGAGACTCGAATTTGGAAATAGATTTTTACCCTCTACCAAAAATCTCACAAAGCGCCTAAAGAAGTATTAACTTCAAAAATAAAAATATAAGTAAACAATTTAGCTCGGTAAATGGTCCATTACATGCATCAATACACATGCAATTATATAGGGAAATGTAAATTGTATTTGCATTTCCCGGAGATTTAAATTGTATTTACATTTCCCTATATTGTATTTACTTACTTCATTTTGAACTGCGTAATACTATAAACAAAAATTATATCTCTCACACTCAGAATATTTCCCTTTTTTCCTTTTATCTCTAAAAGAAAGAGAAATTAAAAGATAATTAACGTGGAAAATTTCCCTTTTCTTCTTTTATCTCTAAAAGAAAGAGAAATTAAAGGATAATTAACGTGGAAAATTTCCCTTTTTTTGTTTTATCTCTAAAAGAAAGAGAAATTAAAGTATTATTAACGTGGAAAATTTCCCTTTTCTTCTTTTATATTTATTTTTTATTATAAATTATCTCTATATTCTCTCTTTGCAACTCCCTCTCACATGCACATTAAAGCAGTATACAATACATGTTAATCAAATTTGTTATACAGCTCGTTGTGTATACACAAACACATAGACACTCGTCAATATTATATCACTCGACCTTCGGTCTCGTGATATAAATATGTGTGTATACAAAACTCGCAATTAATAACAAATTTTCATAACATGTATTGTAATCTACTATTTTAATAGTAGATGCTTTAAGGAGGCGCTTTAAATGTTCAAAATATTTCAAAAAGCGTTCTACACCTTTCCAATGTACTGAATCAATATCTAATGAGCAACTTCAACTTATTAGTTTCGAAAGCTTTTTAAAATATTTTGAACATATAATAAGTCTTTGCAAGAATAACTTTATAGTTTCAACTTTTCGGGGCTCCTCAATAAAAAGCATCTTCTGTTAAAAATATTTGTTATTTTATTTATATTTTTATTTTATGCTTTTTAGCTACGTTTTTTTTTAATTTACGAAATTAATTCAAAATTACCGCTACCATTTCATAAATTTTTCAAAAACGTTTTAGAATTTTCTAGAACTATGTATGTAAAATGTGCACAGTTGGCTGTAATTTTTTGTTTTCATAAATCCATAGAATTTTTTTTTAATCCCGGCAAATTGTTTATATATATTTTGCCAACCCACCAGGAAAAAATTAATTGTAATAAAAAGCATCTAAAAGCATCTAATAATAACAATTCAAGTCAAATAAAAATTCTCAAAAAATATAAAAATAGTATAAATAAAAGCTTTCACTGTACTAATATTCCTAATACATTCTTAGCTTTCTGCATAAAGTTTCACTGTAGATCAGGGATGCCAGATTTAAAATTGTGTACATCGGCAAAAATTTATAAAATAATAAATTAAAAAAAAAAATTTATTTAGGAAATAAAAAACATAGGAAGTACAAAAACATAAAAATATCTATATTCGAGTTAATAATTATCATAATATTATAAAAGTAAACTTAAAATTAAACATATTTTTCTTTAGATTTAGCTTTATTAAAAATATCAGCTCCGAACTGCAAATTCAAAAAAGTTCTAAATTCTTTGCAACTCATCTTAAAGTTTTCTTTAACCATCAATTCGGCTTCTAAGTTTAAAATTAAAAGCTTGTTTCGTTCCTTACGCCAAAAATTTCTCATAATGATGAAAATTCGTTCATGAATTCGCATTGCCATGAGGAATTGAAAATATATAGCTTACAATTTTAAAAAAAATTTTAATGAAATCGGGAAATTGTAAACTACTATCGGGAGTCAGAAAGAGACTTAATAAATCAGGTGTTTCCCGGCCAAATCGGTACGAATGGCAACCCTGCTGTACATGTTTGTCTATTCAAACTTCGAATTTCGAATCCCTTTTTAAATATTACGAAAAAAAGTCACCCCAAAAAGATTATGAAACGACATTCGTGAATTCTATACTTCACTTTAAAAAATAAATAAATTGATTTTTTTTTTTTTATTAAATAACATACTTTTTACAAGCAATTTACACCATCTGAAGTATTAATTTAATGCGAAAATTTCGATTATGATATTTATATATATTTAAATTTTTATTTGTTTCATAATTTTAAATATAATAATGAGAATTTTTATCATTATTATACACTGGTGAGCTCAGAAACTTAAAACAGAAAAAAAAATATTATAAAAATACCTATCTTATATATATTTTGTAAAAACAGTTTCGCTCGCTTGTTTGTTTATTTGCATGTAAGAGAACTAAAAGAAGGTACCTAGAGCATTTTTTTTTTTTGCAACAATTTTTTTTTTACGTCCTGGGTACAAAATGCAAAATAAAATATAGTTTTTACCATTTTCGCGGGCAGCATTAAGAAAAAAAATAGTAAAAATAAAAAAAAATAAATTACTGGACAGGACACTTTCAAAACACTAAATTAATTATCGCAGTTCTTTTTTTTTTTTTTTTTTTTTGCTGTAAGGAATGTATATTTTCATTAAAAAGAGAAAATCTCATTAAATTTGACCTAGATTAACAAAAAAATAAAATAAAATAAAATTATAACAAAAAAAAAAGAAAATTCTTAGTTAATGGTTGAAAATATACGCCACAGAGACCCTTCTGTGCACATTAACAGCTCTAAGTTAATGCTATAAATTTGTATGTTATGAATATTATATGTATTATAAGTAAATTGTAGAGTTAAATAAATGTGGAAAAAAAAGGACAATAAAATAGAGTTATCAAAGGACTTTGTGTATATATTTTACTAATAGGTGGTGCTTTTTTTTTTTGTTTTTTTTTTTTCTATATTATTTAACAAAATTTATTTTTATTTTTTTTTTAGAAGTATAAAATCTTATTTAAATTCCAAAACTATGTTTATAATATGTATATTTGAATTATAATAGGAAGGTAAATAAGCTGGTAATGAAATTAAATGAGGAGAAAAAAAACTACACACATAATACTGACTGACTGTATGTGACAGCTCAACATGCACATGATATATTCTAATGCAAAATATAATATATGTAAATATAATATATTAAATTAAATTTTAAATTGTGTCAACGGTTGAATTTTTTTTTGGCGTACCTATATGATTTAAATTCGATTGCAATATAGTTTGGATGTTAACTAAGAAGTCGGTCGGCTTCGAAGTTTTCTTCAGAACCCTATCTTTCACAGCAATATTTTAGCAAAACCATTTTAATAATCTAAATAAATAATTCGAATTCTAGTCTATATTTATTTTTATATGGTGTTCGCATTAGGAGAATATTTGTGGAATATGAAGTGGATTTTTCATATAAAAATATATTCCGGAATATGTATATTCCACTTTCATATTCCATTTTGTCGGGGTACTACATTTATATAAAAAATAGTGCCTTTGTTTTCCAATTTGTTTTCCGAAATATAAGTGGAATTTAAATTAGAATGCGAACAAGGTATTAAGTAATTTCGTTTTTTATTCATTCTTTAATGCAAAATTTTTGCTAATGTGCATTTTGGAGCTTTTCGGTGTGACATACGATACGTGTAAAGGAAAAAAAAACTGAATACTAAAATTTTAAAAAACAGAAAGTATTTGGTAAAAACAAAGCAAAAATTAACAAATTTTTAATTTACAAAATTTCATATACCTATCTCTGTTTCTATTACTAAAGGGGATCTATATATCTAACACGATTTTTCATAAATTTGACGTAGTAGAAGTAAACAATAATATTAACACTATATATGTTATATTGTTTCGCTTGGCTAAGTATGATATGTTATATATATACTCTTAATTTGAATTTTACTAAAACCGAATTAAATTTCAATTAAAATTAGAGACTCTCAATAATTTCGAAATAATTTCCATATAAAATTTATATATTTTAAACTTTTTTATAAGCTTGAATGAATTCTAATGAAAATTAATATGACTATAATAAATAGATGTCGATTAGTCGAACTTAAAGCAACGGTTAGATCTCGATTGTTTGGAGTCTTGATTTGGAAGAAAATTCTTATATTTTTATTTTTGCTATGTGATTAAGTGGTATTGCGTCATTGATATATCATATTCAAGAAAGACAGTGATGAGTTGCCAAAATTTTTGCAACTGGTTCTCTAGAACTAAAAACTAAATTTTTGTTTTAAATAAGATTTTAATTCGTACAAATTCTTTACCAATTTAATATTGGGTACACGTAAAAATATGCTAATCACCTATAAAATGTAAAAATAATTAAATGAAAAAAATGAAAAAAAAAAAAAGGATCTCTGAATGTAAAATACAGCCTCGCGCAAAATTATATTTTAAAAACCGCAAAATTAAATTAAAATTTAAATGAATCCGAAATAATAATCTGTTCGATTAACTATTAAAACATTTAACAAGCGGTTCTACAGAATCGGCTACAGCTCCCACTGAAGAAAAATAAAACTATATATGTTTATTTCTAGTCTCATCAAGTTGCGTCAAAATTGAAGTATATTAAATCGAAATGTTGAAAACGGATCCCATACTTAATTTATGAGATATTGTTCTATATTTTTTCTATGGGTTTAAATAGGTGGAGGCTCTTCAGTCGAACAATTCTTTGTAGGTGATGTCGCAATTATTGAGCATTTAGTGCTTAATTTGTGACTATTAGTGCCACAAAAACTAGAATTTGTGCTCTTCAAAATTATGTAAAAACAATTATTTTAGATTAGGCGAAAATTCCTAAATTTCAAACCGAATTTTTTTTCGTCGAATTTTGATAAAAAGGGAAAAATAATTGCGACATCGCTTACAAAGAATTGTCCGGCTGAAGAGCCTCCAGCGTTTAAATATTAGTTTATTATGTAACAAACCATTGATTCATATAGAAATTTGGTGAAAAAGTATAAATTCTTTCAATCATAAAAACTTTAAAATATTTAAAATTTTAAGTTCTTGTTAATTTTACTTTTTTTCTTATTTTTCAAAACGAATATTCAACATTAAAAGTTTTTGATATTTTTTGTCCTTAAAAAAAGAGAAAGAAAAAAACAAATCCAAATAGAAAAAGTTTTAATCCAAAAAAAAAAAAAACACATTCAAGATAATAATAAAGTCTATATGTTTATTACCGCATAAAAAATTTTAATAGTTTCCTCTCTTTGCTCTAGTGAAGTCAAAAATTAGGGGCGGGTGGAAGAAAAAAACTAAACTAACCTAGAAAACAAATATATAAAAATGAACTCTTAAGTCATTATAAACAAAAGAAAACAAACAAACAAAAAATTATTTACTTAACACTTCTTAATGCCAAAAAAAAAAAAAAAAATTTCAATTCTTTACAAAAAATAATAATTCTAAAGGTATCATTTATTTTTTTCAAAACATTTAACTTGTGCGCAAATTGAAAATGAAATCATTTTTATCAAATTTTTAATTTATTTCTAAGCATAGTTTTATTTTATTTTTAAATAATGTAAAAATTTTTCTTTTAATTGTAAGATTAAAAAAATTTTATATCTCGTCTCGTATAAAATAAACTGGAAAAATTTTCATAATCGCATAAAAATGAAATGAAAAAAAATTTCAAAAAAATATAAGTATAATAGTATGTATAATATACAACATATAATGAGGAGATAATAAAACTATGAAATAATTATATAGTTAGTTAAAAAATTTTGCAACTCTTTTCAAAATTTATTATTACTTTATTTTAATTCATTTTTTTTCTTTGCAGGAAGCATTATTTTAAAAAAATACAAAAAGTCTTAGTTAGGTTATTTTTTATGTAATTATTTTAAAATGGAATAATGAATATAAGCACAATACCGAATAACCTGTATACTATTGGATCGATCCTCTTCTCGAGAAGTAGAAACCACTGATTGTCGAGTTTTGTTGGATGTAATATTTAGTTTTGTTATCGATTTTGTTGTAAATAAAGGTCTTCGTGTTGTTGGTTTCATCGAGAGGTAATCTAGAGAACTCAATGATCCATATGTTATGAAACTTTAATATTCTTCTTTTATTCGTCCCATTTCAGAATATTCATGACTGGAATCCATTTTATGGTACTCATGTCTCTAGATTGGAATCGGTTCAAAAAAATGTTCTTTCGTTTCGATTCAAGCCAATTGGCAAGATAATTTAAGTTTACACTGGCAGACTTCAACTCCAAATCTCCCAAGTCTAGATAGTATAGAAGGGTTTATTTGTCGTTAAGCTTTGTCCATAAGGTCGTCGAAGAAAAAATGACAAGTAGCTGTTTAATTTATTTTTTTTAATGTATCGTCATAAAGTCCAATTATGGTCAAAATAGCCAACTTAACCCTATTCAAAATTTATAACCGATTTTATTTTGTACTTCAATTACATAGTTTCGGAAGTTCTTCTTTAAAAGTCAATTTTATTTTATTTTTTAAATAATTTAAACTAATCGGTGCATTATTTAATAGTACATACAAGAGTATTGATTTCTAAGGTAAAATTCAAATCTTAAAGTTATTTTATAATTTTATGATCGCAAAATGTATAAGCTGAAATTCTGGTTTTGAGAGATCCGCTTTTATTTATAAATATATTTTTTTATGAACTTTCCTTTTATTTATCTCATATTGTGATTTGAGTTTTTTATAAAATTTGGTGTCCCAAATAGCCCAAAGCCATTGACTTGGGTCAGCTCGAGGGCTCTATATATTTTTAATTGCCGAAAACCAAATAAGAGAATTCCATTTTTAATACTAAATATTAAAAATTTGATGCGAAAAATAAAAAAGAATAAAAATTTTCTTTCTTTGCGTGCTTTTATAAATTTTATTCATGAAAATTATGGGAATTATTCGAAAATATTCATGGAATTGTATAGAGGTCAGTTCTTTATTTCAAGGAATTTTGTAATTTGAAAAAAAAAAAAACTTAATTTTCTTTTTAAGTTCTATGAAAAATATTTTTATTTTTTAAGTTTAAAATTTTTGTTTCACAATGTGCCCAATTCTAAATCAGTAATCATTTCAATACTTTCACTTGCATCAAGTACAAGTATACCCTAAAAGTGTCAAATTTCAAAAACACAAAACTGGACTAACTAACTTTGTTGTCCCTGTTAGTTAGTCTAGTTAAGTTATAGAAGACAGTAAAATTTTATTGAAATAAATTATATGTATGTAATCATTTGAAGTTCAAGGATTTCTGGAAAAATAAAGTTATTTCTTTTATTATTAATGTTATAGATGCATTTTATTGAAGATGATTTTGCCCTGATGTCACCCAAGATACGGCAATATTATGATGGAGAGAGAGAAAACGATATTCGGAAAGCGATATATTTGGAAATATATATAAACAATTTGCCGGGATTAAAAAATAAAGTTCTATGGAACAAAACAAAAAAAAAATTCCAGCCAAGCGTGAATATTTCAGGATAGTTCTAGAAAATTATAAAACGTTTTTGAAAACTTTTGTTAACGGTAATTTTGAATTAAAAAGTCATTTTGAATTAAATAAAAATATAAGTAAAAAAATTTTTTTAACAGAAGATGCTTGCAAGTCTTTGCAAGAATAAATTTTTATTTTCAACTTTTTGGGGCTCCTCAAAAAAAAAGAATCTTCTGTTTAAAAAATTTGTTTGAGAATGCAAGAATTAAGTAAATATTATTTAAAAGTTAATGACTATTATATACTTCATCTCAGTGGCGTAGCTACCATACAGCAAGAGTAAGCAAGGCATAGGGGCCCTCTAAGTTAAGGGGGGCCTCTAAGTTTAGGAACCCTCTTGTAATACAGTTTTTTTTTTAATCGATTCAGTCCAAGCTTTTAGTTGAATAAAAAATTAATTATCCAGCAGCGAAGCTTTTAGAGAAATGCATGAGTACACTTATATTACAAATCACTCGTGAATACACTTTATTTATTCAATACATATATGGATAGTGCAACTCAAAAAAGAAACGATTGTAATATATGATCATGATATTTTTTCAATGCATTAGAATTGTATTGAGTTTTTTGTATCAAGTGTAATTCCTATTCGCAAGTATAGTGAGTAGGAAATGTGTATTGAATGAATCTGACGATCATCTGAGTGATCTTATTAACGATTTTGCAAATGCAAAAGCTAGAAAAGAGAAATTTTGATTTAGTTATTTAATATTCTCATTATTATTATTATTATTACTTTAATAATATAACGTATTATAAAAATTATAAAGAATTTTTTTGTATTTCTTTAATACTTTTTACATTTTTTCACAGGGGCCCTTTCATCATTGTGGCATAAGGGCCTAAAATTTCTAGCTACGCCACTGCTTCATCTTTGAGTCAGTCCTCTATTATTTTAGCGATTTTTTGTTCTTTAATTTTTTTCCAAGTAAAAAACTGAAATTGATATAATTTCTGGATCAAGAACTTAACTTATTGATAATTTATTTATTTTTTTTTTTTTTAAATCAATATTAGAAACTTATTTGACAATAATACATATGTTGTATATTATATTTTTGAAACTGATGAATTTAATATAAAAAAAAAAAAAAAAACAAAAATTCTATTTTCCCGTCGGTATAATGTGGTTTACTTGTTAAATTTTTATTTTTATTTTTATCATAGAATAAGAAAAAAAAAAAACAAGAAGAGGAATATAAACATATGTATATATATATTCGTAAAATTGTCAATTTTACGGAAGAAAAAATTTAAATTACTGCACAAGTGTACACACATGTAGAGAATAAAGTGTATAACATAGTGAAAATACTTAGTTGGATTTTTGTTTAAAAAAAAAAAAAGAAGAATTTTAACATTTTTTTTTTTGTAAGAATAAAACGCTAACAGAAAAAAAAAATAAAAAATCAAATAAAATGGTCCATTAAACCATATACATTATTTTTTTTGTTAATTTCTCGCGCGCAAAGACAACCAAATGTTTTTTATTTATTCAATTTTTTTTTTTTTTTTTAACTTTTTATTTTTGTAATTGTTGCTATTTTTCTTTTTTCTATATATAGATAATATATATCCGTTTTTCACTTCAAACTTTTAACAGACACAGAAAAGAAAAAAAACAACAAGAAGAAGAAAAATAACAATTTTATTTTTCTATTAAAATCTTTTTCCTTTTCTACATATTCGGTTATACAAAATATGTACATGTCCTTATTATTCCTTCTAATATAATACACCATGTATACATATATGTATAATTTTCAAAAAATATTTTGGCATTAAAATACCACATACTTTTAATTTTCTTCAACTTTCTGGGAATTTTTCGAATTATGTATATTTTTTTTTATTTTTTTGAAAATTATTTTTGAATTTGGATAATAATTTAATCTCAGTTTGTTACAACGTCGATAATATTAAAATTTGAAATGGCATCAACTTCTTCTAAATTTACAATATTAAAGGAGTATTTTAGTGTAATTATTTTTCAATTAGATTCATCTACTATGATGTTATAAAATTTTTTACGGTACATTTTCACCCTTGTAACAAAATTATTAAAAAATACGCATTATGTTTAAAAAAAAAATTACACTGGAGTATACAGGCGTGAATATTGAAAGCGTTGTTACTATGATAGTGTGTATTTCGGCGGACTTGGTCTAGAACATGCGGCCTTTTGAAATATATTTCAAATTAAATTTGTACCTTTCATATTAATTTTTTGAGGCCACAATTAGAGATTGCGATTTCCCGACATTTTTCATCAAATCGAGACTTTTTTGTCTCGCTATATTTGTTGTCTCGAGAATACGAGATTTTTTTTTCTATGTCTCGAGAGTCTCGAGATTTCCCGAGACTTTCATAAAATAAAATAAAATTCAAATAATTACAAAAAATATTGAAAAACTATTTATTTTTATTTATAACTAATTCACTAATATTAGGAAAAAAAAATATTGAATAATATATTACTCCATATTATTAGTAGGAACAAAAATATTGTTAGTAGGAACAAAAATATTGTTAGTAGGAACAAAAACAATATTAAATAATATATATGCTTTAAATATACTTGTATATTTTTTGTAAAAAAAAAGGACTTGTCAATCAAATAAGGACAGGGCTATAGCTATCAAGACACTCTTTTAAAAGTGAAAAAAATAAAATTTATAAGGAAATGTTTTTCATAAAAAAACATTTTAAAAAACAAAGGGCATCTATAGTTCTATCTGATAGACGACTCCTTCTTTTGGAAACTAAGTTTCCCGCTGTCCAAAAATTGCGTTCATTCTGAGTAGGCGTTGCTTTATTTTAAATATTATAAGTTATTTTATTACCCTTTAGGAAATTTGATTGCAATATTAAAATTACAGAATATAAAATCCAAATTCAAATAAGCATAAACATTTTGGAACAGAATTTATTTTTAAATTTCTCGAGACAAAAAAAAATTCTCGAGACTACGAGAATTCCCGAAACATGAATATTTAAATTTCTCGAGACTCGAGACATTAAAATATGTAAAAGTCTCGAGATTTGTCGAGACGGGAATTCTCGATCACAATCTCTAGCCACAATTATTATTAACTCGTACACGAATTTTTCTGTCTGTATATTTCTTTTTTACTTTTTTCGACACTCTCGTAGACCCACTTTTCGTCATCACAGCGAGCTGAAATTTGGCATACAGGTTCATGTCGCGTGACAATTTAATCTATCAAAATTTGAAACGGAAATTTCCATAGAAAGCCCGGAAAATCAAGAAATATCATTTGAAAATTTGGTACAAATTTGATTAGTGTTAAATCCGTTTCAGGAAAATGCAGTGTTTTCCGATTTTTCCGAAAGAAATTTCCGGAATTTTCCGACTTTTCCGGAAAATTTTCCGGTAAAAAAGATCAAGTTCCCTATCAACTGGCATCATTACTTTCCCTCCGACAATGGTGAAAACTTGCAGAAAAAATAGAAGAAAATTCATTAAAAACGCTTTTCCGGAGTTTTTCCGACCAAGTAAGCGTTTGAGCGTTTTGCAACCTGAGACAGAGTTGTAGACCCAAATGAGTTACATAAAGTTGCTTTTGTGGAAAACTCCATGGAAAACCCGGAAAAGCGGGAAAATCATCGGAAAATTTTCATCGATATGATTAGTGATAAATCTTCAACAATCATGAAAACTTGCATGAAAAATCGAGGAAAATTTGTAGAAATAATTTAATTAACGTGAAAAAGGAAGAAAATAAAAATAAGTAAAAAATTAGTTTTTTAACAAAACTGAGTGATTTGATGATAAGTGATTTGATTCATGAAAAGAAAGAATATTCAAGAGAAATGTCCCAATCAAAAAATCTCTTTTTCATGCGGCTTGGCCTCAGTTTTGTTTCAAAACTCGTTTTTTTTTTTTTTAATATCATATTGTCATTATTTCATTTTATTTATTTATTTACTTTTTTTCTTTATTTTGCAGTATAAATCTTTTTTATTTAAATAATGAATTATAATAATAAAATTGCATTTAAAATAAAAATAAAGAAATTTTAATTTATTGTCTTCAATTTAATATTTTGGGTTTCCAGGAAAAAGATGGTAACAATATATTTCATGGCGAAAAATATGGCAGTAAACAGCGCCGTAACTAGCTTTTCTAATGCCCTGTGCAAGATTACATTTTTGGGCCCTAACCAATGTTCCCTCTAATTTTTTTTAAAGTTAGGCAAAAATGAACTTGCTTGAGCGCATTATTTGTAATTTATTCTTATTGCGCCCAAAATGTTAATAAAAAATTAGTCACAAAAATTTAATTTTTTTAGTGATAACAAATAATAGAAACAAATGTAGGCACCAAAACATACAAAAATTTGTATTATAAAAACAAATATAAAAATCAAATGTTATGCCTTGAGCACAGCTAATACCGCAAAGCAATTTTTGAAGGAATGTTCCGGAAACCTGTTCACAGCTAATTTTACCTGAAAGCAAAAAAATCAACTGCAAACAACTGCCTTTGTTTTTTTTTATAATATGATTGTGACAGAAAAATGCAGCAAAACCAAATTTCGATGCAAAAGAAACGCTGTGAAAAAGAAACAAAAAAATTATTTTGTGACGTAGTCAATTTTTTCTGGAGCCAAAAAAAAAATAAATTCAGTTTTCTAATTAATTATGAAATACAAAAAATCAATAAAATTAATATCTTGCGTTTTTTATAATTCTTATTTAAATTAATTAAGATATAACGCAGATAATCGGTTTTTACGGTAGCTCTAAATTCCTTTGCGGTATTAGCTGTGCTCAAGGCATTACTATAGTTATAAAAAATAATATTATAAAATAATAAAAACAATAACAAAAACAATATCTTATTTTAAATTTAAATATTCATGACGATTTATTTGTTTTTCCAAAATAAATTAATTTCATTTAAATCGATATTAGCTCCATCTAAAATATTTGATTTAATTCGCCTGATAAAACTAGAAAAAAATTTAAGATTGATTAATGAAAATTTGAAATTTTACTTGTGAAGTTTTTTGTCTGCGCGCAAAATAAATGGTCTGCGCGCAAGATAAATGGTCTGCGCGAAAATAAATGATCTGCGCGCAGCTTACTTGGAACATTGGCCCTAACCTAATCCTAATTTTTTTTGGAAAATTAATTAGAAGAAATGAATATTGTACATAAAATATAAAGAAAATTTATTGTTTTTTTTATAAATGTTTTTATTTGAATTGCACTTTTGTGGCTTTCATTTCCGCGAATTTGTTTATAAC
This sequence comes from Hybos culiciformis, assembly GCA_964007475.1. Lineage (NCBI taxonomy): Eukaryota > Metazoa > Arthropoda > Insecta > Diptera > Hybotidae > Hybos > Hybos culiciformis. The sequence goes on from OZ023273.1 coordinate 80,212,716, forward strand.
ATCGTCATAACTAATATTTTTTACAATGTTATATTCAATAGATATTATTGAAAGATTAGATAGAAGATAGATATTTTTTATGCTGCTTTCACTTTAATAATGACTAAACGGAAAAAAATGCGAACTAAAAAACACACACCACAATACGTTTCATTTCATTCAATTTGGAATTGGAATTAAATATAGAAATTGTCAATTGCAGTTATAGTATAAAATTTCGAATTGAATATGAAATAATATCTATGAAATAGAAAAAAAATGACAAATTTGCCTGCATTAGAAAAATTTTCGGATCACCTATAAGTGTGAATTATCCCCGAGATCCGAATTTTTTTTATTTATAAAAATTTTTATTATCGATTAATTTTTTTTTCGTTTACCATTTCCAAGACCCCCTGCAGATCCTGGGCCCTGTGCGAGTGCACCTGTTGCACCTGCCTAGTTACGGCACTGGCAGTAAATAAAGTTAAATGCGGCCTGTTTACAATTTTCGAAACTAAAAAGACTTTATCCATGGTCTAGAAAAGGAAAAAAAAAACAAATCATTATTTTTGTAAGCTGGAATCCGGAATATTTGTTAAGAAATCCGAAAAAATTGTAATAAACAAGTAATTTTGTTAAGTATGAGTTTTGGATAAATGTTATAAAATAAATTGTATCTAAATTTAACAATTTTATTTCGTTTAATTTATTTTATTCCATTTACGGTTAAACGAAAAGAAATAAAAATAAATAGAATTATGATATCGTGTATATACAACAAAATAAAAATGGTTTATGGAAATAGGGATCACATTGGTAAATGGAAAGCAGAAAGTAAAGCGTCACGCAAAAATTATAAGTCGCGCAGTGGAACTTTTTAAATCGTTTTGGAACGCATTCAAAAAAAAGAAAAAAAAAAAAATAGAAAAATAGAAAAATAGAAAAAACATATTTGATAATAAATATAAAAATAAGATGATTTAATTTAAAATTTAATCTAAAATTGTTTATTTTGTTTAATATTGTTTTAAGTGAATTAAAATAAAATTGAAAATTTTACTAAAATAGTTAAAATTGCAGATTTTTGTTCTATTTATTTTAATTTATTTTGCTAAACCAACAGAGAATGTGAATAAAAATCTGAAAAGGGGGACGCATAACTTCAAAACCAAAAGTAATAGTCAAAATACTAATGCGATAGCAATTAGTCGAACGACTGATAGTACGTGCACTTCAGTTGACATTGCATTAACTGCAGCTTTAGTTGAAAAATCGCGCAGCGGAACATTTTAAAACGATTTTAAAGACGTATCAAAAACTAAAAGAAAAAGGGGGAAAAATGGAAAGTCTATTATATTTTATTGTTTAAAAACAGAAAAAAAAACATATTTGACAATTAAATACATTAAAAAAAAAATTCGAAATAATTCATTTTATCTAAAATAAGTGTTCTTAATTGAAATAAAACCATGTTTTATGTGAAATAAAAATATAAAAATCCGAATTTTCACTAGCAGCAATAATATGTAAGTGTGGAAAAAGAACAAAATCAGTCACTTTTAAATTCTGCTCTATTTATTTTAATTTCTTTTGCTGAATAAAAATTTCCAATATTTAATAATATGATACGAATCGATTTTTTTTTTTTTTATATCATCCTCTAACCCTGACTGACTTAATTATACAATAATAATTTCGCAATAAATATTTTCATAAATTCTATAAAACTGGTGGTTAAAATTAATGAATATTAAAACGAACAATTATTATCACTGGGAAAGACAAACTTTTTAATTTATTTATTTTTGCCATAATTTTCATCAATGTGAAAAAAGGATTTTACTGTGAGTCTTATACTGGACCCTCTTTGAAAAAAAATTACAAAAAAAAAAAAGAAATTCGGATTAGATTTTTTTTTTTTCTGAGGAATTTTCATTTATTTTCAGATTCGCAATAAATGAATGACTGCTGTAAAATACTAAAATGTAATTGTAATATAAGAAAGTTAGTTTTAAAATAATAAAATTTTTCTAAAAGTGGTTAAAGAAATTTTCTATTTTTTTTTTTCTTTTTAATATTTTATGTTATTATTATTTTTATGATCATAGCTGTTTTAGAAAATATTAAAATTCATTAAACGAATTCGTGTATATTAAGTATGTATGTACATATATATGAAAATAAAATTCTTGTTCCGACTGTTTACAATAGTTTGTTTTGACCACATATGGTCTTAATAGACTGCGGCGGTGAATTAAAAAACCAGCATAACTTTATTGTTAAGTTTAATCAATTTTAATTGAAAAATGGAAAGTTAATAACGTTTCAGATACTTTTAATCGAATCCCAAATTGTTAAGATTGTTAAGAATTTTTTAAAGATTTTATCAAATTAACAAAACTATTTTTATTTTCAAATTATTTAAAATTTTGGTTGAATTTTTACTCCCAAACCCGATATCCTATAATCTCTTCCTTCATAGTAGAAATTAAAGTGAAAGAGATTGCGCTTATTATGGCATTCGAAGAATCGAAATTGATGTGCTAATTCATCCGAAAGTATGAAATCAGCTCCTTTGGATAGGCAACGAGAAATGTATTAGGTTTTAAAGTACGTTTATGTTTCAAAAATTATTAGTCTTAAATTCGTCTTCAGATATTGACGGGCACCTCATACAAGAAAGCAAAAACGTTATAAAATGATATAGAGTATACTATTCATGAGTAAATTATGTTTTTAAAATTCTTCCATTAAATTTTAAATGAAATAGTTTTTGAAATAAAAAAAAATTAACTATAGAGACCTATATTATACCAACTATATATATTTTGATATTTCCTATAAATTCTGTCTTCCTTCTGAGAGAGTAAAGAAAAAAAACAAATAAGTAAAATTTTATATTTTTATCTCTTCGATTTAAAGTTGACATAATTTTTTGTGTTGTTTAAAAAAAAGAAAAACAATAATATAAAAAAAAAAAATCAGGAGAAAAAGTTTTAAGTTTTTTAAAAAGTTTTGAGGTTTTTTTTTTCTTCGAATGGGATTTAATAAATAAAATTGTTACAGTATATTTTATAAGTCTGATAATTTTTTTTTAATTTTTTCTCAAGAAACTTTTAACCAGACAATTCAATTTCTCCTTTTCACAAAAAATCGTATTGGCACAATTTTTCAAAAAAAAATTTTTTTTTTTGAATATCTAATTTTTGTATTGTGAAAAAGTTTTTCCTTTATTGTGGTACAACAATAAAAAAAACTGAAGAACTATAATATAATAAATATTTCGTTTATTTGTGAAATTAAAATGTCTTTAAGTTTTTTTTTTTCGAATCTTAAATGAAATTTTCTTATGAATTTTCTTCAAATCGTTTTACAAAATTATGAAGTTGGCGGTTAAAGTTCAATTATTATAAAATATGGATTTGAAATTGAAAATGAGACATTGTATGCAATGGTGAATTGTTAAAAAGTGGGTTCTCTTCGTAAAGCTGTGAGTCGATCGTTCTACTGCACAGTTTTGTTTACATTTTGTAGCCTTTTTTGAATGTATCTGACTTGCATGCATGCAAACAATTAATTTTTGACTTAATTTGGATACTCGTCGAGATAAAATATAAATAAAATGTAAAAAATACTGCTAACAAGCTCAGAAGCTAATTCAATGGGAGTGATAAGAAAACTCGAAAAAAATATATCGAACTAAAAAACCTCGAAAAAAAAAACCTCGAAAAAAAAACCTCGAAAAAAAAAAACCTCGAAAAAGAAAATCTCGAAAAAAAAAATCTCGAAAACTAAAAACCTCGAAAAAAAAACGTCGAAAGAAATAAAAACAACTCGAAAAAAAACTCGAAAAGCCAGTGAGCCGTAAAACTAAAGTTTTAAAGCTAGAGTTTTGTAAAAAAAATCAATTTTATGATTTCAATATTTATTTTACAAAAGATATAACATAAAAATTTCTTCTGTTCCAAAAAAAATCACATTTTTCTTCAAATTTAATGGAAAATTAACAACAAATAAATTAATTATTAATATTATAGGCATTCTTTTAGGCGATCTTCTCCCTTCGAAAATTTGTAATAGACGTTTCTCCTTTTCCAGCCTCACCAACTTGCACTTAACCATCACAAGCTGTTTTCCCAGCAGCGTAATAAGTCTGTGTACCCCCAGGTGTGGCTTGACAGGTAAAGTTTTAAGTCGCCGGTGCCAAAAATAGAAAAAGATAAGCGACTAAGAAAGAACCTCAAAGTTTTTTTTTTGCAGCGAGCCGAGGTCCCTAATTCAATGCTTTCTTCAACTGTTCCCATTAAATAAAGCGAAATAAATGCTGAGACATTAAAACTCTTTTGTAAAACCATTCCCAGGAAAATTAAGCCGAAGAGATTAATATTTAATAACCTATCGTAAAGTTATGTCTTGGTTGAATCATGGTAATTTAGATTCCAAAAGGACATAAAAGCAAATTAGTGAATGTCGTTTATTCACTGCTGTTGTTTATTCTGCTAGTTTTGATTGGTTTGCTTTCGCCAAAGAAAATTTTTAATTAATAAACGACATTTTTTAGAAATAAATTAAACAATTCATTTAATGATCAATGATAGTTTATTTTAATTTTCCGGAATATTTATTTATATAAAAATTATTCATTTAAATTAATCTTAAGTTGCATAAAAATAAAAAATTACAACATGAAAAATATTGTTAATTATCGCTTACTATTAAAAATGTACATAAATAGTAAATAAAAATATATTCATAATTAGCAAAATATCATTCATAACAATAATATCTTATTGTTACGATGAACTTTATACTTTTACTTAAATTGTAACATAATTTTTAAGTGGAAAGAGTGTAGCTGTATACCAAAATATCTTGATAATCTTGGTAAACTTGGTACACAGACATGGGCGCCGGCAGTATGGTGCAAGGTGGTGCAACTGCACCACCTTTGTTTGATAAAAATGTTATTAAAATTTTGATAAAATTTGAAAAAAAAAAGTTAAAAAAAACGTGGGGAAAAGTTTAAGGAAAATATTTTTTTCTGAGGAAAATTTGAAGAAATTCATAAATATTGTGCTAACTTTGGCAGTCAACAATATTTAAAATTTCAGACTCGTAAATTTTTCTTACCCTAATGATTTTAAGAAATTAATATCATTACGATATTCTTCTACGTACGTTGAACTCAAAATCCATTGTTGAAACTAAACTTTTTGATTTACAACATATAAGTACATATCGCATAAAATCTGAACACATTAAAAATTCGAGAAAATCTTGCAAAAATAAGCTGTTTTTGTGGAAAAACGGCAGTGAGTAAAACCGTTAAACAATTTTTTTTCTATTTTAGGGCAAAAAAAGAATTTAGTACAAAAAAATATAAAAAAATAATTTCAGGAATTTTTTTTAAAAAAGTGTCTATTTTGGGGAAATTTCTTAAAAATTTGAGTAAATTTCATTTATTCCATCTGGCAGCCCTGGTGAGAGATAATCTTAAAAAGTTCTGAGCATCGCATCAGCATACTGAGATGAATTTTGTCGTGAATTCAAAATATTGTTTTGCAACTGATTTTTCCTAAAATCAAAATTTTATTTAAATTAAGGTTGTTGGAAATTGTAACTTAGTGATGAACCCGCAATATGTCAAAGATTTGGTAAAATCAAAATAATAATTTTTACATGCACCACCTTATAAAAAATCCTGACGGCGCCCATGTACACAGATGCACTACAATATTCTGATCTAATTCAAAAGGACATAAAATTCCAAAAGACATAAAATAAAAAATCCAAGGAAAAAACGTTCTGGGTCTAATTATGTTCTAGAACCGCCACACAAAACTATATGAAATTTTTCCTCATTATAGTTCTTAAATAGTTTTTCAATGTATTTTGAAACAAATTTAAATTATTTATGAAAAAAATAAAATATAAGGGAATTGTTGAAAAAAAAAAAAACAAAAAAAAAACATATATAATTTTAATGATATTTTAAAACTATTCAAAATACTTTAAACAGTAAAAAAAAAACAACAACATAAAATAAAAAAAAATCTGTTTTTGATAATGTCAAACTTGTTGACAACAAGTTGTGCAGAAAACTGAAAAATCGATTAAAAGTTATCTGAACTGTAAAATTAGAAGAAACTTTTAACAACAATTGTATGAAAAAAAAAATTAAAATTAAAATTAAAAACTATAAATTAAACATTATGTTATTAAGATTCTCACATAAAAATTTTCTTGTCCATTCAAAAAAAAAATAGACTAAACTAAAATAACATTGATATATACATTTGTCGTGCATTTGGAGAATGTGATACAGTTTGAGAATTTTTCACAATTCCCCCAAAAACTTATGATACACTCTTTAAGTTAAAGTGATGTCTGTGCAAGATATGGGTTCTTAAGATTGCGGAAAGATGCAAAAGTCCAAATCGGCTGACTGGAACATATTGAACTGGAAGTAGTCGTTTCCCAAAATTAAACTCATCGTCGTGGGAACATACAATGTAACCAATTTTTTTTTTATTTCTTATTATTTTAGATGCATTATATTGAAGTTGATTTTGTTCTGGTGTCCCGCAAGAGCAAAATACTGAGTTAATTACTTTTATGGACTTTCAATATACATAAAGGGTTTCATTGTTGCATGTGCATGTATATTAAAAAAAAAAAAACAACTTAAACATACTTAAATCAAGTGGACAATACTGAAAAATTCATACAAAAAGGAGCCGTGAATCGTGTTGTATGTGTAAAATAAATTGAATAATTACGTATAATGCTGGGGCAGTGTGACTAACTACAAATCGTCCTTGACAACATAATAAATAAGTTTTTTCAGTCACTGGTCATTATATGAATAATGGAAAAAAAAAATATTGGGCTGGTTGATAATTCAGCAGGAGCACGGCACGAAATTATCATTTTTATTAAAAACTGAAAAAAATTATAGTTTATTAACTTTTTTCATTTATTAAAAATTAAAAAAAGAACTTCGAATAGTTTCTACTATATGGAATTTTATTGATAATGGAATTATCCGTCCGTCGCGTCGTATATAAGATAACTACATAATCAACATATTTTTTATTATACAATTTATTCACCTTTTAATCCAGAGTTTTTTTACATTAAAAAAAAATATAAAAATCTATACAACCAATTGAATGGACCTGTCAATTGATGGAATTACATAATACATTTAATGAATCTTTCACACCTTTTAATTAAAATAAAGTTTTAAAAATATATATATTGTACATACACATTTATTTTTTAATTAAAAACAATAAAAAAGAATATTTTCCTATACATATTAAATTTTTTTTACTTTTTTCCCACATAAATTGAACATTTACATTATACTTTACATAAAATTGTTCTCTTATCTTCGTTAAAAAGCAATTTTGAAAGACGTTAATTGAGATTCTTATTAATTTTTTTTCTATAAAATATTTTATCAAATTTTTGTTCTAAATATATACCCAGCGATTTATTAACTTTTCATTGAATTTATTATTTTTTTTTTTTGGGTTTAAAGTTAATAAGAAAAACAATTAATGCAAGGGAAATGTTTTTAACACCAATACAAGAAGTCATTAAGACTTTTAGATTGTACTTTTAATTCAAGCAAAAACAAAAAGATAAACATAAATGACTGGATTTGAAAGAACAATAATAGATAGAATAAGAGATTCTTTCTTTATTCAAATTTTGTTGAATTATGTCTAGAACAATTTATCCACATGGAACACCATGTTCGCGTTCAAAACTAAAATCCACTACTTGCATAAATATATCATGAATACCGTTCATATTACCACAAATTAGAATATGAGTGAATTATTTTTTGTTCATAATAAAATAATCCAACGAGCACAAGAACGAATTTGCCGCCCCTAGGCGCACATTTTGAGAATTTTAGTGTTATTTGAATTTAAATAAGAAACAAATTATTTATTCTTTTTTTTCTAAATTTTGAATTTATAAATTTATCGAATGTGTCTTCAAATTAATTGTTTTTTAACACGTCGTGTTCGATGTGCATAATTGAAATGTAATTTAATTTCGTTTCTTTTAATTGTGATCGATCGAAGATAAGTTTTAATTCTATTCAAAGAAGAAACCAACGCGCTTTCAGCAGAACAATGTGCTAGTGATAGATAAATTCTGAATATTATTTCCACATTTCGAAATATGTTCTTATCATTTTTTTTGTATACATTAATTACATATTCAATGCTACAAACAGAAAAATTTATTAATTTTGAAAAATGTTAACTTTTTTTTATTGGTTTCATGTTTTATGCCCCGTTAAATCTGTTGCCCTAGGCAGGTGCCTAGAGTGCCTATCCGTAAACCCAGCGCTGTGCCCAGCCCTGAGGATGTGGAATATGAAAATAGAATATTTATTTTCCTTAAAATATTTATATATGACCTGACTTATTTCGAAAAACCGCATTTTCCTCAAATATTCCACTAATGCCGACATGTTAAAAGGAGAACCAATAATTTTCAAAACTAAATTCCGCAGAATATTATATTGAATTTATTGGGGAAAAAAATATGTCCTTGTTATTTGAAACAAAGTTTCTTGTGGTTAGCTCGACCGATTTTGAGGAAACTTATTTAGGTAATTTATTTTTATGTATATTTTGCATAAATATATAAAATAAATTTATGCATAATGCATTATGTAAAATACATATATACAAATAAAAAAAACTAAAAGTAGTAAAAGTGTAAGTGCTTATTATTATAAATGCATGCATGTATAAAGAGAAAATTTTGTTCATTTATTTATAATCAACATTGGCGGAAATTACTTTCAAGACTGCTGTATATAATATGATTTACACATTTTATAAAAGTGAAGTTATTATGATGATGATGCTTGATGAATAGTAGTTGTTTTTTTTTTTTTTTTTGCTAGATATTTCATGAATGCAAAATTTGCATAAAATGAAAATCTATCTATACATTATAAATGCTAGAAATTAGCTGCTAGTTCGCAAGTAATATTATTTGATTGGAAATTTCCAAACTTTTTTAAAATCTACATATACTTAATCTTCATTATCTTTTGTTCAATTTCCATGCTCTTCCGAGATCCTATTGACAATGATTTCATAGAAAATTTAAACTCACACATAGCGCCGATGCAATGGCAGCTCTAAGATTTGATCTGTCAGCTCTGCTGATGCAGTTAAATTTCATTAAAATTCGCAATACTCAATAGACTTCAGTTTTCTCCGAGTTACTTTATTTGATTCTTTCGAACTTCTGAATAAGTTAATTTCATGAAAACAAAAAAAAGAACATCTAAAACATTCGTAACTATATACGAAGAAACATTACAAGGTATTATACTCTCTTTAAACTAGACATATTTTATAAATTATCTAATAAAAAAATTATGTTTTCTCATTCAAATCATTAAATTTTGTCAGTAGTATTTAAACCGCAACAAAATAAAATCAAATTTGTAGCAATTAACATTAACCCAATAATAAATAAATAAATAAATATATTATGATAAAATTCAACACCAATTTTATTTATTTTTTGTTTTTTTTTGCTGGTTGCATAAATATACATAACCAGGTCCAGGTTTAGAAGGGGAGTCAGAAGGGTCTTTTGACATGGGCATTTTAATTTAGCGGGCCTCCAAATTATACAGAACGATCAATAAAGTTTACTTTGCACTTTTAGGTACGCAACAAATGATTTCAATATAATGATTTCATTCTTGTGCGGCTCTAAGTGGAATATTTATTATGCTTTGCACTTGTAACATTATTTTGAAATTATTAGATAACAGTTTATTAAGAAATAGCTAGTTTTTGATTAGTTACTTGGTTTTCAAAAGTTTAAACTGAAATTGTTTTAGTTTATTTTTCTCTAGAATTTAATTAACCTCTAGAATTTACACTTTCCGACCTTATATTTCACGATTGTGAGTTTAGTTTTTAAGCGTACGAAAATATGGTTTTTATTTATTTATTTAATCGATAGTGCGTTTATTTTCCTTTACTCTAATACGGAGCGTTAAAGAAATTCTCGAATTAAATGCCGATGCAAGTGTGTGTCATTTTTACAAGGATTAGGAAACAAAAAAAAAAATTGTTTTCGGCTTCTTTTAGCTGTAAGGATTAGGTTCATCAAATTGTGATCATATTTAAATTTCAGGTCGAAAAGGGTTGTTTTTTCAACTCCATTAACACCTCACCATATTTTGGTCTGACCTGGGCCTCCAAGTGTCTTTCACAGACCCTGTACATAACTATTTTTTTTTTATGTATATAATGTTCTTTAATTTTATTAGAAATTTTTGTTTTTATATAAAATACAAAAAATAAAAAATAAAAAATATATGTGTAAACAAATATTGTAGGTATACACAGTAGTACTACAGTATTATGTTTATGATGACTATAAAAAAAAAAATCTCGACTATTGCAATATGAATAAAATTTTTGCCCAGACAACAAAGGATATAAAATCAGTTAAATTTATTTATTTTTTATGTTGGTGCAAAAAAAAAAATTAAAAAAAAATTCTTATCCCCAACATTTACTTCGTTTTTTTTTTGATAACATTTTGCATAAATTTATTTTATTCTGAAATTTTTTTTGTTTTTTTCGTACATTTTTAAGTTAGAGATATAACTTTGAGTTAGATAGATTTTAAAAATGCACACACAAGACAACAGAATGTGAAAAATCTTTTTAACAATTTTTTTTGTAAATTTTCTGGCAGTAAAACAAAAATTCTGCTGCACTATAAGCTTACCGTCGGAACTTCTCTATTATTATATAAAATATTCTAAACTGAAAAATTAAGGTCCCAAAATTTTCTTAATAAAAAAAGCTGTGAATAAAATCCGCACAGAAGACATTTTTGATTCGTTCGTTTTAACGTTTGAACTGTTCGTTCGTCTTTCAGGTACAAAATGATCTTACTAAATTCACATTAAAAATGGTAGAAATATTTTGTTATAGAATTTTCATAGAAGACAGAAGAAATAAAATAATCTTTAAGTTTAAGTCTAGTTTTGTATTCAGCTTAAAATAATAAAATTATTAAAATTAAATTAGTTCAAAGTTTAATAATGCCAATTTTTAATTATTGTATTGAAATATGTAGTGAATGTTCTAAACTATCTGATCCTGAAGTTGCAATGCACATTTAATTGGGTCGTTCGCATCATTTAAATTTGCTTAATTTTGACCTTAAATAAAGTAAAAGCGTTTTTAGGTTTATGTCGTTTATTAATTATATCTTTGTATAACATCATTGGAAAAACAGATGAAAACTTGAGATTTTTGCTAACAGTGGAGGCTAATGAGTCTAGTGGCAGGATTATTTATTCTCAACTCTGCTACAATTTAAGTAGCAACAACTACTTTAGAGACGACTTTGATTGCTATAAGATCTCATTGATTTTTAAAATGAGATGTGAAGTTTTTGGTTTGAATGGGTCCCCTCATAATGGTAGCTTTAATCAATTTTGTACCATATGTAATTTAAAGCAAAAAGAAAATTGCTTCCATTTTATGGGTGTTTGTCCTATTTTCAAACAGTATAGAATAATGTTTTTTGGCAAAAGCAATTTGTCTTTTAGTGAGGTTATAGAAATTTTAAATGGTGAGGACTGGTTAAGTTTGGCAAATTACATAAAAACTGCTAAAAGATATCGAGATCTTCTTATATCAGAATTTGCTTAAATAAAACTGTTAGGTTGCTTCTTTTACTATTATTTTTATCTTTATTTGGTTAAATATGTAAATTCTTTTTTGGTAACTATTAACAAATATGTAAATTCTTTTTTGATAACTATTGATAATGATTTATTTTAAGTATGGATTGCCAACGGAGCTGACGGTTTATTTATTTTTACCAAGCTCTTAAGTATGTTTAAGATTTATTACTTTTATAATTTGTCAAAATTTTTATTATGAACTGAATAAACATTATTATTATTATTATTATTATATTAATTATATTTCTGTTCGTTTGCTTCTTTTTATGTTCAGAGCAATAATCTCTGTATGAAACCTGTTTTTCTGGCAACTTCCTTTATTTTTAACATCATCAACAACTATAGTCTTTTTTCAAGAGTCAGATCAGATGTTGGAGTGAAATCAGTTCGTAATATAGAATTGCTAGTTTGTGGGACAAATTTTCTACCCCATTGCACATAAAAGATTTAATTTCAGCTTTAATTAAATTTGAAATATTTATATATGATTTATTAAAGAACTAGTGTTGTCATTCGATTATTTGATTATTTTTTTATTGCTCAATATATTTCCGATTTAGCTGCTCTTTGCCAGGGAGTTCCACATCGTTTCATCTTGATGCCGTATATTATATTGCCATTGCCGTTAGTTTCTTCGTTAGTTAAGTAAATTACAAAATACAAGTAAAGTTTTTTTTTTCTTCTCTTGGAATGTTTTAAGATCATTGGTCATTGCAATTAGTTTTAAGCCATTATGAATTTTTACTTAGCAATGGTATGTGAGCTATAGCTTAGTTGTATGAAATATTTGAAATAAATAAATAAATTTTTTGGTTATGCCTTTGAGAGATAAATGCGTTAATTTTGTGTTAAATAGATTATTTAATAAAGATTTTGATCTTTCGCAATCTATTTGAGAAAAGTATTTATAAATAGAAATTACTATGTTACAGTTCAAAGAGTGGAAGGAACAATAAATTTCCAATTTTTTAAGTGTCTGTAGTATCGGTATTCTTCTTCTTTTTTTTTTTAATGTTTATGTTTGGATTAAGCATAAACATAACAAAGAATGCAGATTAAATATTTTATTTTCTTCTCATAATATTTGTATTTTTTACTTTTTTTACACCAATAATACCGGAGGATGTAAATTTTTACAGACTGAAAATATAAATTCTGCATGTAGAGTTTTTTATTTGTTTTTTTTTTACCGTATAAAATATCAACAAAAAAGGACATGAAACATATAACAATATTTTTATTGTTTTGTTTAACTATAGTTAAAATAATAATATTTTTCAAATGGTAATTATATTAATTATAGAATAATTTCAATGAACTTTTGATTGAAGTTAGAATTTTGAATATAAAAATAAGTAATTATTGGTTGTATTGTGATAGGGATTTGTTTCTTAATGATTGAAAATGTTGTGAAAATTGATAAATTAATTTTATTTCTTAGTCATTATTGGAAATTGAGTTATTTATATATTTGTAACAGAGATAGAGGTCTTAGACAACAAGAAATTTATACAATATTGAATATAGTGAAATTAATGGAAAATTCGACCTAATTATCGATTATGATTTGCGAATAAATTCACTAACATACTTTTAATTTATCTAACTGCAGTCTTCGACCGAACATAACGCCTCCTGGGGACGAGATGGGTTTTATTTCTTGGTTTTAAAAATTATGGGTTTTTTTTTTCGAATAGAACGCCTAGTAGAATAAAACTCCACAACACTTTATTTTAATATGAAATTCTGAAATTATTATCACTCAAAACATCAATTGAAATTATTCAGAAAAAAGTTTCAGAAAAACAAAGAACAAAATATCCGCAATACAATGCTTAGTCGTTGTGTTCGAATAAAACGCTCAGTTGACGTACTATTCACACAAGATTTCCCAGGCGTTATGTTCGGGCGAAGACTGTATCGTATAATTGTTATCTGCGCAATCATCCGTTTTGTAATTTTAAATGGATTCCACAAAAAAAAAAGTATTAGTAAATAAAGAGCCAAATTTGGATCGTTAATATTATTAAAGCCACAATTTGGTTGAGGTCAAAGAAAAAGTAAAAAAAAAACCAAATCAACGGTTGGGCGATATTTTTAAAAAACATTGATAACTAATTACTGTTTAACAATAATTTTTATTATTTTCAAATTAATTTTGGGATATTTTTTTAAAGATTGCAAAAATAGAATTTTTCTTTTACTTCAGATCAGAAAATAAATGAAACTTAGAATTATTATAAAAAAAAAGATTATATTTTTTACTAAGTCATCATTATCAACAGAGACTTTCAGCATAGTCTTGTCAGCTTTAAATTTAATGATAAGAAAATTCAATATTATTTTGAAACGAATAGGGAATTCCTTAGAACAGAATTCTCATTATACAGGGGATGGTAAAAAAAAGCAAGAAATCATTGCATTTTGAAAATACATATATAAACAATAAGAAGGACAAAATTTTATTTTTCCTTTATTTCACATCTCTTCTTTTTTTTTTTTTTTTTTGATAAAAGATCGAAATATTTCACAAGTTATAGATCGAGATTTTTAATTTTCAAAAAAAAAAAAACGGAAATTTAAAAAACCTAATGAATTGTTAAATATTTCGAATTCTTGAAAAAAAATTAAAATGCGAAATGAAGGGAAAAATCGTATACGGATGAAATTATATGGCGCCAAATAATCACAATTCAATTGGTCTTTCAAATGGCATTACTGGTTAATTTCTGAGACGCGGCATTTAAATTGACTGAACGCATAGTTTTCCAAAAATTTGATATTTTTCAAAATTTAATTTTGAAAAAAAAAAAAAATTTCACGAAAGAAGTCCCTTTAAATGACATCAAAAATTAGAAACGAGTACGCAGACTTTTTCTACCTAGAGTAATATGGCTTTGCTAACATGGTTTCCCAAATTGAAAAGATTGGCTTAGTTGGAAGGAAATTGAATATGTGAAATTATTTTGAAAGTTGTTGTTGAAAATAATGGCAAGATTATAATATTGTTGACTCTAAGTTCGCTCTAAGTTCGCAAACAATGATGATGGCTAAGAGATTTTAAGTTCCAGTTTCGTTGGACCCAATATTATTTTCTAATTTTCAAAATATTGTTTTTTCTTTTTTTAAGTATAGTATTTTCAAAACCTACTTTTTATTGCTTTCAATTTTTTTTTTAATTTTTTCAAAAAAAAAATTTTCTTTACATTTTTTTATCAATTTATTTATTTTTTAATTTTTTTAAATTTTCATTTTCAATTTTATTTTTATTTTTTATTGATAATTTTTTGAATTCTTAAAAATTTTTCCGCCCGTTTTTCTTTTTTCTGTTGTTTTCTTCTTCTTTTTTTTTCTTTTTTTTTCCGTAATAATTTTTAAAAACTAATTTAGGAAAAATTATAAAAAATTTTCCCTAAATTTTTATTTATTTTTTTTTTCTGACTTAAATATTTTATTTCTAAATTTCGTGTATTAACGACCAATTCGCGTGGATGACTGTTTATAACTAAAAATTGCATATAAAAAGCGCCGACATATTAAAGATAAAAAATAATAAAAAAAAAAAAAGTAAAAAAGATACCCAAGTAAACAGTTTTTTATTCTCGATAGCAATATAATTGTAGGGGAGAATATTTTTCTGAATATAAAACAATAATAATAATAATAATAAAACAGTAGTAGTAGTAAACCTGTTAAATATTATTCTTTTATCATTTTGAAAAAAATTGGGAATAATAAGGATAAAATAAGGAAAATAGAAAAACAGAAATATAAATTCTGCAAAGAAACTTTTATTTATACTTCGGTTTCTGTTATAGATTTATATAGAGATAGTATATAATGAAACCTGAAACAATTATTTATTTATATTTCACACAGGAAGTTACATTGCTTTTATTGTTAAAGAATACTTTTTACTTAAAGGATTTATTATGAAGCTGACGAAATCATCAAAATTATTATTATTATTATTATTATTATTTAATAGAAGCGGGGAAATGGATTGACGCACGTAGTGCCGGACTCTCAAACCAGATAAGATTCCTACTAGTTTGAACTACCGACTAAAACCCTAACCTTCTTATCCGCCGAATGGCTACTAGCGGTACCACCTTTCAGCATTCCTTTTGCCAGCAACACAGCATACCTATCTCTCCTTGGTTCCACGCTGTTTCAAAAAAATTATAAAACGGGTTATGCGTTGATGGATTTGCTTACACAATTTTAATGATAAATGTCTCTATTACGAGCCATTTTTATTCAATTCTAGCATCTGTGTTATAATGTTCTCTGGGCATAGTAAGACTCCAGAACACTTACTCTGTCACCCTCTCACTCTTTAAATTTAAAAAGGGTGTAGAAGGCGTCGTCTAATCAAAATTATTAACTTGTTACTTGTCCTTTTTTAAATATTCTTGTTATTTTTGGCCCATCTTTCCATCAGAAATGAAAAACGGTGTATTTGAATCCTCAACTAAAATACTTATGAAACTCATGAACTATATATACCCAATTGATTCAATTCTTTTCGAATGCCAAAGTATGCACAATTTCTTTCATCTTGAAATTCTACGATTTCGGGAATTAGACTAGCCAAGAGTCTAAATAATTTTCATATAAAATTCATATACTTTCCTTCTTTTTTTTTTTTTAACTTTAGATTCCGATTAAGTTAATATTGCTGGGTAGATAGAATTCTATTATAGGAACTTATAAAAATTCTTAGATTCCGATTGTTTCCCAGGATTCGAATGAATTATGGTCTGAATTTTGATGAAACTTTATATATTTGTGACTAAATTGAACTAAATTGGTATCAAAATTGGTAATCAAAATGTTGAAAACACATTTACTTCATTTACTGCATATTTTCTAAAATTTTGTTTTTTGATACTGTGTTATCTATTACTTCCTAAGGTTTATCAGGCTATTTAGTTTTAGAAATTACATTTACTATCCTGATTTTAACAAATTCTTCTGAATTTCTGCAGAATTTCATCGTTTTTAACATTTCGGTTTAAACAGCATCGACCGAGAAAAATATATTGCAGAATGAAAATGAAAATTTGTTTTTTTTTTTCTTAACACAATATAAAAGAAAGGGGGAATTTACATAAAACAGGAAACTAAGAGAATTTGAAATCTGTACAAATAAATTAAGAGATTTTAAAGAGAAATTTAATATAATTTTGTGTTTATTTTTCTGTTAATAATAATTTAAGTGATAATAATTTTTAATAAAAACATTTTTAACAATAATACAGAATTTATGCAATACAGTATGTTTCCTGCATCTCCAAATAATATGTATTTAAAGGTTATTATTATTATTGGGTGGATATGAAATGGTAAATTTAATTTTTGCTTTAATATAAGTTCACATTAAAAATTTTTTGTTCGTCGAAGGAGAACCGAAATTAAAATCAATTATTTCTGCTAATTAAATATTCCGTGTCAATTCACCGAAATCACAATTCACCGAAAACACAATTGTATTTTCGATGAATTGTGTTTTCGATGAATTGTGTTTTCGATGAATTGTGTTTTCGGTGAATTGTGTTTTCTGTGAATTGTGTTTTCGGTGAATTGACGGTAACTCAAATATTCAGATTTGTTTACAATATTTTTATTTCGAATGTTTAATTCCCAATTCTGTTAGTTCAGAAATCCTATGGTGTTTTTTTTTATCTTCATTATCTTTGTCATTGTGATCTTCCGCGGTCCTTCAACATCTTATGGTACCACTTTTGTCATTGTGCACTGAGAGGAGAAATTAAGTTAAATTTCATCATATATGGCTACCATTGATGATAAAAGGCCATATCGTTGTAAAAACTTCACTACGAAGAACACTGGCTCAACGAAGAACACTGCTCCGTGGTATATTAATTTATTTCATATTTCATAATATTTCTTTTACATTTACAGCAACTATATTTCTTTAAATTGATGCAAGCAGGTAAGGACTTAGCTTCACGGATACAATTTTAAGTGGTGTAATTAGACTTTTATTTATAATTAAAATTTAGAAATATTTTTTATTTTATTAACAAACATAAGTGGAGAGTGAGCACCTAGAATTTGCTTGTTCCTAGACTCTGTCACTATATAATAAGAACAAAACATACTTATAATGTTTTGAAGGTAAAACAAAAAAAATCGAGACTATACAATAATTTAATAATGTTTGCTACCACCAATTTTTGTAATTAATTCGAAATAACATTTGGGCATCGACATATTCATCTTCATCATCTTTTGCCTCAATTAACAGTATCCAAATTTCCATACACTATCCTTACTAGCCAAAAATTGAACATTTTTAATTTTTTTTTCATTATTTAACGATTCAAATAGTGTGAATATAGTTTATTTCGTCGTATTTCCTTACTACATATTTTCCATATAATAAGCGTCACAATTCTTCTGTGTTCAAAAGCCAAAATGCCTTAAATAAATGATAAGACACAATTGAGAAAACATTTATAAAGTTGCTTCTTTATTTAAGTTCTTTATTTTCATCCTTAACCTTCAATCTTCTATGACAATCCGTTAAGGTGTTATAGACATTGGACATGGTCCTAAGTTTAATTTTTTTTTTAATTCTGCTTTTGGAAAATAATCTTAAGTTAACTAAATGAAAAACGTTTTATTTGTTTCTTAATTCAAATAACAGAAGTTTTAAAGAATAATTTGAAAATTTATAAACAAAAAACTGAAAAAAAATTGTTTATCAAAACATATACTTTTAAAAAAAAAATTTAAAAAATTTAAAAAAAAAATTGATTTCGCTCTAACCCAAAACTAAGTTTTTGCAGATAAGACGTTCTGGCTTTTAAACACAGTTTTCTTTAAAAATGATTTAAATAAAATCTAACAACTCTTAATCTTTGCAATAAACTTTGTAAAAAATCAAATTTTTATTTGTAATTAGATGTAGAAGACTCTGAAACTCAAGTTTGTTGTTTTCAAATTATACATAACAACAAATAATATATAAAACCCGCATTCGATTATAATATTTTCATTTGTTAGTTTCCTTTTACCGACTTCTATCTTCCCAGAGTTGATCCAAAAATCGAAAATTATGTAAATTTTATATGAAAATAATTTCGACCTTTTGACTTCGTTCATTCGTACTCGGAATAAATAGCGTGGGCTGAAAGTGAGCGAAATTGCGTATCGAAATCGGATAAGAAAACAGATAAAACAGAAACTGCAAATATATAGTCTGGTTTTTTCATTTTTGATAGAAAATGAGCTATGGTTTAAATGTAAATATTTACTAACTAAATAGACGTTTACAAAAAAAATAATATGAAAATATAAACCGTCAAATTAAAGATATCGAATTTATTAATAATTGTTTTTACAAAAAAAAAAAATCTGACAGCCAATCTGAGACTGAGATATAATTAACATGATTGTATATATAATGTTTTGACATGACAAAAAGTAAATTTTGAAGTCCATTAGACGAAACTAGATACTTATTTCATAAGAATATATTTTTATTTTTTTTTTTTTGTATATTTTTTAAAATTATATAAATTGTTACATTTTCCCATTATTATTATTTTTTTTTTCGTATATAAAATAAAGAAAAATATTTGTTTGATTATGTGCAAATATTTATTATAAATTTATCGAAAATATATAAGAAAATTTATTTAAAAAAAATATCTAAATATTTTCCGTTATCGGTCAATTTCTTAATCAAAGGATAATATTTGTGTAGCTAATGGCAATATGATTTGTGTACAAATAACATAAAGAGAGAGACATCAGGGTAAACATAAGTATATATATTTGGTATAAAAAGTCATTTTCATATAAAATGTTTTTTATATCTAGAAAATAATTTTTGAAGTCAATGAAAAAGAAATTGATATTTTGATGTTAGATTTTATATTATTATGATATTGAAATTAATAAAAGTTTTTAAAACACATTATTTATGTATGTATATTAAAGTGCATGAATTTATGTGTATAATTCTTGTAGAAGAACAAATTTTATATATGAAAATCTGAATTATTTGTTAAACTAAGGATACTGTTTGCTACTCTAAACGTGATGAAATGAATTTTATTTTATTTAATCTTGTTTTGTTTCCCAAAATTTTCAAAAAGTAAATTCATTATTATAATTATCTGAATTTTGTTTAAAATTATGCCACTATCAATGGATACAAACGAGACGAAGTATGGCTAAGCTGAAAAGATTAATCTTAGTTCTATTTCTATTGAAGAAAATATTTTAGTGAGAAAATAAATCAATTCACAAATTTGAATTTTTTGTGTTTTGATTTCAACATATTTCATTTTAATTTTTTTTTGTATATTATTAGCGCGACAATGATAAATTAATCTTAATTTTTTTCGCAATTCTTTAAACACCTCAGATTGGCTCTTTCTGAGACACATTTCATTATAATGCATTTGCAGATTAAAGAGTTTTTACTAGGAAAACATTAACAGAAATAATAAATTTATCTTCACGTTTTATATGAGCCCTGTAAATGTAGCGAGGGAAATTGCGGTTGCTAAGACTTAAGCCGGCAGATACATTTGAAACTAAGTTTCTCTTATGACTTTCTAATTTTTCATTTCATAAAACTTTACTGTCTAAAATATTTAATTGTTATTTGAACAACAAAATACATTAAAAAGGAAAAAAAGGGCAGTATAGTGTCAATGCAATGGAAAAATGTATTTTAACATAATAATTAATAATATAAAAACTCTTTTAACATTTCGCATATTTTTAGGGTCGTTTGGGATTACATTTTTTCTATAATCATGTCTTCAATTGGAGAATTTGACTGTTAAGTGTTAAACGAATATAACATATTCGGTGAGTGCTTAAATAGTGCTATATTAGAACTTCCTTGAAATCAGGATATGTATAGTTCACAATAAGCTCTTATTTTAATTTGTAATTATAAAAATTTACACTGAAATAAATTCAACATTAAAAAAAATTTTACGTAAAAATAAAATTAAATAAAAACAGGAAAAAGGATAATACTCGCATTTATCCTGTGTTCAATGTTTGAAACAAACTAACCATAGAAGATATAATATTCGTATAAAAAAGAAATATTTTTCTATCCAAAAAAAAAAAAATAAATTCTTATCGCACGTCCTGCGCACACCTTTAACATTTCGTTATAAATATTTTGGCTAAAATTTATTTTTTTATTTTATTCTTTTTTTGTTAAATTCAGTATCCCATCTCATATTGCTGACGGAACTCATATGTACATATACAAAATTTAATGTGTATATGCAACCAGTAGAATTTTATTTTTATTTCTATTCTTAATCTATTTATTCAAAAAAAAAAATCTAAATCTATATTCTTTTCTGACTTTTTAGGGTTAATATAAAATATTTCTTATGAATTTTATATTACATTTACGTGATACATGGATATCACGTAATTAGCTATATATTTTGAATTATTACAATAAAAAAAAATGTTTATGTCATTGTAGAACATACGTACTCAAAACTTTTGGGCATTGAAAGTTAGTATAATAGTATGACATTTACTCTGACAAAAAAAAAATAAAAATAAAAATAAAATATTCATAATGCAATATCAAACTTTTTTTATACAACATATATTACGTTTACACATTACACAACATATTATGCATTTTTTTTTTATTTTAAATTAAATTAAATTTTTTCAAATAAATAAATTTTATAAACATCAGAATTATGTGCAAAATAAAATTTTCTTGGCAGAATGTTTCTGGCGAATTATTTAGTTTCTTTAGAGATCATAAAATGCTTTTTGTTCCTTGCCGTAGATCAAGACGTATGAAGCAATCTTTTTTTGTAACAGGTTCACGTTTATATAATCCTGTACCAGACTCATTCAAGAGTTCTGATTGTTTCATTATCTTTAAAGAAAAGCTAATACTATCAAGTTAATCTAATCAATTTAATATTATAATTCTTTAATCTTCCAAGAACATATTTGTCAGAATTGTTTGACTTGCAAAAAATTTTAAAAGGTTCAGCTTCACAGCTTCAAAATTTAGTGGATCAGGTTGGATCACATTTGAGAACCATGAAAACAATAGGCTCAGAAAGTGACATATTGAATTCATTTATCATTCACTTAGTAAGTTCAAAGCTAGATTCAGAAACTCAAGCAAAGTATGACGTATCTTCAAGTTATTCAGAATTACCAAGTTGGGATGACATGTGTTCACTCTTAAATAAAAGAAGTCAGTTATTAGAAATTAGAGAAGGAAAAATGAGTAAAAATTCTCCCTTACCAAATTCTACAAATCAAACATCTAATAATGGTGGAAAAAAGAAATTTCAAAGCACTACTGTTGTAAGTACAATGGGTCCACCTACAACCAATTGTGTTGAGTGTAATGAAGCAGATCACAAGATTGATAAATGTCAAAAATGTCTAATCTTATCAGTTCAGGATAGATTTGTCGAAGCTAAAGAATTAAAATTATGCAAAACCTGGACATGGTGAAACTTTGTAAATCTTCGAGGTGTAAAATTTGCGCGTTATCACATCACACACTATTGCACAGGTTTCAGTCAAAAATTGAAACAACAAATTCAACAAACAATTTATCTGGAGATAATTCACGTTCGACGTTAACTAATAATAAACCATTATTTTTAGGTTCCACTTCTACAGATAATGCACAAAACACAAATTCATCAGCCTTTTCGAGTGGATGTTGCAATTTTTCGTCAAACTCAGACCAAGTATTTCTCGCTACAGCACTCATTAAAATTGAAGATTCAAATGGGAAATATCAACTAGGCCGAGCATTGTTAGACTCAGGATCACAACTAAATTTTGTTACAGAACGTTTAGCAAAGTTATACTTAAACTTCAAAAATATTCCATAAATAGCAGTGTTATTGGTATAGGAAATAGTACATCGAAATTGAAATTTTAAGCAAGCACAAAAATAAAATCACGCTTGAATGATTATGAAGCATCTATGAAAGTTTAACATCCCTGAAAAAAAGATTGATAAATTTAAATTAGAAATTCCAAAAAATCTAGAGCTAGCTGATCCATATTTTGACAGTCCTCATAAAGTAGATATTTTGATTGGAGCTGAAAATTTTTTTGAAATTTTATCAATAGGTCAAATAAAATTAAAAGTAAATGGTCAACTGTCCAACATTACAAAAACCATTTTTGGTTGGATAATATCAGGTCGTTATAATGCAAGCTCAGAAATTATTAAAATCTGTTCTATTGTGACCAACTATAATGAAAATTTATATGATTCAAATTTAAGTGAAATTGTGGAAAAATTTTGGTCAATCGAAAATGTTGAATCTAATTACCAAAAACTAAATTTAGAACAACAACAATGCGAAGATATTTTTCTGAGAACAACAAAGCAGGAAAAAGATAATCGTTTGATGGTGAAGCTTCCATTTAAAAGATCACCAGATGAACTAGGCAGTTCGTTTGAAATTGCAAAAAGAAAATTTTTGTGGTTAGAAAAACGATTGAAATCAAAACCAGAAGATAAATTAAAATATTCAAAGTTCTTTGAAGAATATTTAATGCTTGGGCATATGGAAAAAGTTTCATACAATCAGATACCAGATAAACATTATTTTATACCTCACCAATACGTAGTTCGACCAGATAGTACAACTCAATTTAGAGTAGTATTTAATGCTTCTTCAACAACAAGTTCACATATTTCTCTTAATGACATTTTGTCAGTCGGCCCTACAGTACAAAATGATATATTCAGTATTATATTAAAATTTCGTTGCTATGCTTATGCATTTACTGGAGATATATGAAAAATGTATCGACAGATCTGGGTATATCCAGATGATCGTAATTTTCAATACATTATTTGGCGTGAAAATTCAACAGACAATTTTCAGATTTATCGATTGAAAACATTAACATATGGTACTGCATCTGCACCATACTTGGCAACTCGTTGTTTAAATTTTTTAGCACATTGAAAAATATCCCGAAGCAGCAGAAATTATAAAAAATTATTTTTACGTGGATGATTTAATTTTTGGGTGTGACAGTGTTGAAAAAGTTAGAAAAATTCAGCAAGAAGTTACCAAAATCTCTCAATCAGCAAATATGGTAAAGTTTAATTTTAAGCACACTACCACCTGAAGATATTCAAAAAAAAAAAATCAGAATCAATGATTCTGACATAATAAAAACTCTCGGAATAGTTTGGGAACCAAAAATAGATGAATTCCGTTTCAATTACAATGTTGATTACAAAAAGAACAGTTTTGTCAGATCTAGCAAAACTTTTCGATCCTCTAGGCTTAATAAATCCAGTTGTTGTTTCAGCTAAATTGTTTCTACAAGAATTGTGGTTGTTGAAGTTGGATTGGGACGAATCTATTCCTTTGGAGCATCATCAACGTTGGTCTAATTTTAAATTGAAACTAAAATCTTTAAATGAGATACGAATTCCAAGATTTGTATTGATTAATGAAATTATCAAATCTGAAATACAAGGATTTTGAGACTCGTCGATTCGAGCATATGGTTGCTGTATACACATTCGATCTGTTGATGCACTTGGTCAGGTCATGGTACAATTACTTGCAGCAAAATCCAAAATCGCACCTAGTAAGAAAACTAAAACACTACCTATACTTGAACTGTTTGGAGCAGATTTACTATCAGAATTGTGGGCAAAAATAAAAAATATTTATCCAAAAAAGGTGAATTCGGTAGATTTTTGGACCAACTCAACAATTGTTTTAGGATGGTTAAGTGCTCATGCATCTAAATGGCAAACATTAGTTTCTAATAAAGTGTCTTCAATCCAAGAGGCCACAACTGATGCATCATGGAAACACGTAAATAGTAAATCAAATCCAGCAGATATGATTTCTCGGGGGTGTAGTATTGATGATTTGAAAAATTCAATCTGGTATTTAGGTCCAGATTTTTTATACAAACATCCTGATTGTTGGCCCATTCAAAAGAATTATGCTTCCATTCTCGAATTACCTGAACAGCGTAAAATCAACAAGCGAAATTCACGAATTGCATTATTAATTCAAAATCAAGCTACACCGAAATATACAAAATCAGTAACTTTGAAAAAATTCCACGCATATTTGCATATGTTTGTAGATTTATCAAAAATTTAAAAACAATGTCCAAAATTAAAAACAAACAAATAAAAACAATCACAGTCAATGAACTAGATCAAGCATTTTTAAAAATTGTTTACATGATTGAACATATAGAATTTGAAGAAATAGAAACTTTAAAAAAAGAAAAACTAGTTAATCGATCAAGCAGCAGAAAATCATTGAATTTTTTTTTCGGTACAAATTTGAATTTATTACGAGTTGGTGGGCGTTTACGTAACGCAGATTTACCTTATGATGCTCAATATCCAATTTTATTGCCTAAAAATAACATTTTAATTAATTTATACATAACTTATCTTCATTTTAGGCATTTCATGCTGGAGCTCAAGCATTAACAGCAATAATTCAACAAAGATTTTGGATTATAAATGCAAGGGAATATACACGAAAAATTGTAAGAAAATGCATTCATTGTCGCTATCGACCTAAACTTATGAATCAAATTATGGGTGATTTACCAGCGGATCGTGTCAATACCGCTTTGGCGTTTTCAGTAAGCGGTGTCGATTTCTGCGGACCAGTATCGACATCACCAAACAAAAGAGGTCATAAGAAATATGAAACGTACATCGCAGTTTTTGTGTGTTTCGTATCAAAAGGTTTACACCTGGAAGTCGTAACCGATTTAACAACAAATGCATTTATTGCGGCATTGAAAAGATTTGTTACTGCGTGACAGATTCCTACATCAATCAACACAAGTGTAAATAGCTAAATGGTGCACAGAACATTCAATAAGTTTTCATCATATTCCCCCTAGAGCGCCACATTTTGGTGGACTTTGGGTGGCAGCAGTAAAGTCTGCAAAATCGCTGCTGTATCCAACATTTCAAAATGCTCATCTCACATTCGAAGAACTTATGACAGCTGTTGCCAAATTGAAGCAATACTCAATTCCAGGCCTATTATACAACTGATCCTAGTGATGAAAGAGCACTTACACCCGCACATTTTTTGAGTCAATCACCTCTAGGCACAATAATTGAAACAGACGTTCCTCAACTTAAAATGTCATACGTAACAAAATGGCAACGAATATTAGCAATTCAGCAACATTTCTGGAAGAGATGGTCTACTGAATATATAACATCATTGCGTTACAAATGGCAGAATGAATCATCAGAAAAGTTAAATGGGAAATTGGTGCTAGTGCATGAAGATAATTTGCCTCCTCAAAAATGGCTAATGGGACGAATTATACAAGTACTACCAGGAACAGATGGAAAAATTCGAGTAGTTGATGTGAAAACAAAAAGCGGAGTTATCAGACGACCAATTCATCGCCACGCAATGCTTCCAATCAAAGAAATTGAGAGTAATAGTAAGAAACTGTCAAAGTGGCAGACAGAGTATAGACAGAGTATAACAAACTCTAGGTTATTTAATAACTTAAATAAATGAACACCTGCAACTTCTTTAGTACCATTGTGACACAAATCAATTGACGAAAAAATACTGTTACAAATTAAAATAAAATCAAAAAATAATATTAAAAAAGATAAAATTGGACTTTGGTCATAATTGTTTGCCAAAATAAAAATTTTGAAGAAAAATTAAAAATGCAAAAAAAAGAAACAGAAAAATAGCAACCAAACCACATCGTACGCATTTATAAACAGAATAAAAAAAAATTAATGAAATAAAATTTGAATTTAATTAATACAAAAAAAAAATAACTTGTATTTTATTTATTCAAATTTTCGATAAGGATCAAATCAGATTCTGAACAAGGCTAAATTTTGAAATGTATATGATCTAGAATTTGTTCAAAATATACCTATTACATATTTATTTTACATATTTATAAAGAAATATTTTAAAAACACGCAGTTTAAAAACAATAAAAAATTAAATCTTTATTATCTCTATAGATATATATATATATCCCCTCCTTGCCAAATTTATCATCTATTTTTAGTTTTTTTTCCCTCTGAATTCAACCAAATCACAAATTAAATTATTTCAAGTTTAGTGACAATTTCAATACAAATACAATTAATTGATTTCAGTAAAAAAAAATTGCAATATACAAAAATGATTTTGAATTAATTTTAATTCAAGTATTCTTAATAAATTAACTTTAAGTTTAACCTTATTCTTTCTTTTCTCAAATAAAATAAAATAATGACAATAAAACAGTGCAATTCTATGACCAATCCTATGGCAAATTCTATATCGAGTTCGATATTCATTTGACAGTTGTAGTTTCTTGATATGGGGTTTTGTTGTTCGCCATGCTTAACAACTGTATAGTATTACTGATTTCACCATCGATCTATATGGATAAATATTTTGGTACGTTTATACTATAAACGAATGAAACCGAAGAAGAAGAAGAAGTACTTGGTTTTTGGAACACAAATGTCAAAAATTAGAAAGAAAAAAAAAGGAACGCCGGTACTATTATTAAGGTTATAAATCAGCTTTCAACTTTTTACATTAGCCGCACGGTCGCTGCTAAGTTTTATTTTTCAATTCACAAAAATGGGAAATTTTATTTTATTTTAGATGTAAAACATTTATTAATTAATAAAAATGTTTATAAAATATTCACATATCTGCGAAGTATCTAAATAAAATCTAAATTTTATGTGACCACAGATAGGGACTGTCAAAACAGTGAATTGACAGATAAAATAAAATTGACAATGTCTTAAGTAAGTATAGCGACATCTATTGGAGCTTCCATAAGTAGCACCCTTGTATAAACCTGTTCATATAACATTTTAATGCCTACGAATAATTTCATAATACCTACAAAAAAAATTTATACCATCAGTTCAATAGATTTAATAAAAAACTTGTAAAAATCTATTCACAATTATCATATCTCACTCTTCTATTTCATATTTCTTTCTTTTATAAATTTTGAACATGTTTAATAATAAGTAAGTAAATGGGCGGGTTAAAATTTTAACAACTATCAGCTAATTTTTTTCTGTCAGCTCATCACTTCCGGCTCACTCCATTTTTAATGTGAGTTCCAGTATTTTTTATTTATTATTATTTTGTTAACGAAATTCAAAAAAAATTGTTGTTTGGTGGAAAAAAAAAATCGGTGTGTGAGGGAAAATTTTTTTGGAACACAAATGTCAAAAAATAAAAAATATAAACTTATAGAGTGTTGGGCTTATAATCGGTCTCTTTTTAAATAAATATTGGCTAAAGTGCAGAACGCGTGCACCCCTAAGATTTCGATCAAACTTGGTGGGGTGGTAGAGGCGGTGCCAAATCACCCCCCATGTATTTTTTTTTTGGGGGGAAAGGCCCAGTTTCCGAGTTATGGCCCTTCAAAGTTTTCAAAAATTTGGATATGGGGAAGGAATTTTTTAACTCCGATTTGGCCTAATTTTGGAGAGGGGGTAGAGGCGTACCCCGCGATGTGAAATCCAAGACGGTTTTTTCGGGGGAGTCTTCCTTTTCCGAAATATTTTGCCCTTTTCCAAAAAATAATATGGTAAAATATTTTGGAATGTATGAAAACGCGCCTATTTCTTTACCTCAAAGGTGGTGTGGAAAGTAGAAATACTAATTATAATAAATTGAAAACAATCCCAAAACGACAAACATAATGTTTGCAGATTTTGCAAAAAGCACCAGCAAAGCAAAGTTAATGTATAGGTTTCACTAATCCATGTAAGAGAGATACTTCATTCCAGAGCTGGATTTACTCTTCCTTTAGTATTTATTCGTAGGATTTCACACTAGAGTTGAAGATGTTGAGTTTGGTGCGGCGGAATATTTGCAGCGATTGCCAGATCTTATATAGTCTGCCAAATCTTCAATCGTTTTGAATATTGTTTCTGGATATCTAGCGTAGTACCTCCATTTGTTGCTATTACGCTGTCTAGGTAGGAATATTATATTATTATATAATATTGCATTGCATATTTTAGGTTGCAATAAGAATTAAATGAAATTTATGTACTTTATCAAGATAATTCTTTTTTACTCATCAAGTCATCATAGAATTAAATTTATCGATAATAAGCGCAATAAATTATTATGCTACTTTAACCTTAAAACTATACTGAATTGACCTCTCGTAAATTCACTAAGTTAAAGACAAGAAAAAAAAAGTAAAACGTAGTGAGTTCTTTTTAGCATCGATATTTTTTTTATTTCTATAGATAATAATCATTATATTATTATCCTTTGCTTTATAATATAAGCATATTTATCTTCATAAATAATATAATATAATATAGAATTACAAAGAATTTAATATGAAAGAATTATAAAAGTTATTGTTAATATTTTTTATTATTTTTTTGTGTTGAGATAGGTATGTATAGTAGGTAAATGATTTTCAAATCAAATAGGAAACGTTAAAACAAAATGAACTATAAAGGATTCAGTTTGTTTTTTATATGAAAATTTCTGTCTGAGGTGTTATATTGTAGTGGATTAATATGTTTGCAAACAGTTAGACTCGATTTGTAGCTTTTTTTTTTAATACAGAACAGGAAGACCGCTAACAACGTATTATGCCTTGTTTTATTACGTGTGGTGTAAATATATATTTTTTTCCAAATCACTAGGTGGAATACCTTTTAAACTTAAAGAAGTATTTGGTAATGAGGGCAGGAAGCATAGACGGGAAGTTTAGTGGGACAGTTAGTAGGTGATCATTTACACTCCTCTTAAACAGGCGCAAGTCGTAAATCAAAGGTCCGCCAGCTGTCGGGAACAATTTTAATGCTCGAGCATTCCATATTCTCGAGGGCGAACTGAAAACGAATCTCCGAAGCTGGTTGTATCACATCTGGGAATTTTGACGAAATATGGGTGTGATGTTGAGGCGGTACGTGATTGGCGTGAAAATACCTGAAGAAGGGGAAGTAGGGCCTTACTTCCAGGGAACACGTATTCGTTCCAACAAAGTATTTATAAAAAATTGAAAATGAACCTACATTGCGACGGTGATTGAGTGACGTTAAAGAGCTGGGGGTTTGGTGATCATTGATCAATCTAATAGCCCTTCTCTAAACTTTTTCCAGATACTCAAGATGGCTTTTAGGAGCTTCACGGAACCTGATTATGACTCAGTTCGTGTCACCCGGTCGATGTGAAATTTTACACTTCGATTCGATAGCAAAATTTCAGCAAAAGTAGGTTTTTAATTTTCTGATCAAGACAGTTAACTTTTAACATTTGGTAAGTCGATAATATGTACTGTTTCTGTGAAGTTGCTGTGAAATTATAAGAAGAAAATAATTAGGTAACAGATATTATGAACTATATATAAGTAGCATAGAAAATATTAAGAAAACTTCTTTCATGATAATGTATCCAGAAAATTTTCTTTCTATTTTCTTTATTTTTCATTTTTTTTTTGTTTTCCTAACAAATATTTTTCAGCTTATTTTCTGATTTCTTCTTGTCAAGAAGAAATAATTTGTATACACACATTTTGATATATATAATAACAAGGCTCATTGTCTGTTTTATTTAGCTAAGGTATTTTTCCAAAGTATTTTTCCAAAAAGAAAATAAATAACTTAAATATATATAATATGTAGGTACTATAAGATAAGTATGCATTATATATTCTTGTAGGTAGAAAAGATTTAGTTAGGATTATAGGATAAAAGAATTATAAAATTTTCTTGTGTACCTACATATATAAAGCAGGTAGTCAAAAGTCTTAAAAGAATTTTCTTTTTGTTCATTAAGATAATTTGTTTGATTTTTATACATTTAATTTGGTACAATCTATTTATCATTTTACATAGCTATAAAACCATTGTCTATGTTTTCTTCTCTTAAAAAATAAACATAAAAATAAAAAAAATTATGTTGTTCTAATAAATTAGTTATTTGTTTATAATATCTTTATCTAAAATATCTATTATCAAAATTTAATTAATAAAAATTAAGTATTTGAAAATAAATTTCTTCGAAGAATTTTATTTAATTAATATTTTTGTCATAATTATTATTTTATAATATTTTATATTCATAAAAAATTGTTTGTATAATTATTCAATTCTGAGTAAAACAAAATAATATAATTAGAAAAAACCAAAAATATTTTTATTTAAATAAATTGTAATTAATATGACTTTTGATTGCTATTTAATTTTTAATATTTTGTATAAAATATCGGAAAAAGCTTCAAGAAAAAAGGTTTTAGATACTTTTCGTATCGATGGAGGCTAGCTTTCTAAATTAAAATATAAAAAACTTCAAATTATTCAAATTATTATTCTAATTACGAAAAAGAAAGACATCTTAATTGGATTTATAATCCGGATGGGCAGTTTTGATGCCTCTAGTAGCAATAGTTAGGGTCTAGTCTGATCCAAATTAAATAAAATTGTTTCTTTTGCTATTTCGTTCCACTTCAGTACCATTTGTCGAGAGTGTAAAAGTAAATCGCTCAAAAACTATCATTGCGCCCTTGTTAATAGAAGTATATTACGGATGCCCAAGACACGACAGGAATAACAGGAATTCTGGAAAAACAATAAATAAATTTACTAGTTTTGTTGATCCAAAACATGTTCTATGTACCATTTTTGTATTAAAAGTGGATAAATTTACATTCTGTGCGTAAAAATTTAAACTATTTTATATTTTTTAGGCCTTCCTGAAGCTTCGAACCTTGATCTTTGGCTTTGAAATACGTTAACTAAACCACTCAGCCAGGCTACATTTACAAATCACAGATCTGAATGTTAATTTACACCAGATATATAACTCTAATTAAAGGATGCTGTAAAATGTGTAGCAATAGTAGCAAAAGAATGGACCAGCAATATATTTGAATTAAAAACTTCAGTAAAAAAGTGAATGAAATTGGTCGATGGTGATAAATAGGTATCATAGTGCCATGGGCTAACTAAAGATCTCAGAAAAGTTCTTCGCCCGCTTCAGCCCATAACTTGTGATATACGTTTACGAATTTATTTGGGATTTGTTTGCAGTACAAATGACAAATGAAAAAGCCAACAAATTTTAATTGTAATCTTTTATTATGATCGGAAAACTAAATTTAGATATCTAAAATTTGAAAACAGATTTGGATGTTTTTCATGAAGTTACCTTTTTTGTTTTAAAATTCTTTTTAACTCCAATGAGGATTGCAAAATAAAAAAAAAGAAAAATTCTCGTGTCGAAAAAAAAAAATTAATGAAATCACATAATTCTTATCAATATTTTGTCTTATTGTTTCTATCTAACAGACATTACATACATACACTATGAATATATAGGAAACTTGATTATATTCTTCCTGAGGTACAAAAAACAATAAAATAAATAAACATAAAGAAATATCGTAACAATTTCATACTAAAAATTAATTCAAATAGATTTGACGTATCTTTAACGACAATAATGTCATCGAAATAAGAAAGAAAACAACATGATGTTTAAGTGGCTTAATATAAGCTTTTTGTCAAATAATGTACATAAGAAGTTAAAACAAAAAAAAATAAAAAATAAGGATAAAAAATTTACATAAAATAAGGACTAGAAATAAAAGTTATTTTTTTTTTTTATTTATTTATTTCTTCTTAGTGATGTTTTCCTACTTCTGGGAAATCTTTATTTATATAGAAACTCAACAAGAATGATTTATTTTCCATTTTAGAGATTGTTTTAGTATTGTTGATTCCTCTGAAACCCTTAAAGTATAGGTATATAAAAAAAGCTTAGTACTTTACATTTATCTACACTGAAAAAAAAAAAACTCGTTGGAGAATTAGATGTAAAATGTTGCAGAAAGATTATGACTAAAATCGTGTTTCATCGACTTCAAAGAAGTCCCTCTCCGAAAAGACACAGTTCTGCCAACGTTTTTTCGAATTCTCGAATTAGTTGGTAAATAGCCTTCAGTTCACGCAGCGATTCACGGCGAATCTCTTATTTTGAGTTTCTTGAATATCCAAAAATCACACAGATCGAAATCAGGTTAAAAAAGGTCACCGAACCATCAGTCGCCCCACCGTCAATGAACCTTCAAAATTAAATTACTTTCCGACGATATTTTTTTTTTCACCGACGGTATTTTTGAAATTGAAAGCAAAATACCGTATAAAGTTTTTATTTTTTATTTTATATCTAAAAAACGGTGACGGAACGGTGACGTGACTGAAGTGTATAGACACAGGTCAAGATATTGACGGCTACTTGACGGTGACGGAACTTTGACGTGACTGATATGTGTGAATCAACCTTAATAGTAAAAAAATGAGATCAGCCTACTGTTAATTTTTTTCCATTAAAGTCAAATTAATCAAATTCACTCTATTTTCATAAGATGGAAGGACAAATGGTTCGGACTAAGGTAAGTTGATTTTTAAAAGAAAGTTTTTCGTCAGAGTAAATGCCAAGATCTACATATAACATATTAATGAACTTATACAAAGGAAGAGTAAATAAATGTTGAAAATGAAGTTTTTTAGTTTTTTCAAAGTCCCATATTTGCCTATTTAGATTGTCTAAAAAAAAAATATATTTTGTTTATAAATTTTTTCATTTTTGTTTCTTTTTTTGACAATACTAATATGTACTTTGAAACAAATAAAAAAAAAATTATTGACTTTCGCAGAAAAATGGATAATTTACTTTTCATTTTATATAAGTTCGTTGATTCATATACATAGCATGAGATTATGGATCATAGCAGAAATTATAACTGTGACAGCTATTTGTTTTTTTTTCTGTGTTTATTATACATATATACAAATTTTTCAACATAATAAAATTCAAATATTGAAAATATTATTTAAAAAATTTATACCTATACCGTATATATGTAGGTAAATTATTTACAATGTGTATGTAAAATAGATATCGACAATCGGGTGGAAAAATTCATCTTTTTACAACAATTTTTTTTTGTATCTTCGTAGCTTAAATAAAATAACTCTTCACTACTGATATAATTTAATATATCTAATAATATAAAATGGTTCTATCTTAGAATACAGCCTTTCTAATTCTAATTCTCGATTAGAATATAAAGCCGTTATAAACTTGCTTTTCCAACCTTATAGTGAATAGAATAATTGAATGGGGGGACAGACAGTTGCCCAAATGACATTTGACAATCTGACATTTGCCCACGGATATTTGACAATCTGACATTTGCCTATCCGATATTTGAGTCGACCGCTCCCGTTCCAAATTGACACAAATTTATTTCCAACTTTATAGTTAAATTTTTTCAAAGAAAAAAAGTTTTTTTTAGCTGAGTATACGTTTTGTAAAATTAAAAAACTGGTCGATTGGCAAATGTCCGTGGGCAAATGTCAGATTGTCAAATGTCAATTGGGTAATTGTCCGGGAATCAATTGAATACAACCATAAAGGAAGTATAATATAGAGTAACTCTATCAAACAACTTTTTAAAACACCTTTTTTTTTTTTCTGTTTTTTCAGACCCCAAATACATATGGTCTGTTTAGTTCTATAGTATCGTATCGCCATTTTCATGTTTTTTTGTTATTATCAGTTTCATCGTACTTAAAACAATATCTTTCGAATCATATATTCGAATTTTTCGAAACCCGGAGCATTTCAGTTCCATTTTATTGCTTCCATACAAAAAGGAAATCTAAGTTTAATTTTTTTTATCGTATAAGAGTTTTTTATCGTATTGTAATAGAACTCCATGTAAAATTAAAAAAAAAATGTCATTATTTTATTGCCTAATAATAACAACAATAATTTATATTAGTGTTAGTGAGTTCATTTTTTAATTCAAAAGCTATTATACATCTCGCCCTTTGCTTTTAAAATTAAAACATTCTCTCACGCTATGTTGGTTCGCAAAACGCACAAAATCACACAAGCAAAATCAGCAACTTTCTTGATTTATTTTCAAAAAGTTTGTAATTATTTTTTAAGTTATAATCTGCTTTTTAATTAAAATAATTATTAAAATTTATTATTTTAGTTTATTTAAAAAAAAAATCACTAAAACTAAGTCTATTATTATTTTCAATCATTCAAAAGTTAATTTTTGAAGTTTATACTTCTTTAGCGCCGTTTGATGATTTTTGGTAGAGGGTAAAAATCCATTTTCATATAGAATTTTTCTCAGAATCGTCATCATCTCAGAAAAATTAGAATATGAATACTTATTTTTTTATTATATTTAAGAAACCCAAAATCATATAGACATTATGGCTTAGTGGCTAGAACATCAGACTGTAAGTCTGAAGGTGCCTGGTTCGATTCCCAATGACAAGATTTTTTTTTATTTCAAATATATGTATATATAGGGCCCAATATTACAAGCCAAAAAAGCTACGGTTAGGTCGTGCCGGAGCAAAATATACGAAATTTTTTTTTTTTTTAAATAGGTAGCTCCGGTGAAATTAAGATTACCTGAAACAAAAATTTAGGGTGGGGAGCTACGGTTAGGTCGTGCCGGAGCAAAATATACGAAATTTTTTTTTTTCAAAATAGGTAGCTCCGGTGAAATTAATATTAACTGAAAAAAAATTTTTGGGTGGGGCGCTACGGTTAGATCGTGCCGGAGCAAAATATACGAAATTTTTTTTTTTTTAAATAGGTAGCTCCGGTGAAATTAATATTAACTGAAAAAAAATTTTTGGGTGGGGAGCTACGGTTAGGTCGTGCCGGAGCAAAATATACGAAATTTTTTTTTTTCAAAATAGGTAGCTCCGGTGAAATTAATATTACCTGAAAAACAATTTTTGGGTGGGGAGCTACGGTTAGGTCGTGCCGGAGCAAAATATACGAAAAATTTTTTTTTTCAAAATAGGTAGCTCCGGTGAAATTAATATTACCTGAAAAAAAATTTTTGGGTGGGGAGCTACGGTTAGGTCGTGACGGAGCAAAATATACGAACATTTTTTTTTTTTTTCAAAATAGGTAGCTCCGGGGAAATTAATATTAACTAAAAAAATTTTTTGGGTGGGGAGCTACGGTTAGATCGTGCCGGAGCAAAATATACGAAATTTTTTTTTTTTTAAATAGGTAGCTTCGGTGAAATTAATATTAACTGAAAAAAAATTTTTGGGTGGGGAGCTACGGTTAGGTCGTGCCGGAGCAAAATATACGAAATTTTTTTTTTTCAAAATAGGTAGCTCCGGTGAAATTAATATTAACTGAAAAAAAATTTTTGGGTGGGGAGCTACGGTTAGGTCGTGCCGGAGCAAAATATACGAAATTTTTTTTTTTCAAAATAGGTAGCTCCGGTGAAATTAATATTAACTGAAAAAAAATTTTTGGGTGGGGAGCTACGGTTAGATCGTGCCGGAGCAAAATATACGAAAAAAATTTTTTTTCAAAATAGGTTGCTCCGGTGAAATTAATATTACCTGAAAAAAAATTTTTGGGTGGGGAGCTACGGTTAGGTCGTGACGGAGCAAAATATACGAAATTTTTTTTTTTTTTTTCAAAATAGGTAGCTCCGGGGAAATTAATATTAACTAAAAAAATTTTTTGGGTGGGGCGCTACGGTTAGATCGTGCCGGAGCAAAATATACGAAATTTTTTTTTTTTTAAATAGGTAGCTCCGGTGAAATTAATATTAACTGAAAAAAAATTTTTGGGTGGGGAGCTACGGTTAGGTCGTTTTTTTTTCAAAATAGGTACCTCCGGTGAAATTAATATTACCTGAAAAAAAATTTTTGGGTGGGGAGCTACGGTTAGGTCGTGACGGAGCAAAATATACGAAATTTTTTTTTTTTTTTTCAAAATAGGTAGCTCCGGGGAAATTAATATTAACTAAAAAAATTTTTTGGGTGGGGAGCTACGGTTAGGTCGTGACGGAGCAAAATATACGAAAATTTTTTTTTTTTTTCAAAATAGGTAGCTCCGGGGAAATTAATATTAACTAAAAAAATTTTTTGGGTGGGGAGCTACGGTTAGGTCGTGCCGGAGCAAAATATACGAAAAACAATTTTTTTTTCCAAAATAGGTTGCTTCGGTGAAATCAATATTAACTGAAAAAAAATTTTTGGGTGGAGAGCTACGGATTAAGAAAATGATAAAAAAAAAATAGTGTAGAACCATTATTTTTTGATAAAAAACCACTCTAATAGTACTGAATCTTCAACTGGTGGGGTTTAATGTTAAATTTTAATCTGTTCCTTATTCATTTCTGTTCAATTACATATTTTATTGATAAATAATAAATATTTTGATTACCAGATACCATCTATTTAAAAAATTATTCATTATCTGAAAACTTGAACTAAGAAAATACTTTTTTCATCAAAAATAAACATTTTATTAACTTTTTATTATAATATTTTATACATAAACGTTTAAAAAAGTTCAAAAAAGTTAACATTATTGAAATCACAAAAATAAAAAAAAACTTCATTGTTTTCTACATTCTTCTTCAATTAAAATTAACAAAAATAAATTTTTTTTACATTTTTTTAAGTCTTAAGCTATTTTTTGGTAATGTTTTTATTTTATCAATAATATTTTGTAATTTATTGGTTTGGATAGGCGATGCTGCGAAATTTTCTGTTACATTTTTTGTACTTTTATACAGTTGTTTAATTTTAGACCTAGCTAAAGGTACTGAAGTGGATGTGGATGTGGATGTATTAAGAGACTCTTTGCTCAATACTTGATGATAATATCTTTTATCTGATTCATCCATGTATTTAAGCATTGATTTTAGATCTTCTGCTTTTTTGGGGCAAATAATAATTTTTGTCGTAAGCATTGGTATTTTAAAATTGGGATCATTTGGAGATATTCTGTTTTTATTTTTATTTATGAATTTTGCTACTTGCAATGCCTCTAGAGAATCGTGGCTTGTTTTGAATAAAATTTGTGTTTTATCGCTACAATATCGGATATGTCTGACTTGTAAGTAAGGTATTTTTATATTTAACTGTCTTGAAATGAGAGAATAATTATAAAAATCGATGTCGTGCATTTGTAATATTTCGAGTTTTACATTTGTGTATTGTACCTTCAACAATTGCCTAATAAGTGTAACTGGACTAAAAATAGTTTGTCCTCGCAAATGCTTTTCAATGACACTATGAACAGAGTCAACTTCTTGAAGATTTGAGTGCCCTACTTCGGAATATTTGTGATCTATGGACTGTATGTGAGAATGGGTTTTTAGAAAATTAAGAAGCATCATTGAATTAATTTGGTTTTTGTTTTGTGGAACGCAATTATCTGACCATAAAAAAATTTTTTGAACATCAGGAAATTCCTGTACCACCTTGACTAAAATTTTGTTCAGGGCACTGGCGATGTCATTCCCGCTTCTACCACTGAGAGCTTCAGTCCAAATTGAATAATATGTTTTTTTATTTCGATTGCAATGAGCAGTTAAATTATATACGGAATACTTTCGTTTATAATAAAAATTGGAAATTTGCGCTTGGGGTAATTGAAAAACATTTTGAAGATCATAAGTCAAAATCAGAGTAGAGCTATCGGTATTTTTCCGGTCGCAATTTCTTTCTTCGCGCGCCCACATTTTATTTCTACAATGATTTTCATATTTGTCATTTTCTACGTTTGATAAGGTATTATTTTTTTTTTTTCAAATTCCGAACAAAGATCGCACTGGTCTTTTTTGGGTTTATAAAAGCTGAAATTAAATTGAGTATTAAAAATTTATTCAATTGCTTGTTTCACAGGTGTACTAACACAACTCTCTTTGTACAGGTTATACTTTTTGGTTACGGTCAACCCTATCTCTAAATATTTTTTTGCAGTATTTTCCCTACAGTAATGGGATTCTACTGAAGGAAAACATAAAATATGCGCTTTCACTTCATCAACTTTTTCGAGTGACGTTTCTTTTTTTACGAATTTTCCCTTTTTTGGTGAGGACACAACGCCAGAGTTGAAATCAACTTTTTTCTCGAAAAAGTAATGAATTCTTCTGCTACTAATGCTTAAAGTTGCAAGGAAAAATTTTTTGCAAACTTGTATTAAAATTCCAGTATTTTCAAAATAATAATGAAAAATATATTCACGTTTTTTTAGTAGGCTACATTTTTTCTTTTTTGAGGGAACCTTTTTTACGAATTTCGCGTAAAATGTGTTTTTATTTTTATCGCTTAAACCCCAAAATGCTTCGTGCAACAATCGCCTATCATTTTCATTAAAGTTTTCTTTGCATTTATGTTCACATGAACACGATATTGTTTGCAATGTTTTAGCTTTAAACGTTTTACCTGTTTGACTTTGGTATTTTCCACATTGCCTTTTCACACTTTCTTTATTCCATTTCCAATTACTGACATTTCTTTTCCTTTTCCGGGACAAGGGAGTTAGTACAATCCCAATTTCTTCTTTTCGATTTCCACAAGATGTTGCTTTTGGTGTATCAGGTATAGGCGAAATCAATGCCGATTCATAATTTGTTGTTATTTCGATGATGTTTGGAGTCGGAATCAGGTCATATGATGCAATATCATTTCTAATGCAATCAACTCCAGATACAAACGAAAAATACAATTTGGAAAGTTTTTTATATAATTATGGTAAGCATTCTTTCCAATTCAAAATAAAAACGGTGCACTGCCTGTATTAATAAAATAATTTTAAAGGGCTTTCTGTCAAGCGAAGTGTACTTTTAAATAGAGGGGAAAATATAAGCACAAAAATTTCCATGATTCCATAAAGTTCCTTAGATATTAAATAAATTTACGAAATTTCATAATAAGATTCTAATACTTACTTTTGAGATTTTGAATTTTGTTGTGGGATCACAAATTCATTATCAACATTCATTTTAACAGTTAATATCTTTGATTTTTTGCTAGTTTTTACAGATTTGTTTCCGTTATGCTCAGACACGGAACCGCATTCAGATGTTAAAAGTGAGGGAGTGTAGTCAGGGTCTTTCTGAAAATCATCTGAGTCGAAATCCAATCTGCTCCCTCTGTAATAAAAATAAAATGATTAAAATAAATTAGTATAAAATAAAATGAAGAACTTACGATTCCGATCCGTTTAATGCTATTGAATCATTATCTGATAAAATATCAATCATTGCATTGAGGACAGCTTCTGATATTGTTTTGATCGGTGAAGAATTCGCATCCTCTGGAGTCATCGGAATAATTTTTCGAAAAATTTCTGGATCATTCAACACAGAATATTTCTTTGGTGAACATTTTTTGGTGAAAAATTTTAAACCACTGAAATCTTAGAAAATTTGTGGAACAAAAAATCTTGGAAACACAGAATCGTTTCGACTGCACACTGCCTGGAAGAATCAGTCCCTTATTAACTTATTTCGATTCCAAGATTTTATGTTTCTGGAATTTTGTATTTCCTGAAATCCTATAAGAATAAATTTTCTCACCTTTGATGATTTAGTTCGTCCAAATCCTCATTGTTTACTGGCATTGTTTCGATTTCTGATATTGTTTCGGTTTTGGACGGATCCATGGTAAATTCCATTGTTATTGTTTCATTTTCGGTTGGCATTGTTTCAATTTTCATTGATTCGGTTTTCAACGGCTTCATTGTAAATTCCGATGTAACTTTTTAATTTTCGGATGACATATTTCCAATTAATTCGTTTAATAAATTTAATTTGCTACACTCCAATTCCAATGTTCACTTGTCAAATTTAGATTTTAAAATGATTAATATTCTTAGTAGAACTTCTATTTATATACAAATTCTCTACTTACGGTACTTTTTTGTAGGCATGTAATAATTAAGAACAAATGTGACAAATTATGTGCGAAAAGCTCTTAAGAAAAATATTTTTCCAGCTTTTGTAAATAATTTTTGTTTAGTTTGTTCGTATGTAACAATTAAGAATTAAACTTTTGTTTTCTTATATAACAATATCAAAAGTAATTTGTTTGTACGAAACATTTAAGAATTCAATTTTGATAAACGATAAAAAGTCAAAAAATAGGATTTGTTTGTATGTAACAAATAAGAAAAAAAAAAAATTTTTTTTTTTTGCAAAAAATTGTTACATAAAAAAGTTGAAATTGTTAACATAAGAAAAAAAATTCGCGTTTATAAGTGTTACATGACAAATTTAGTATCGCCTTTTCTCTCACTCAAGAAAAAAAAAATATGAATTAAAAAAACCTTGTTTTTTTAAATAAAATAAAGCTTATGTGACAATTTGTTTGTATGTAACAATAAAGAAATGAAAAATGATAAAAAAATTAGC
The DNA here is from genome assembly GCA_964007475.1 of Hybos culiciformis. Taxonomy (NCBI): domain Eukaryota; kingdom Metazoa; phylum Arthropoda; class Insecta; order Diptera; family Hybotidae; genus Hybos; species Hybos culiciformis. Next base: position 80,253,745 of record OZ023273.1, read on the forward strand.
TTAAGTAACAAACTAGGAGTTGATATCTCTGAAACCGAATGAGATAGAGGAATTCTGAGTACACAGATGGAAAGGTCTTGGTTTGTTTAGCTAAAATTCGTCAAAACCTGAAAAATGAAAAAATCGCTTATGTAACACTTAAGAATTCGGCTGCCGAATTGGTGAAGTTGATGAGATGTGTTCCTGATAGCGTGATATTTTTGTTGTCGTTGGCACATGTGGTTTGAATGCATTTGGGGTCTTCACTTACGAAAAGCAAATAGTTTGGTTGAATCAATTCTACAGTTTCAACATGACTTTTATCTATATCGCAATAGCCTTTTTCTTCGCTTAATATGTTAGCAACGCAATTTTCTTCTTTATTATTGTTTAAATTGTGCTTCTTACAGTAGAACCATTCTTCAATTGTTGGGCACGGCTCGTCAATAAATTGGTGCATTTTTTTATTAAATAAAAAATAGGAATGTTTTAGTTGAATTGTATAGGTATTGTTATAAGGAAGTTTTTTAAGCAGATGAAAGGAAAATTCATGAGAGAGAAATTTTGGAATTTGAATGACAAAGATAATATTTTGTTCCTTATAAAATGCTTGGAAACTTATTATTTCATATATATTTTCATCAGATGTGATACTAACATTTTGAGAAGTTCAAAGTTCATGTACGTAATGAAGTTCTGAAGGGTGAAGGATTTGTTTTGATAACACGTTTAGTTTAGCTAGAGTTATTGATTCCATTATGTCTTAATGTGGGTATTTAAGAAATCGATATCGTAAATAATTTGGTTAAAATTTTGGTTTACTGAAAAATCTGTGTTTAATTGTTCGAGTTGTTGATTTAAAATATTGTTATTGTTCCTTAAATAAGTTTCTATTTTTTGCTGTTGGGGGTTGATATGAATAGTAATGTTATTAAATCTTTCTATCATTTTTTCATTCAGAAGCAATTGTTTATTGCTGTAAGCCTCTAATTGTCCTTGATTTTTTTCTAAAGATTTTAAATGTTCTGTTATATCCTTAAGATCATTATCATCCAAATTTCCGGTTACGAACTTTATTCCCGATCCCCGGAAGTTCATTAATCCTCTTTTAATTCTGTATTTAGGAGTGATAAGTTCCAAATTTAGTCTAAGGCTTTCAAATTTTTTCTTTGCTATGGTCAATATTGATGAATATCGATTTTGTTTTTTATACTTAATTTCGAAACTTTCCAAATTTTTCCCGATCAACTGAATATTATGATCGTAATCGGTTATGTTAATTACATGTAAAAGTTTTCTGTGCCCTTCAATAATTCTAGCTCGTCCAAGTCTTAAGTTGAGTAGCCCTTGATTGTTTTTCAGATCCCTCATACTCCATTTCTGGCCTAAGGACTGATTGTTGTACCTAAAAATTGACGTTTTGTTTTAATTTTTTGTTTGTGAATTTTATTTTTATCTGTTTCAACTGTAATTTTATTATCGTTTGTAACTACGGTTTGTCTAAACTTTGGTGCCAATTTATCGCGCCTATTATCTTTATAAAAAATTTTTTCGTTTACGTCATAATTGGGAGGGTCGACTCTACTTTGGTTTCTTTTTCCAATAACTTTCCCCTTTTGTTCTAAACTGCGATCGTGAATAAGTTTTAATAATGTTTCGTGATTTGTTATATGTTGGGAAAGATAGTCATGATGGCATTTTGAATTCATTAACTTAAAAAACGGAGGTTTGTTATTTATGTGCCCTGAAATTAGTTCGAATGGTGTAAGATTGGTTGCTGAATGAATTGAGTTATTGTATGTAAATATTGCTTCGTCTAAAATTTCGGAAAATGGAAAATTTTTATTTTTTTGAATAATTATCCTTATTATTTCTATCAGCGTTGAATGAAACCGTTGTACTGGCGAATTTCCCGTAGAGTTTTTTATTGAAGTTAAGTGATGGGATATATTATAAAGCTTAAGAAAATCTGTAGTGACGAGAAATTCTAATGCATTATCAGAAACAACTTGTTTTGGAACACCGTGGTGGAAAAAAAAGTGTTTAAGGGCTTTTATGACGTTGATACTGCTCCTGTTGGTGAGAATGTACGCTGATGCAAATTTGCTAAATTTATCGATGATAGTTAAGACAGTTTCTTTGTGTGCCGAAAAGATATCTATATGTAAAATTTCTAGAGGTCTTTGGGGTGTTTCTGTAAGTTCAAATTTTAGCGGTTTTGATATTCTTTCATACTTTTGTTCTTGACAAATGCTGCAGTTATTAATTATTTTTGTAATCAACTTTTTCATTTTCGAAAAAAAAAAATGTGTCTTTTCAAGTGTTGATAACTTTCGTTAATACCACGGTGATTAGACTAAGATGGTAATCTCTAACTTCTTTTTCCTGAATATCAATATTTGTAATATTTCTTAAGTTGTACATACATCTGACAATTTTCATTTTACTATTATAAAAATATTTTGAATAGTTTGATTGAATGAGTTTAAATATATTATCATCTGTAAATATTGCTACTAATTTTCTAGGGTGTACATAATCCTTTAATATGTTAAGTACAGATTCATTTTTGTCCAAATTATTTATTTTTATATAATTGAGCTTTTTATTTTTGAAAAGAATTTTAAAGGAAACTTGTGGTTTGGTTAAATTTTCAAAGGTTTCTATGATTATTTGATTTGCAAATTCGTTTAGGGGACGTTCAGAAATTGGAATTCCGTCATTAAGATTTTCTTGGGCAGAATGTATCGTCACGTTAGAATCAAGATCTTGTTGGCAATTTAGAGAGTAATTGTTATTAATTTCTATACGTGACAATGCGTCGGCATTCGTATTTTGCCCACCCTTTTTGTAAATAACCTCGTAGTCGAACTCTTCTAGTTTTGATCGCCATCTAACTAGTTTTGAATTTGGCTCTTTTAATGAAAATAAATAAGTGAGTGGTCTGTGATCTGTTATAATTTTAAATTTTTTTCCAAAAAGATACGGGCGAAAATATTTTGTCGCCCAGACGATTGCGAGGAGCTCTTTTTCAATCGTACTGTAGTTTTGTCCCGATTTTGATAACATTCGACTCGCGTAACAAACAGGCTTGTCAGACCCAATCGGACACTGCGATAAAACGGCGCCGATAGCTACATTACTCGCGTCTGTTGTAACGTTAAATCCTTTAGAGAAATCCGGGTGTTTTAAAATTGGTTCGTTACACAAAATATTCTTACAAATCTCGAAACAATCTAAGAATTTTGAATTAAGCTCAATTTTATTTCCTTTCCGAAGGCATTCTGTTAACGGTTTTGTCAGTTTTGCGAAATTATCTATAAATTTTCGGTAATACCCCAAAAGTCCAAGGAACGATTTTATCTGTTTTTGAGTTTTTGGAACCGGAAAGTTTTTGACCGCCTTTATCTTTTCGGGATTTGGTTTTACTCCCTTGGAAGTTACTACATGGCCAAGGAAAGCGATTTCCTTATGGAGTAATTCTGACTTGTCTATATTGATTTTAAGATTGGCATTCTTTAATTTTTTCAAGATAAGTTCGATATGTTCCAGATGTTGTTGGAGTGAAGTGGAAAATATGATAATATCGTCCATAAAGACCAGGCAAAACTCACCCTGTACTTCGCGTAATACGTTATCCATCACACGTTGAAACGTTGATGGCGCGTTTTTGAGTCCAAATGGCATCCGAACGTATTCGTAATAACCATTATTCACGCTAAAAGTTTTGGGTATATCCTTCGGATTTACCTCAATTTGAGTAAAACCTGATGCTAAATCTATTGTGGAAAAATAGAGACTTTTTCCTAATTTATCCAAAATGTCGTTAATATTAGGAATGAGGTAGCGATCTTCGATTGTTTTTTCATTCAGTTTTCGATAATCCACCACCAAACGCCATTTTTGAATTCCGCTTGCGTCTTTTTTTTTTTTGGAACAATCCAAATCGGTGAAGACCACGGGGAAAAACTGGGACGTATTATACCTTAATCTAACATTTTGGTAATTTGGTATCTAACTTCTTTTTTGTGTACTTCCGGGTACCTATAAGACTTCCTATATACAGTGGTTTTTATTTCGTGTTTGACCTCGTTTGTGAATGATAGATTTTGACCTTCTTTATAAAAAACGTCTTCATATTTCTTACAAAGTTTTATGATTCCATTTTTTTCTTCTGAATTTAGGTGATTTACTCTCATAAGGTTTTTAATATCGACTTGCTCTGAATTTTCTCCACTGCATACGGAAAATTTATGGATTTCAACGAAAGATCCTTCAGTTAATTGCTTTACATTTATTGGATATTTGAATTCGAAACAATTTTCTTCTTCGGACAAGTTTATTATTTCTATTAGAGATAAATTATTTTTTGCCAAATATATTCCTTCTGGGATAATAAGATTTTCATTTAATTTCGTTTCGGAGATAAAAATATTACGTACAGTCATTCACAGGAATTTTTCCCACAATTTTGGTATGAGGAGGCACTACTACAAAAGATTCTGCTTTAAAATCTTCTCTCCCCAATATTGGAATTTCAACATTTTTTGTGCGAAGGACGTAATTATCGAAATCTAATATAATCCCCAACTGTGACATCATTTCTACTCCTATAAGTCCATCAAAATAGTCGTGAAACTTGAAGAGAAGAAATTCTAAACTTTCGTGGGTTTTAAACTCGGCAAATCGTTTTACGGTAATTTTTTCGTTCACCGTAAAGACATTGAAAACGCTTACTATTTGGATTGGATTAATTTGAATTTTTTTCAACGATTCTGCAATTTCGGGGTTTATAAAGGATTTATTGCTTCCTGAGTCTAAAAGAAATTTGATTAGTTTTCCGGATTTTGATTTTATAGTTATATATGGTAAAATGTCAGACTGAAATTTATTGATGTTAAAGTATTGTTTTTGGTTAACGAGGCTATTTAGAGAAAATTTTCGTCTATTTCATTAATTTCTCCCTGACCATCATCAAGTCTCCAAGAATTAAAAGTTTGAAAATTTTCTTCGCAAACAGTTTCAGAGTTAGAATAAAAATTTTGATCATTGGCCAAAAATTGTATTTGGTTGCTTTGTAAAGTAGGAAAAGAGTTATCTGTAGTTACGATATTGTTAATTTGCCTCTGAGTTTGTTTTGAGAGTGGTGTTTTATTTAAATTTTTGGAAAACCGAGTAAATGGGCTAGAGGTATCCATTGGTTCGGGTTTTTGTGAAAAAGTTCTTTGAACTGTAGAATTTGGATGTGGTCTTTGAAATGATTGAGTATTTGAACTTGGAAAGGAGTTAACTTTTTGCGTTTTTCATGAAGAAAATAAGTTCTTCCGATCAGTATACCGCGTGTAATACGTGTTTTGCTCTTTCAAGCAAAAGTTCAATGCTTCTACCAAGGTGTTGGGACGCATGGCTCTAACTATAGCTCCAAGAGGCTACAGTCCTGATAGGAAATTGCTTAAGCAAAGTTGTTTGCACAGGTTGATTTTGGAATTAATTACATTTGGAATTAATTACATTTGCGTTTCTTTCGTGTGCTTTGACGTGATTTGTTAAAGTTGAGACAATTTCGATATGCTTCGAATAAAAGTCTTCGACGGAGGTGTTATTTTGTCTCAGCATGTGAAGATCGCGAATTAAACTAGTCTCGTCTCGCTTGTCAAAATAATGTAATATAGGATTATTTTTTATTTCCTCCCAAGCAACTGCAGTGCCGTACATATTGAGCACTTCGTTTGCTGGCCCTACTACCTTATTACGAATTGCCTGGCATAATTAGTACCATCAATATTCATCATTATTGCCAAGATTTGTTCTACATTTTCGATAAAATCGTAAAGGAGTCTTGGGTTCCCGTCAAAATTTGGCAGGTCTTTTACTGCGTCGGGTATTCTGAATTGGTCTTGATTTCCCGGGATATTTTGTACATTTCCGCGGTTATTTGGTTGATTTTAATTCCCTGCTTCGTTCATTCTCTTTCTTTTTTTCCTTTTTTTATTACGGAATAAAAATAACCGAAAAAATTTCTTTTTCGGTTGTCTACATAAAACTGAATTTTATTTTTATTGTCATACAATTTTAAGTTACATTATTAATTATTTTTTGCTTTCCCATTCAAGAATAAATGCAAATATTGCATTATTTGCATTATGTGAAACTGATAAGAATTTGAGTTTAGTGGGAAAGTAAAAAATAATGTTTTTCAGCAAAATTTAATAATTTTAAAGTTCTTAATTTTGCAGTTTTAAGAATATTAATAAATGTTTGGTTTTTAGAATTTAATATTTTTAGGCAATTTCATTTGGCGTAATTATCGCACATTTTTGAATGCGCAACCTTCACTTAAATATGTGACTAATTCATGAAGTTAGAGCTCTATAAATAGTAGTCCGCTAAACAAGTTATCTTTAATCGACCCCAATCATAAAAAAAAAAATTTTGTGTGTACCTACACATATATATATAAAATGAGTGTTAAAAATGTCACACATTAATTTCTCTCTATCCTTTTGTAGAATTTTCAAAAATTGTGATCGAAGTTAAACAGGATATAGGTGTTTAAAAGCACTAAAAGAAATTATGACGGTCGTTTTTATTAATTCGCAAAAAACAAAATTTTATTTTTTTTGCAAAATGGATTTTGAAAATTAATATTGCAAAAACTTTTGTATTTGCGATATCCATTTTGAGAAACAACAGGTTGGCAAGAAGAAGCTTAAAAAGGATGCAATACCAACTTTATTTTTATCAAGTGGATTTACAAAAAAAGCTAAAAATTATTCAATTATTTTTGATTTTTCTGATGTTGATGAACCAATAAAGACAGAGCTAGTAAAATAATTTGAATGTGTTTTGAATATTTAAAAAAAAATAATATTCAGTTCTAACCACAGTTAAATAAAGCTTATATCGATAACATTTCTCCTGTACCATCGACAATTTTGCTGGAAACAGCGTTTGCAACAATTTTCATTCAGTATCACCAATAAGTCTCCGATAATGAAAATATTCATCCAGTATCACCCAATTTACCCAAAATTATTTTCTGCGACAATTCTTTAAAATTACAAAAAGAATGAATCATTTTATCAAAGAAAATGTGGTAAATTACAAACAAAAACCAAAATTTTTAATAAAACAAAATTAAGACGAAAATTAAAGAGGATGACATTAAGAAACTTAATTGATGCAACCACTACCTTATCAAGTAATTCCAAAACTTTAATAAACATGAATTAAAAAAGAAAAAAAATTGGTCTGAAGAAGAAAGGAATATTGCTTTGAACATTCATTTTGATTCGTCCAAATCATATAAATTTTTGCGTAATTCAGTCGAACTTAAACTGCCACACTAGTTTACTATCATTAAATTGATTGTATATTTTAAATTGTATTTTTATTGTTCAAAAATTTAATATTTTTATTTTGCATTTATATGAAAAATAATTTTGATTTTAAATTGATTTTAAATTGATTTTAAATTCTTTTATAGATGGATTCCAATTAAGTTTCTCGAAGCCTGATTTAATGCGAACAATATGATGAATTAATAAGCATATGGATACAATTTCGAAGGAAGCTGTGCTGGCGTTTGATGAAATTTCAAGACAGAAAGATTTTGATTATAATAGTGCCTTAGATGAAATCGTTGGTTTTGCAGATTATGGGTTCGAAAGAACCGACAAAGCAGCTAAATATATTTGGGTTTTTCTTCTGAGGGGCTTAATTTTTAATTGGAAATACCTGCTTAGTTTTTATACAGCAGAAAAGGCTATATATTAGGGTTACTGAACCGCAAAAACCGAATCCTAAAATCCGCGGTTTTCTTCTCATGTATTGGAATCCGATATCCTCTAAAAGTGTACGATAACTAATTTTTAAATGTTTTTTTTTAAATTAATGCCTATAAAATTTCAAATTTCTTGAGAATTCAAATCCACTATTCGTTAAACGTGAACAAAACACGATATTCGTTAAACTTTTATTTCGTTAAACGTAAAGAAAACACGATATTCTTTAAACTTTTTCATCAAGCCAACATTTACGGATTGTGAGCGAGTATTTTTAATATCAGCTAATTTCTGCACCAAAATCAGATCACGATTATGTGATATATCGTTGAATGCGCTTGTATTTCTAAAATCGTTTTATTTAAAATTGAATAAAGATTTATAAAAATTCAATTCAAACATTACTGTTTTCATTATATTTACAATTTTTTTGATCGGCTATCCGATATCCGCCGGTTTTGAAAAATTTAAAAACCGAATCCGACGGAATCAAAATACCGGATTTTCAGAAACCTTAATATATATCGATGAGACCTAAAATCCTGCCTAAGACGGAACCTCAACGGGCCGGAAAATATTTCCGTCTTAGACAGGTTTTCGTCTTACGCAGAGTTAATAAAAATATTTTTTGATTCTTAATTTTTATGTATGTATAAATGTATATACTTGTATATTATACATTTGATTTACTAAACATTAGTTTGCCATATAACAAAAAATAAAATATGTATACCTTAAATATAAATTCAGGAACTTTTATATGTACATTATTGCCTCGATAATCTAACACCCCAAATCAATTTTTGAAGGAATGTTCCAGAATTCTGTTCACAGCTAATTTTACCAGAAAGCAAAAAAATCAACAAGCTTTCTTTTTTTCTATAATATGTCACAGAAAAATACCGCTAAACCAAATTTCGATGCAAAAGAAACGCAGTGAAAAAGAAAAAAAATATTTTGTGATGTAATCAATTCTTTGAGGAGCAAAAAAAATAAATAAATTCAGTTTTCTAATTAATTATGAAATAATTTTAAGAATTTTTTTTTACCAAAAATCAATAAAATTAATATCTTGTGTTTTTTATAAATTTTATTAAAATTAATTAAAAAATAACGCAGAAAATCGGTTTTTACGGTAGCTTTTAATTTCTTTTCGGTGGCAGCTATAATCAATAAATTTTTTAATGAATTCTCAAATTTATTTATATCATGGTAAAAAAAATTTTTTTTCAATAATTATTTATTCTACAAAAATTCTTTTTTAATTTTAATGTTATTTTAAGTTTAAATGCTAATAATTGTAAAAGCTGACACTGCAGGCATACACTGATGAAAAATTGTTTTGAAAAAAAGGATTTTTACTGGGGAAATTTTCAAACTCTTATTTCGCGAATATATTAAATTTTTTTATTTCAATCTCAAATAATTACAAAAATCAACTCCGAAATATTTATTGCAAATTATATTAAAACAGCGTTGATGGTATCAGTTGACAAATTACGTTTAGCCAACGAAATCGCAACAGATCCGTCTGCGAATATAAATTTTTCTTTTTAGCAGGTCAAAAATCAAAGTTTCAAAAACCAAGCGAGCACAAATTATAGTTTTAGTGGAACTAATAGTCACAAATTGCGACATCACTTACAAAGAATTGTCCGGCTGAAGAGCCCCTACCAATTTTGATAATTACAAATTTATAATCATTTAATTTTTTTTGTTAAATAATTGTAGATTATAATATATGTTAACTAAATTTGTTATTAATTACGAGGTTTCTATACACAACACACATAGTCAAATTATATCACGAGACCGAGGGTCGAGTGATAGAATATTGACAAGTGTCTATGTGTTTGTGTGTATAGACAACGAGTTGTTATAACAAATTTTGTTAACATATCTTATATACTGCTTTAATGCGTAGAAGAGAGGTAGAGAGAATATAGAGATAATTTATAATAAAAAATAAAGATAAAAGAAGACAAAGGAATTTTTCCTCGTTAATTATCCTTTAATTTCTCTTTCTTTTACAGATAAAAGAAGAACGGAATTTTTCCTCGTTAATTATCCTTTAATTTCTCTTTCTTTTACAGATAAAAGAAGACAAGGGAGTTTTTCCACGTTAATTATCCTTTAATTTCTCTTTCTTTTACAGATAAAAGAAGACAAGGGAATTTTTCCACGTTAATTATCCTTTAATTTCTCTTTCTTTTACAGATAAAAGAAGACACGGGAATTTTTCCACGTTAATTATCCTTTAATTTCTCTTTTTCTTTTACAGATAAAAGAAGACAAGGGAATTTTTCCACGTTAATTATCCTTTAATTTCTCTTTCTTTTACAGATAATTAATTTCTCTTTCTTTTAGTGATATTATTTTTGTGTATGAATTACGTAGTTCTCATTTTTTCTCATTCTTTTTTTTGTATTTGGATGTATTGAAATATTGTGAGAGATATAATGTTTGTTTAGGTATAACGTAATATTCAATACGAAACATCTAAATGATTTCATTATTTACGCCGATGCATCTAAATTTTTTCATTATTTACGCAGATGCATCTAAATGATTGCATGTGTATTGACGCATATAATACTCCATTTAGTGATCTAAATTCTATAGCACTGAATACAACATAACGATCCCCTACGCATTAAAAGCATTAACTGTTAATATACAAATGCAAGTTCATTATTTTTGGGAATTTAATCCATATTATTAATATATACCTATGGTTTTAAGTAAATAGTTTTTAAGTCTACTCTCTTTTCTTTTTTTTTTTGAATTTCTTAGCAATTCTTATATGGGTCATTTTCTCTAAACAGCGTGAAAATTAAACGAGTGCAACAATATTTCAATTACATGTCATTTTGTCTAGATCACTGGAAACATTTCGGTCTTCCCAGTAAGACTATTGTAACTCGAAAATGATAGTTTTGAGATAAATCAATTTCAAATTTTAAAATGTTTTTTGGTCATATTTTTTTTTGTAATAAAGTTTTTGTAAATGTGTAAATTTTGAAAGATGTATTTTTGGAACAGTTATTGGACCCCACTAGTTTAAATCTAAAAAAAATATTTTTAACGTGATTTTTTATTAAATTAATATTTTAACATTGGTACTTTTTTCTTTGAATTTTTTGTAACTCAAGTTACAATAGTTTTGAATTCTTGATATAATATTTTGATTTTTTTTTTATTGAAACTTTAGTTACAATATTTTTTTTGCAGTAAAAAATATTGAAACTAGTGTTACCATAGTAAAATATTTAAAGAAATATTTCTAAAGTATTGTAACTACAGACTTACAATAAAAAAAAGTATTTTTCAATAAAGCAAAAATATTGTAACTCAAAGAAAATAGAATAACAAGGTAAGAATATTGTAACTGAAGTTACAATAAAATAAAATCAATTTTTTTTTTCGAGACTATTGTAATTCGAGATACAATAATTTGAAGGAAAAAAGGTCTTGGGATAAAATATGAAAAGTTTTTTTTTTCAGAATTGATAGATCGTAGAATCAATCGGGTTAGATGTCCGGAAAGTTAATTTTTTTCTCTTTCTAACTACATCAACAACCCAAAAGTAACTCGAGTTACAATAGTCTTACTGGGAATAACGATTTTAATTTTTATAAATATGGACCACTTAGAATTTATTATTTATCTAAGAAATGTCATTCCCCTGTGTGTCCCTACCTCAAAAACTACACAAACTAGCTTCTAAAAGTGAATTAAAAAACAATATATTTTGGATACCTGGGATTGAAATTATTAATTACTGTCATATAAACCTAAAAAATTAACAATTGATGAAATACCATCATTTCTTTTTTCCTTAGATAACATTTAAAGTTGTCTTTTGGTTTTCTTGTCATTGCTCTGTCGTAAAGAAAACTTTTTATATTATATATCTGGCAACACTTATATTAGCTAGTATTACCACCTGATGATCACTTGTATTACTAGATACCCCATCTTGAATTGTTTTGTTTTCAGAAACAAGCATGGACCTGTAAGATTTATGATTACCTCTTCTATATTAGTCAGTATTTTTATTCACTGTCATTACCCTGTGTCGCTAATTGGCCTTAATATTGTAACAAATCATAAACTCAAGATTAAATATTGTTTTAATTGTGTTTCCAAGGTAACTTTAAAATTAGATTATTTTGGTAAGTATGTGGTTTTGGTAGTAGACAAGGAAACATCACCTTTTGTCATTCCCTTGTCGGTCATTCCCTTGTCTCAGGTAGGGCAGCGGAATGACATGCTATGACAGGGGAATGACATGATATGGCAGGGGATAACATGCTTTGAGGGGAATGACAGCGATCATTGAGTTTCACTGTGAATTTTTAACAGGGCTGCCAGGTTGGGGAATTTTTTTTTTTAAAACTGAGAAAATTTGTCAATTTCCTGGGCAAAAAAAAAGTTAAAGAAACGTTTGGAAAATATGTGATAGTATCTTGTTGTCATTCCCCTGTCTCTTATTGTTATTCCCCTGTATCTGGTTGTCATTCCCCTGTTTACCTTAAATTTTTAATTTAATTTTTCTTGAAACCGTTTTTGCTGACTTTTTTTATTGCTTAGAAATACTGTATAAATGCAATAAAACCAATAAAAAAACAAATAAAAAATTTTTTTTTGAAAAAATATTTTGAAATTGTGCAGTTATGAGAAAAATACCCATATGGGCTTTTAGCATTTTGATTATATATTTTTGAAATATATAAAATAAAAAAGATAAATTGTTCAGAATTATCTTCTTAATTATCTTAACTATTTATCTTAACTATTTATATTATTATTATTATTATTATTATTATTATTACCGTATTATTAAAGTAGAAATATGCTTTCAGATAACGTTTCAATATATATTTTTCAAGAAAAACTGAATCATATCTTTAGAATTTTGCAGAAAATTTTTTTTATTAATTACAAATGCTAATGGTAAAAAAATACTCCAGACTTTGGACGAAAATTGCATGAAAAATGAACATCTATCCAGAGCCATCCCGAGAGCCTTCGGCGCCCTGGTGCGAAATATTTTTAGCGCGCCTTAAATTTGCAAAGTGAAAAACCAATTGAAACTAATAATTTTTGAATGCTGTAACATATTTGAATTTATTCAATATTATGTCAATCAATATTTATTTATTTTTTTATTTATTTATTTGTAGCTTAACTCAAGCTCATGTATATATAGATTAATTAACAATAAATCACATTATAAATCACATTATAAAAAACTATTATAAAAAATTATTATATAGAAAAAAAAGAAAAACTAACATTGCACCCTACATCCAGTAGTGGGATTCAGCCGGTTCGCACCGGTCACCGGTTCGCGCGAACCGTTTCATAAAATATTTAAGATTCGCGCGAACCGGTTCCTAAAATTTGTAGGTTCACGAAAATGGCTGAAAAAGTTTTGAAATAACTATTCACTGTTTTAACAGTCCCTCCGTGGCAATTTCTCAAATACTCGAAGAATATACAATTTGAATTTACATTGAAATTTGTATTAAAAATAAAATTTGAATTATATAAAAAACATGATGTGTGTCTTTCGTACTGTGTGTTATCTAAAAATTTAAAAACTACTTTCACACGATGAGTATCACGACAGGTGATGCGCATACAATTTACAGTAAAACAATTTTTTTCTGGCTGTTTTATTAATTTATTAAAAGAAATACTGGAAAATTTGACAATCGTCTTACTTATTTATCTGAAAAATCTCCTATTTCTTTAACTATCTTATGTGAATACTGTGAGTAAAGAACTGAATAAGAGTAAAAATATGCTTTTACAAAGTAATAAACGTGTAACAAGCAAGGCTGTTTTGAAATCACAACATTTGGAAACATCAATCTAAAAATGTATGAGTTTTTATGAAGGAGAAAGTATACAAATGTTCTGGAAAGGTCTTTAGAATCTAATTAAAAAAATTAATAAAACTTTTTAGAGGATTCGAAACCACAAAAAAAATAGTTTTATTTTTTTTACTGGATGCGAACCGGTTGTTAAATGTTTTGAATCCCTTACGTAAAGACAACAAAAATTCATTTTATAGATTGATACGCTGTAGTTTAGTTCGAAAAAACTCACGATGAAAAAGATTATCCAATTACAAATTAATTTAAATTATATTACTTTGAAAATTTGTGCACTCTCTTTTAAATTATTACCTGGCGATAGGAATTTTGTTATTTTTTGCGTAACTGCTTTGTAGCTGCCTCATTTTGTAGTCTCCTCTTCCTAAATTGCGCTCCTGAAAGTTTTTTTCTGTCACTAAGAGGATCCATATTCCATATTAAAATAAATATTGTAATTCAAACAAAAATGCGACAATTGATTTTTTTTTCGAGATGTTTCAATGCTTAATATTCCACTTGCAATGAGGCAAGCCGTGAATTTCATTTCGATGGTAAGACGATAGAATATCGTATCTCACCGTCGCACCATGTTTTTATTTTTTCAGCGCCCTTTTGTTAGAAAATTATATTTTTAAGAACACAATAAACAAAAGAGCGCCGTTTGCGCTCTTGTTTTTTTCTTTTTGCGCCCTTTTGTGGAAAGAATTTTTAATTTTTCAAACTTGCAATTTTTATAACGAGCCAGGGCGCCTGCGTCGCCCCTTACTCTTTTGCGCCCTGGCGCTTTGCACCACTTGCACCCCCGCACAGGATGGCTCTGCATCTATCTATCCCAACGCCCTGAACTGTGCTTAATTAATTTTTGAAATTAACTGAAATCCTTATCACTAATGAACTACTCAATTGATTTAAATTCTTTGAACATTCAGATGAAAAATAAAGCCTAATTCATCGATTTTATAAATTAGGTTTAATTTCTCTTCTGAATTTGAAATAAAGCCCTTAGGCGTTATTATAATTCTTTTCCTAAAAATAAAAATATAATGAAATAAAAAAGAATTAACTGGTGACATGTCACCATGAAACTGTGAATACGGGAACTGTACGTCCATGCACACCAACAGGGCCGTGACTGAGTTCATGGCCGCCTGCGTGCAAGTTGGTAAAGCCACCTCTAAGCCATATGTGTAAAATATAGTTCCTTTTAATTATACAATATAATTTAAACCACTATTTTGAATTAATTTTTATTAATAAATTACACCTATTATAAATTTATTAAATGGGATTAAAACATTATGTTGAAAAAAATTAAATTTAACAAAATTAAAGATTAAGAGCTCTGACTGTGAGAAATAGGTCTTGGTTTTGCTTTGTAGGGTTAATACAATCTCGACTGAAGTGATTTTTGATATGAGTGAGCCGGATTTTGAAAATTTTGTGTTTTTTTGGCTTAAATTGGTTTTTGAAAAACTTGAACATTATAAGCTGAGATTGTGAAGAAAAGGAAACAGATTATAAAAAAAATTAAACGCAGAAATAAAGCTAAATATCACTCTCCAGGGCTCTTTAATTTTCTAAATAATTTTTAATTAATTTCATTTAATTTAAAATTTTTTTTTTATTTTTTTTATAAATTGCAGCTTCTGCTTCTGCACAGAAATAAAATTCAAATACAGTCTTTTGAAATTCCCCTAGAGGTGTTTTTCTTAAAATTTTTGTCGCATTTTTCACAGCACTGGAAGTGATATTTTAATATTTATTTCTTTGTTTGATTTTTTTTATTATCTGTTTCCTTTATACTGCTCAATCTCAGCAAATATGTTCAAGTTTTTCAAAGGCTAATTTAATCTTAAATCGAAAAAATTATTAAATTGACAATTATAATGGAAAGCCAGATATTTTTAAAATTAAAAAAATTTCTTCAATAATTAAGGTTTTGTTTACCTTTTGTTTAAACATAGATAATTATTTTTTCCTTTTTTGTTAAATAGAACCAAATATAAAGATTGATAACATAATAACAACTCAACACGATTTCGAATGAGAAGTTAATTTAATTTCTTTGGCCGTCCATAAAATCGGCCGCCTGCGGGTGGCGCCCGTAATGAACTTTTTACAGGCACGGCCCTGCACACCAATGAACTTATATATAAGGAAGACTAAATTATGTATTTTACTATCAAAGCCAAAGAAGCTTTTTTATTTTTTTCAAAATTCCGTTTTTGCTGATTTCAATTGTCAAAAAAAGAACAAAAAAAAAAAAAAGAAAAAATCATAAAAAGAAAAAAAATTTAAATGAATTTTTCTTTTTTGAAGTTTATACTTCTTTAGCGGCGTTGGAAGAAATTTGGTAGAGGGTAAAAATCCATTTTCATGTAGAATTTTTCTCAGAATCGTCATCATTTTTCTCAGAAAAATAAGAATAAGAATACTTATTTTTTTATTATATGTAAGAAACCCAAAATCATATGGACAGTATGGCTTAGTGGCTACAACATCAGACTGTAAGTCTGAAGGTGCCTGGTTCGATTCCCAATGACAAGATTTTTTAATTTCAAATATATGTATATATAGGGCCCAATATTACAAGCAAAAAAAGCTACGGTTAGGTCGTGCCGGAGCAAAATATACGAAATTTTTTTTTTTTTAAATAGGTAGCTCCGGTGAAATTAAGATTATCTGAAAAAAAAATTTTGGGTGGGGAGCTACGGTTAGGTCGTGCCGGAGCAAAATATACGAAATTTTTATTTTTTTTTTTTCAAAATAGGAAGCTCCGGTGAAATTAATATTACCTGAAAAAAAAATTTGGCTGGGGAGCTACGGTTAGGTCGTGCCGGAGCAAAATATACGAAAATTTTTTTTTTTTTTTTAAGTAGCTCCGGTGAAATTACTATTAACTGAAAAAAAATTTTTGGGTGGGGAGCTACGGTTAGGTCGTGCCGGAGCAAAATACACGAAAATTTTTTTTTTTTTCAAAATAGGTACATAGCTCCGGTGAAATTAATATTAAATGAAAAAAATGTTTTGGGTGGGGAGCTACGGTTAGGTCGTGCCGGAGCAAAATATACGAATCTTTTTTTTTTCAAAATAGGTAGCTCCGGTGAAATTAATATAACTGAAAAAAATTTTTGGGTTTGGTCGTGCCGGAGCAAAATATACGAAAATTTTTTTTTTTTTAAATAGGTAGCTCCGGTGAAATTAATATTATTTGAAAAAAATTTTTTGGGTGGGGAGCTACGGTTAAGTCGTGCCGGAGCAAAATATACGAAAACATTTTTTTTTTTTTTAATAGGGAGCTCCCGTGAAATTAAGATTACCAGCCGAAAAATTTTGGGTGGGGAGCTACGGTTAGGTCGTGCCGGAGCAAAATAAACGAAAATTTTTTTTTTTTTTAATTGGTAGCTCCGGTGAAATTACTATTAACTGAAAAAAAATTTTGGGTGGGGAGCTACGGTTAGGTCGTGCAGGAGCAAAATATACGAAAAAAATTTTTTTTAAATAGGTAGCTCCGTTGAAATGAATATTAACTGAAAAAAAAATTTTTGGGTGGGGTTAGGTCGTGCTGGAGCAAAATATACGAAAACATTTTTTTTTTTCAAAATAGGTAGCTCCGGTGAAATTAATATTGCCTGAAAAAAATTTTGGGTGGAGAGCTACGGTTAGGTAGGTCGTGCCGAAACAAAATATACGAATTTTTTTTTTTTTTTTAATTAGGTAGCTCTGGTGAAATTAAGATTACCAGACGAAAAATTTTTGGGCAGGGAGGTACGGTTAGGTCGTGCCGGAGCAAAATATACGAAAAATTTTTTTTTTTTTCAAAATAGGTAGCTCCGGTGAAATTAATATTACCTGAAAAAAATTTTTTGTGTGGGGAGCTACGGTTAGGTCGTGCCGGAGTAAAATATACGAAAAATTATTTTTTCAAAATAGGTAGCTCCGGTGAAATTAATATTACCTGAAAAAAAATTTTTGGTTAGGGAGCTACAGTTAGGTCGTGCCGGAGCAAAATATACGAAAAAAAAATTTTTTTAATAGGTAGCTCCGGTGAAATTAAGATTACCTGAAAAAAAAATTTTGGATGGGGAGCTACGGTTAGGTCGTGCTGGAGCAAAATACACGAACATTTTTTTGAAGTTTATACTTCTTTAGCCGCGTTGTGCGTTTTTTTGGTAGAGGGTAAAATATTTTAATTTACATTTTGTACTCAGCAGCCCATCATTTGTAGCCACTGTTATTGCATATTTTAAATCTTTAAGTATAAACTTCTGTAGGCAGTTCTATGACTGCTTCGTGTGTTTTTTTTTTGTTCTTTTTTCGACAGTTGAAATACGCAAATACGGTATTTTGAAAAAAATTAAAAAGCTTCATTTTCAACAATAATTTTCTCTTCATTTTACATAAGTTCAATCACCTTGCTATTTGAATTTTTTTTCTAAATAAATAAATGAATCAGGGCTGCCAGATGGAATGAATAAAATTTCCTCAAATTTTCAAGGAATTTCCCCAAAATACACTTTTGTGTAGTAATATTTTTTTTTTGCCCTAAATTAGAAAAAAATTGTATAACGGTTTACTCATTTCAGTGTTTCACCAAAAACAGCTTATTTTTGCAAGATTTCCTCAAATTTTTAATGTGTTCAGATTTTATGCGGTACTTATATTTTGTAAATCAAAAAGTTTAGTTCCAACAATTTCTTAAAATTATTAAGTTGAAAAAAATTTACGAGTCTGACTGCCAACGTTAGCACAATATTTCTGAATTTCTTCAAATTTTCCTCAGAAAAAAGTATTTTCCTCAAATTGTTCCCCACGTTTTTTTTAAAATTTTCTCAGTTTTGGGAAAAAATTCCCCAATCTGGCAGCCCTGAACCGAATGACTATGCAACTGAAGGCAAGGCGTACTTTGATAAAAACTTCAAAATGTAAACAAAAAAACCAAAGCGGCAATAAAAAAGTAAAAGCATTCTTTTCTAAATGACAAAAATCAAGCATTGTTATACAAGTTTACGACAGATATTGCTAGTAGAGCCTGCATTATTTTTTCTGTGCAGGATTTTTTCTAGTTATTATTATAAAATCTGACATAATTTTTCTTATAATTTTAAATCGTAAAGAAGTTAGCAACTTCTTGTAGTTTTTCCCAGCAATACCGAAAACAATATCGTAAACAATTACCCAGGAAAAAATAAGTACTTAAATTGTAGTCACAATAATTTTATTCGGTTACAGGAAATTTTATTCAAATACTAAATGTCAATTTTATAAATATTTTTTGTTTATTATTTTTTAATTCCTACCATGATGAACATCATATTGTGCACAATTAACGATTTACGGAATTGTCTGAAACCTGGAGGTAAGTTAAGGCGATACTGCCGTTTCCTTGAACCACTCAAGGGGGGGGGAAGGTTTCCGCAAAAACCGTCTCGGATTTAACATTTTAGGGACCATCAAAAATTGGGCAATTCGGGCACCAAAAAAAAAATTTGCATACAAAAATGTATGAAAACTTTGGGAGGCTCTTTCTCCGAAACGGGGCATTCCTCGAAGAACTGATTTTAATTTTGATAGTTTGGGCACCGCATCTACCCCTTCCCACCAAGTTTAAGCCCAAACGGCAGTATCGCCTAAACTTACCTCCATGTTCCAGATAATTCCGTAAATCGTTAATTGTGAACACTATGATGGTCATCATGGTAGGAATTAAAAAATAATAAACAAAAAATATTTATAAAATTGACATTTTAGTATTTGAATAAAACTTCCTGTAACCGAATAAAATTTCCTGTATTGTGACTACAATTTAAGTAGTTATTTTTTCCTGGGTAATTATTTACGATATTGTTTTACGGTATTGCTTGGAAAAACAACAAGAAGTTGGTAACTTCACTACGATTAATTTTAATTATATTATAACTTCCAAATTTTTGCAGTCATAATAAATTGATTTTTACTCTCTATTTTAACTTGACTGATGTATGTATGTATGTATGTATGTTTTTGACCGGAGAATCTTGCGACGGCAAACTAACCCATTTCCCGTGATCGGATCGAGCTAAAGTTTTGCAGGTAAATTCGTTGTCATCGACAATGCATAGCTCGGGGAATATACTATAAGGTAGATTCGTTGTCGTCGACAATGCATAGCTCGGGGAATATACTATGATTAATTAATTAATTTAAGGACTTGGTACCAGTTTGGATTTTTTGTCCCAAAATTTGCGTGAAAAGCCGTTTTAGATTATTTTAAAGTTTTATTTAGAAAAAATATTTCATTCAGAACCTCCGAACTGTTTGATACTTTAAAAGGGTGCTCGAAATCTCTTCAAAACCATTTTGTGACACAAAAAATACCCTTTTAAAGTAATACCCTTTTACCCTTTTAAAGTATCAAACATTTCAATGAAATGTTTTTTCTAAATTAAACTTTAAAATAATCTAAAACTGCTTTTCAAAAAATTTTGGCACAAAAAATCAAAACTCGTACCAAGTCCCTTTAATTAAAAAAAAAATCAATCCCTATGGAGAAATGCTGCATATTTTTAGGAACTTGTAAGTTTTTTTGTTCCAAAAAAAAAAGACAAACAAATGAAGAAATACTGCATACTTTTAGGAACTTGGCAGTTTTTTTGTCAAAAAAAAAAATAAAAAAAAAATTTAAAACAAAAAAATAAAATTTAAAAAAAACAACGAAAATTTGACAATTAAATCCCGGAAAAAAAGAAAAATTGTTTATCAAGTGATAAAAATATTTCTGCAAAAATTTTTTCCCACAAGATGATAGTTTTAAAGTTATTTTGTAACTAACAACCTTAAAAAACAAAGTTTATGTAAGTAATTGAATTTAAGTAAAGCAGTTTTAGTGTTAGACTAGACTTTTACCCTCGTAATTAGAAGAGATGGAAAGAATCCGTAAACTTCTTTCTTATAGAAATAATATGATTTTTCAAAATGTTCCTCATCGAGAGAAAGTAGAAAAAAGATAAATAGAGAGAGTTTTAAAAACTTTGTTTTTTAAGGTTGTTAGTTGCAAAATAACTTTAAAACTATCATCTTGTGGGAAAAAGTAAAACTTGAAACCCAATCAAATTATTTTGCTCATTCAAATAAACAATTTTTATAAATTATTTTGTCTAAAATATTCCACATTAAAAATTATTTAGATATTTTTTATTTTTATTTATTTTTTTAGATAAGAAAATATGAAAATTGAAACTTGATAAAAAATATTGCATTGATTCGATATTATTTCAAAAGAATTTAAAACTAAAATAAGGCATTCTTTTTTTATTTGAGATTATATTTTAATGAAGCAAGGTGAAAATAAAAAAAAAAAAAATATGTGAGTCTCGGGACACACGGAAGAAGTGAAACTTCATTGCAAGTAGTATTTTCTGGGAAGGCTAAATAAATATTTAAAATGGCCAAGTGCATATAATATATGACGCCGATCGATTTTTTCGACGGCGACTAGTTGATTTTTGCCCTTCGAATGCTGCGGTCAGTCGACTTAAAATTACTTGTTTTGGGGAATTCGGCGGCTTAGAAAAAATTAAAACCCAGCGACTACTTATACCTTGTTCGCATTCTAATTTAAATTCCACTTATATTCCGGAAAACAAATTACCGTTCGCATTACAAAATTTGATGAGAAGTGGAATTTAATGATGTATACAAAAATTTAGAAATTTGTTGTTGAAAATTTTGACTTTTTATCTCACTTTTTATCAATTTTATTTTGTTTTTTTTTTTTTTTTCATTTTGACTCGAATTTTACAAAAAAAAAT
The DNA here is from genome assembly GCA_964007475.1 of Hybos culiciformis. Taxonomy (NCBI): domain Eukaryota; kingdom Metazoa; phylum Arthropoda; class Insecta; order Diptera; family Hybotidae; genus Hybos; species Hybos culiciformis. The sequence continues at coordinate 80,275,184 of OZ023273.1, forward strand.
TGTTGCCAACTATAACAAAATTTCAAAAAGTGAGTGAAAGTAACTATAAATATAGAATTTTAACTCTGACAAACTAGAATATGAAAGTGGAATATACATATTCCGGAACATATTTTTATATGAAAAATCCAGTAAATTTTCCTGAAATATTCCGGAAAACAGCATATTCCACAAATATTCTCCTAATGCGAACACCATATTAGAGACAAAAGCATTTAAAAATTCTAAAATACTTTTTAAGCTCAAAAAGTTTACTGGCATAAAATTATTTCAAAATGGCTAGATTTATGGCAACACTGATTGCAGATGATTTCTACTATATTTTAAGCTGTAAACACAATTCCGGTTATTAGCGACAATAATGTATGAAAAAACAGCAGCGTGGCTTAAATCATGTTTTCTTTTTGTTGCCCGAAAAGTTTAACCTAAAATAACTTTTGCAAATATGCCTGAAAAATTTCATGTTTATTAGTACTTCTTCTGAAAAGGAATTGTAAAAAAATATTCCTCCTGCATTTTATTAGTGTAATTTAATGTCAAAAATAAATTACACCAACAAACTACAAATTACACTAAGAAAAATTAATATCATAAATAAATTATCTACAAAATAGGTGCATTGGAACATTTTTATTCAGAATACATATTTGTATTCTAAAAAAGTTTTTGAAAATTAGCACTAATAATTAATAAATGAAATATTTGTTATTCAATAATTTAAAATAAATTATATTTCCCTTTCAATCGAAAAAAAAAATAGTATTTTCGACTTTAATTCTGAGCTAATATAGAGTAGGTTATTGCGCTGATAAGCTTCATTAAGTTGCTAGCGGCTGTCGGTTTTATCATCAGCTGACAAATAAATTTTTTCTTTTTTCTTTTTTTTTTTGCCTTTTTTTTTGACAATAATCGTTTGAATTTTGACAATAATCGTTTGAATTTTGTTTTATTTTTTGACAATAATTGTTCTGTTTTTGACACTTACATTTTTTTCACTCTCAATCACAATGCCTCTAAAGAAGTTTCACTTCAAAAAAATGTGAAAAATGTTTGACATAAGTTGTTTTAGAATATTCAGAAATATTTTAGCCCGGTTTCGATTTAAAGGGGACCGCACTCTAACTGACGCACTCTAACTGACGATCGTTTAGACTTCGTCAAAGATTATCATCGGGTCCAGATTTATTTACAGGAGTTCGGAACGGAACAGTTTATTATGTTGACGAGTATGATCCCTCAAGATCCGGTGAGTTTAATATATTTAAGTTTTTATTGCATACTTGAATTATTAATTTATTTATTTAATTTAATTTAATTTGTTTTTATTCTTATTTATTAGACAGATATGGTCGCTTACACAACTAACGGGCACAAATATATTTATTTACAGTACTTTGAGTTAATTGATGTGAGCGATGATGAAATAGAACAGGAGTCTGTTTCTGTGCTGGACGATGATGCCAGTATGCGAGGAAGTAGTGATGTCAATGAAATGGTGTTGCATAATGGTATATATAATTCGTTTTCTGATGAGAGTGGTGATGAAACGAATGATGAAGCAGAAGAAAAAGATGACGATGATAATGATGAATGGGATGAGTACAGATCATCAGATAGTGGGTATGGTGAAAGCGATTAAATATAAGTTAAATATATACATAAAAAAAAAAAAAATAATAATAATAGTGTGTAAATATTTTTAAGAAAATTTTATGATAATATTAAGTAGTTGTTTAATAAATTCATTTAAAAAGAAAAAAAATTCTTTCTTTTCACTTTTTTTTAAAAACAACACAAATTCCAGTCCGAGGTGGGAATCGAACCCATACGACACCATGACGCTCGACATAATTAATTTAACAAAAAGATTAGCAACACCATGTGATCAGGGTTGCCGAATCGTGTGTTAGGGTGGCAGACAGTTGCCCACATGACCTTTGCCAATCTGACATTTGCCCACGGACATTTGACAATCTGACATTTGACAACCTAACATTTGACAATCTGATATTTGACAAACTGACATTTGACAATCTGACATTTGACAATATTACTTTTGACAATCTGACATTTGACAATCTGACATTTGACAATCTTACATCTGACAATCTGACATTTGACAATTTGACTTTTGACAATCTGACATTTGACAATCTGACATTTGACAATCTGACATTTGACAATCTGACATTTGACAATCTGACATTTGACAATCTGACATTTGACAATCTGACATTTGACAATATTACATTTGACAATCGGACATTTGACAATCGGACATTTGACAATCTGACATTTGACAATCTGATATTTGACATTCTGACATTTGACAATCTGACATTTGACAATCCGACATTTGAAAATTTGACATTTGACAATCCGACAGTTGACAATCTGACATTTGCCCACGGACATTTGCCGACGGACATGTGAAGACTGGCGTTGAGCTTGTGGGATAAACATGTCATTAGGTCACCAGTCGATCTATTCGTACGAAAACCATATTGCTGGTCACTAAGCAATTTGTTGCATTCAAGGTATTTTTTAACTTTATTGTTAATAAGGGATTCCATTACTTTGGAAAGAATAGAAGTAAGCGCAATGGGCCTGTAGTTAGAGGGATCGCATTTATCGCCTTTTTTGGGAATATGAAAGATAGAAAAGGTTGCGCAGAGGTTTACCTAGAACGGAGGCAGGCAGTATGTTTTAGCACCACAGCCGGAATACGATCAGGGCAGTTGACTTTTTCACATTCAGATTTTTTAGAGCTTTTAAAACAGCACGTTGCCTAAAGTAAACTTTTCCAAAAGAAGAGTTTACTGGTGTCAAGACAGGTGGATCTTGAGCTGAAGCTGCGAGTGTTGAGTTTTGACTAAAAAGTTTAGCAAACAAACTAGCCTTCTCAACCGAATCTGATATGATCCGGTCACCATCTACAAGGGGAGGAAAAGATGAAGGCGAACAAAAGTTTTGTTTTACACTTTTAGCGAAGCTCCAAAAGCTTCTGCTATTTTTAGGAAGGTTTAATATTTCTTGACGTTTCCTCTGGGTATACAAAACCTTCTGCTGACAACAAATCTTACTGCATCTGTTCATGACTTCGCGCCCTTGCTTCAGTGAACTTAAAGAATTGTTTTGTTTATACTCCCGAAAAGCATTATCCCTATCGGCTATGGCCCTTCCACAGGTGTCATTGAACCACGGATTTTTAGTGTTCGTTTTATTTTGCACTTTTTTATGAGGAATGAAAAGTTTCATTCCTAGCAGAATACTTTCGGTAATGACAGCCGTGCAAAGGTCAACATCCCTCTCCAAGAAGCAAAGAGACAGATCCATCCGCTCAAGAAAACTGACGAGCCCATCCCAATCAGCTTGAGAATAGGTCCATACCAGTCTTCCAGGAGCGTTAGATAAACCCTCTCCGCCATCAAGAGAGAAGGACGTGCTAACGAGACAATGATCGGAGTTTCCAAGGGGGAACTAATTGAAGCGTTATAATAATCTGGATTCGATGTCAGAAACAGATCCAAGAGATGATGACCCTGATGGTTTATATCTGGAATGTGGGTGGGTGGGTTCAGAAATAATTTGAATCAGATTATTAAGACTTGAAAAAAACTCTACATATCTGCCTTCGGGACTGTTGCGATTAGAGTGACTAAGCCATGATACGTTGTGTATGTTAAAATCACCGAAAACCAAAATTTCAGACTCCGGGTTTTTCGCCAGAATCTGATTAATTTGGTCAGACAGCAAGTCAAACTCGACAACGTGATCACTGCCAGTCAGTTGAGGGCCAGTCAGTTGACTGCCAGTCAGTTGAGGAAGCAAAAATGGATGACGTGTTTGTTGGTTCTTAATTTGAAGCAAGTCAAACTCGACAACGTGATCACTGCCAGTCAGTTGAGGAAGCAAAAATGGATGACGTGTTTGTTGGTTCTTAATTTGAACCAAAGAAAATTTAATAAGGGACTTGATGATTTTAGATCTGTAATGGGATAACAAGCAACGTCATTCTTTATGTAAACAGCGACTCCTCTGTGGGCAACGTATAAAGAGTGAAGATCGTAACCGGGGACTGAAAAACGGTTGGGGTCTCCGTTGTCCAATACTTGGGTTTCACTTAAAGCCAGAACATTTAGCTTAGCAGAGGCCAAATGGATTTGAACGGCTTGGAAATTCGCTTCCAAACCACGGATGTTACAAAATTGTATACTAAATTTTTTGCTCATCCCTATTAAATAAAAGTGTAAATTATAAAGAAACTAGTTGGTTCCACTAACCAGCTACCGAACAACGAACCGGCGGTCAACAGTTTTTAAGACCTTATTGACCTCCAGTACGGCAACGACAAGCGAGTGAAGAAAAGTGCATGGGAAAAAAGGATAGGAAATGCAGGAAAGACTTGGTAACCGCGTCAGGTTTAATTTTTAATTTTATTTTTTTTTCGAACTTTGGCAAAAAAATTTCTGCTAGATGAAATATTTTTAAAAGCCAAATTTTGAAATGTTGAGCGCACTGGCAGAACATATATAATATAATATATGTATGCATATATTATATAATATATAATGTATAATAAATATAATATATGTAATTCGGAGTCCTTCTTTTTTAACTTTGCCATATATATTTTTTGCTAGATGAAAGTAGCGTCCACGGATCGATGTTCCATATGAAACTTCCATGCTTTTAATTGCTGCATGCTCAAAATCGCACATTATATATTGTGGGCTAAAGACATGTGCTCTTTTTTCGGCTTTTCATTTCTTCGGGTATTTCAAATGTAATGTCTTGCGGCTCCTTTTGTGCTATAACTTTTCTATAATTTCTCCTTATAAGAGTCAAACAACTTTCCTTTTCTGGTGGAATTAGAGCCAAATTATCTATTTCTTCTTGGCTTTTTCCTTCTTTGGAAAGAATGCTCTGCTAAATTTTACTGGTGCTCCCTCTTATTGAGCTAGAAGCTGCTTCTTTCATTTTATTTGATACCAATCTTCTTGGATTTGGTCAAATCCCGAGCATGGTTATGTTCATTTCTCACTTCTATAACGACATCATCTTTTTCCTTCAATAGCGCAAGTAATCTTAAGGACTTCCTTTTTGTTCATCTTCATTGGCTTCTGGTTAGCACCCGCATAAAAGTTACTCATTATGTTATTTAAGATTTACCATAATTAAGAATAATCATTTTAAGATAAATATTATTCGAATTAAGAAAATAAGTTAAATATATTGTATTAAAACAATTTTTTAAATATCTTATATTTTTTAATAAAATCAAAAAGTTGTCTAAATTAATAACACTGAACTTATATATTAACTAAATTTGACCAACAACGCCGAACATTTTCATATTAGAATTAAAGGATTTGACTCTTTAAAATATTGGAAATAGCCATATATTTATTTTTCTTTTTACTGGTGGTTTTGAATTTAGCAAATCATTTTCCGCTTTTTTTAATGTTGAAATTAGTCCTCTTGGAGCTCATCCATTAACATTAGCTGATAAAAAAGGAGCACTGAATTATGACCCCATGAATTATGAACGCGGAAAAAGTTTGTATGGGCGGGCAAAATTCATTTTTTCAAGTCTTTTGACCGCGCCGTCAAATTTCATTTTTTTTTTATAAATTGAGGCGCGGTCAAAATTTATTTGGAAAATTAATTTTGCCCGCACATTTTCCCGCGGTCAAAATTCATTTTTTTAAAAAATGAGTCGGGCCAAAACTCATTTATGAAAATGAATTTTGTCCGCAAATATTGCCGCGGTCAAAATTCATTTTTTTTAAATTGAGTTGCTGCCGGAAACGTGAGTATTATGCAGAAAACTTATGGAGAAGATACTATTCATTTTAAATGACTTCATACCGCGTCCTATTCTTTCGCGCGAATCCCGTAAAGACAAAAAAAAAAAAGTGTCCTAGGGGTTCGGGGCGATCTTAGGCCTTTTCCAAAAGGATGTTATTCAAACAACTTTTTTTTAAAAGTTTCGTACAACTGTTCCCTCTAGAAAAATCCAAGAATTTGGTTGATTCCATTTACCATAAGGTGAAAAGGTGACATGCGTGAAAAAGTTATAAATGCAATTTACTCCGAAGTTTTTGGCGATTTTCGAATTTTTTTTTTTAAAACATATGTAATTTTATTAAATAATAATTCTAGGATTACCGAGAAAATTGAAAAAAACCGTTTTTTCAAAAATATTTCAGTTGCGTTTTTCGGCCACTAGATGGCATTTGCGGGTACAATTACATATATATCCTGAGTCCCCATGCCCGTTAGTACCCCTTGGTGATGACGTAATGTGGTACATTCGTACCGAATCTTACTTACCTTGTACACCCCGTGGTACATTTGTACCTAATCCTTGCTACTTACGTTCTTGTACTTACCTGGCACACCCATTACTTTGTACATTAAACGCAACTGTACTTTAAATTCCGAAGAAAGTTTCAGATTATAAACCCAAATATTTCCAAGTATTAAAACTTGACTTTAATTTATTTTCTAACGATAAAATATGTTTGCATAAACATATTTTATCATTATTATCTATTTTAATATTTAATTCAAGTGGATCTCATATAACAAGCCAAAAAGATTTTTGATCTATTTTCCAATTCCCTTATAAAAAACCTTGGAATTCAAGACATTTGAAAGCAAATCAAGATTTTTATTTTCAATTTTCATATAAAAATTTCGAAACTTTAATTTTCAAGAATATTTGAGTCAATGAAAAGTGATTTAAATTCAAAGCCCATTGTACAAAATTCTATTTTTTTTTATGCAACCAAAAGCTTAAAAGATTTTATTTTAAAAATGAAGTTTTCGAATGCGTCCAAACAATATCTCCAAAATTTTTTCTTGAAAAAAAAATGCTTTCTTTAGGAAAGAGTCTAAATTTTTCTCTTCATTAAACGTTCCGAATTTGCAACATTTTGATAGAAAAAGGAGGGAATTTCGTCAAGTAAATTTTAAAAATTATGATCTCAGACCGTATATTATATATTGAATAATTCAATATTGAAGAGTTTTGGAGAAAAATTTTAAACCTCAATCAATCACTTTGCTTTGTTTGGGCCATTTTAACCAACGGAAAATGTAGAAAGAATTTTTCAATAATTAATTTAAATAAAACGAAAACTAGAAACAGATATTTTGTTTGGAAATCTTGAAATCAAGATTTAGAAAATTGACCAGATTTTTTTTTTCAATAAATCTTCATTTCAAGATATTTTTTAGTAAATTTTCAAGAAATTTTTTTTTTTACCTGGCATCACTGATACCAACACTCTCTTAAAAACTCTCTTAAATATTTTATATTCCAGTCCATTTTCCATTATTTTTCTCTCTTTTTCATTTTGAAAATTAATTTTGACCGCCAGTCGCAGTCATAATTCATGCGGTCAGAAATAATGGAGTCGATAAAAAGAGCAGGAAATGGTTTGCGAAAAAGAAAACAACCCGTAGAACGAAAAATAAATACACAATTTAAAAGAGCCTAAGCCTAATGCTTTAATTCTAATATTGAAACGTTGAGCGTTGTTGATCAAATTTAATAATAAATGTCCTAAGCTAATTTCAGTGTTGTTAATTTCATTAAAAAATGTAAGATATTTTAAAAATAGCTTATTGTTTATAAATTATTTTCTTAATTCGAATAATATTTGTTTTAAGATGGTAATTCTTAAATATAGTAAATCTTAATAATATAATGAGTAACTTTTACGCGGCTGCTAACCAGAACGCCAATGCCTTTTATTTTCGTTTGAAGCTACAGTATACTTGAGCCATTTGAAATCTACTTAATAATTGGCTCAACCTACTGTACATTCAAACGAAAATAAAGGGCGTTGCGTTACCGTCTTAAAATAAATATTACTCAAATTAAGAATTTAATTGGTTAAAACTAAATGAAAAATTTGTGTAAATTCGCAACACACTTATAAATTTACAAAATTTGAACAACAACGCCGAATATTCCTATATTACAATTAAAAATTTTAACTCTTTAAAATCGTTGCGAAATGAGATTTATTTTTTAAAAACCTTTAAAAATTAAAAAGAGTACTAACTTTATGGTTTTATATACACACATTTACATTTTTTTTTTACTATATATATCTTCTATCTTCTTCTTTTATATACATACACTCTAGAAAGTTTTTGATGTAAAATTACCACGATTATCGATGGTAATAAATTGCCATCGATAATCGTGGTAAATTTACTCTGCATGTGTAACACAAAATATTTACACATTTTGGTGTAACGTAAAATTACTCTAGAAAAGAATAATTTTACATCAAAGTTTACGCGAAATTAACGCAAAATTACTTCCAATAGAGAAAATTTTAACATAAAGTCGTAATATTAAACAAAAAATTACGCCAAAAGGTTGTAATTTAAATTTACACCAAAAAGACGTAAAAAATTTTTAAATTTTAATACCGTGGCTGAGTGGTAGCGTTGGCGGATTACAATGCTAAGGACGCAGGTTCGAATCCCGAAGACGGCATAAGAAAAATTAAATAAAAAATTTTTTGGATTTCTTTTTTTTTTTTCTTTTTTTGAATTTTTTTAAATTTAATTTTTTTTTGCATTATTTTTTTTTTTTGAATTTTTATTTTTTTTGAATTTTTATTTTTTTTGAATTTTTTTTTTTTGAATTTATTATATTATTGTTTCCTTTTCTAATTTCTTCTTCTAATTTCTTCTTATTGAATTTTTCTTATGCCGTCTTCGGGATTCGAACCTGCGTCCTTAGCATTGCAATCAGCCAACACTACCACTCAGCCACGGTATTCAAATTTAAAAACCATATAAAATAGAAAATATAAATTTGGTATACACATTTTCTGTGTGGTGTGTTGGCTATTTCTAATATGCTTACAACTCACAACTCTGATGTACTTTTTTAAATCCCAGAGTTTAAATTTACACCTGCAGTGTACACATTAATCTACAGAGTTTAAGTTTACACTGGAGGGTCTACACATTAAACCATAGAATGTAAGTTTACAGCATAGAGTACAACAGTATTAAACCACACAGTTTAAGTTTACACTAGAGAGTTTTCATTATTGAACCACAGGTGTAAATTTAAACTAAGAGTGTACAATGTTAAGCAACAAAGCGTATGCTTACAAAACGGCGTGTGTATTTTTAAACCTTATAATGTAAATTTATATCAGAGCACATATTATCAAGCCACAGGATGTAAGTTAACAACAGGGAGTTCAGATAATTAAACCAAGGAGTGTAATCTTACACCAAGGAGCTTATATTTTTAAGTCAAAAATTTTAAATTTAAACCAAGCAGTGCATATTTTTAAGCCAACAAGGGTAAATTTATACAAAAAGAGTAAATTTTTAAGCAACGACGAATAAATTTACCCTTATTTTTAATGTAAAAAATACACAACTTGTACAATTTTACTATTTTTTGTGATATTTATTTTTTTTACGCCGTTATCAGTTGAATCTTAAATAACGAGGGTAATATTACATCAAAAATTACCATTATAATCGATGTAAAATTACGACCAAAACTATCGTTTTCTAGAGTGTATATAAAACTCAAAGTATGTTTGTCTGTCTGCTCATATGTAACCAATAGGCTCCTAAACCGCTGAATCAATCAAACTTACACCAAGTCTTTGCCTCGGGTCGTGGGTTATTACAGGCTATTTCAAAATTTGATCGACGTCCGATTTCATTCAAGTTTTGTACATCACTGAGATAAAAAACGTGCTAAAATCATGTAAAAATGCATAAAATCATGTATTTTCCGCAACAAAAACCGTCCAATGACGGTTTTACTAAAATCAATGCCTTTTGGAATTAAAATTTTTTTAAAAGAGTAAAAAAAAAAATTTTTTTATTTTAATTTTTTTTTTTAATTTTTATTTATTTCTATTTTTTTTATTTCTAATTTCTTATTTTATATTTCTCTTATTTAAATTCAAGAATTTTTGGAATAACATTAATTCTCTTAGTACTAAAAATTATGCATCTGGGCATAAAAATTATGCCTCTGGGCATAAAAATTATGCCTCTGGGAATAAAAATTATGCCTCTGGGCATAAAAATTATGCCTCTGGGCATAAAAATTATGCCTCTGAGCATTAATTTTACGATTTTAGAGCGATTTGTACTTGAACTTAAGTATTGTTTTTTTTTTTAATGTGTTTGTTGTTGTTTTATGTACAAAAATACTAGAACTTGTTTTAAGTCCTAAAATTTAGTATACGCCTTTTTTAGCTCAGTGTAAAAACAGGAAATGATCAAAAAGACAAATCTGTTTTGGTTTGGAAACCTGTTCATTAGATTAGTAAGTAAAAATGATAAATATTAATTCCCCGTAGATAGTTTTCTCCAAATTAATAAAATAACTGGCTTTTATCAACCTGATAACAAAAATTCCACTTGCAAAAGTAAAACAGTCAGAATCGTAGCCAGTGTTGCCGAAGTACACCACCAAATTTTTACTCCTTTTCAATGCCCTGTTATCCGGTACTACACAAATTATTTATCCTATACTGAAATACTCCTTTTTCAATTTAACAAAATTTGTACTAAAATATTTTTGAAAAGTTTGTGTTTTAAATAAAAAACATTTAAGTCTTTTCAAAATAATGGTTAAAGGATTTAAACGAGTATGCTTTGCTTAAAATTTAAAAATAGTGACGTCACATTTGAAAACATTAGATAATTGATATTGAACCAACCAGCTTAGTTTGTTTTCAGCTTTTCAGGTGAATTACGTTTTTTTGTACGGTTCGGTAAATAAATTTCGATTTAAAATTTGAACAGAAATAAAAAATTCGTTTTAAAATTTAATGATGGACAGGTAAGTAAAAATTTGAAATATTTAATTAAAAAGAACGTTAAGTTTTATTTTTTTTTAGATATTTTATCAAATTACGAGGAAATGAGATAAATGACCTTACTCTGGACTCAGCAGAATCAACGGCACGTCCGCCTGCTCTTTCATCTAATTCCAACTGTCAAGAAAATCCTGAAGATGACGATGATGCCAGGTTAGTAAATAGGGTAATTTTTTTTATATACTTTTTTTTTAAATCTTGGAACTTAATCCAAACTTGACGCCGGAAGATTCGTTAAACAATCTAAACTGGCTCGATAAAATTCTCATTCCGGGATAAAACTTAAATTTATGAAACTTGTAGGCAGTAATTCGTAATCCGTATTTTTATTTCCTTATTCGATTGTATAACTATTGCCTTAATTTTAAAAGGTAGGGCTTGCAAAAACAGTTTTAGTGCCTTTATCTGGTAGGAAACAAAATGTTGCCCTTGTTGATGCGTTTTATCATTCGACGAATAATTTCACTTACCCAAATGCATTCTTAAATTACTACTAAAATGATTACCATACATATCCAGAAGTAATCTCTTTGTTTTGAGTAAGAAACTGAAATGCTATTTTTGTTATTGTTTATGTTGTCATGTTATTTTTAGGATGTGACAACATCAGGAAATGCGCCCACAGACCCCAAGCCAAAAAAAAAAAACCCCAGAAATTCCGCTTGGATCGAAAAATATTGTTATATTCAGAAAAAAGATGAAAAACCATTTTGTAATGTTTGTAACAAATCCCTTCAAAATAACGTTAAACATACAGAACGTCATCAAAGTTCATTAATTCACAAAAAAAAAATTGAAATCTTTGAAGAATCAACCTAACATTCAGGAAATAACCCTACACAAACAATTTCAGCAGTTGTCAAAAAATGCTAAAATCGCAGAGCTTAAAATCATTATGTTTTTAATTCAGTTCAACTTACCGTTCGTACTGATACATTCACTAATTTTATTAATAAAAAGCATTGCAAGTTATTCAAGAATTGTTAATGAGATGAAAATCGGTAGAACGAAAGCAACAGAAACAACTAAATCAATAATATTGGAAGAGGGCTTACAAAATGTTTGTGAAAAAATGAGATCTCAAAAATTTTCTTTAATGTTTGAGGAAACTACCGATGTCAGTACCACAAAATGTTTGGCAATGGTCGTGCTGTATTTTGACTTCAAACTTTCGAAAGTACGAGATCAATTTTTGAAATTATTAGAACTGAAAGATTGTGATTCAAAATCTCTTTTTGAAAACATTAAAAGATTTGTCCAAGTGTATAAGATTCCATTTAGAAATCTGATTGGTTTTGCTACAGACAATGCTTCTGTAATGATGGGTCGTAAAAATGGAGTTAAAAAATTACTTCAGTCACAGAATCCGTCAATTTTTATTTTAGGATGCGTTTGTGTTCCTGTGCTGTTGCCAAAAAATTGCCACAAAATATTGAACGATTGGCAAATATTTACTTTTTTTTCACATAGCGCGAAACGACAACTAGAATTAAAGGAATTTCAAGATTTATTCAATGTTAAAGCTCACAAAATTATAAAACTGCACAAAGAAGATGGTTATCGCTGGAAAATGTAGTCAATAGAATATTAGGGCAGTGGACTGTTTTAAAACATTATTTTGTTTCATACCAGCTTGAAAATAATGATCTAGCACATACTATATTTTCTGAAATGTCGGATTCTAACCAGCTTTATTTAAACTTTTTATCGTACATATTAAATTTAACCAATAAGATAAATACTGAGTTTCAAGCGGAATCTCCCAGAATTCACTTACTTTTGCCAACCATAAAAGCTTATTGTATGACCATTTTGTTCCTTTTAATTCCGGTGAAATGTTATATAATGTACATAAGAATATTTAAAAAAAATTTTAATAAAAATTTATTTTCTATTAGGGATTTAGGTAAAAATTAATCCTATTTTTCATTGGTTAATGATTTAACATTAATAAAACTAAAATTTACTCTATTGAGAATTTCTTTTGGATTATAATTGTGAAATTATAATTCTCCTTCAAGTATTCCTCGGCATCTAGTAAATATCTTTTTTAAATTCAATAATTATTTTAATTTTAGATTTACACATCATAACATAGAATTTTCGTAAAAAGAAAAATTATGTTCCTCTAATTTTTAAAAATGTCAACATAAAAAAAAACCTTTCACATTAAAATTATGTCAAAATGATAAATTTCATTGAACTTCAATGAATCTTTAAGTACATAAATAGTTTTACTTATTTTTATATATGAAACTTTTATTTTTCCAGAGATTAAAATTAAAGTTGTAAAAATTTTATTTTTCTCGTACATTAACGTTATTAGACAATTTCCAATACAACTTAACTAATCTGTAATTATAATATTACGTCTGCTGTGAAATGAAACAACGTATAATGAAAAGTATAGTTTCGAGTAATTTGAATTTAAAGATTTGAAAATTAAAAAAAACGTATGAAAAAATATCAAGTAGCTTATAATTTTCATCTAGAAAACACATATTAATCAACATTAAGAATATTGCAAAGTAGTTGTACTTATAAAATCGAGTACGAGGAATCGAATGGTGCTATTGTCAAATAATGACGTATAAATGTCATACGTTGTTTCATTTCTGAACAGACGATTATATACTATTGAAAATGAATGAAATTGGATATAAATAAGATTTTTTTTTGTAAGTAGTGTTATGAATTTCGTTTCTTTTCGTCTCAATTTTTTTTTTTTAGGTGTACTCCATAATACTCCATTTTTTATACAAAAAGTACTCCTTTAGAAAATTACAAAACGGCAACATTGGTCGTAGCAAGTATATTTATAAATCACAGTGAATTAATACACTGCGAACTTCGTGTTCTGGGGTTTATTTCCAACATAATAGGATTTTTCTGCAATATTTAACCGTAATAAATGTTAAATTAAAAAAAAAATTTCCAAAAAAAAAGTAATTTTTGTAATACGGAAAAAACTAGTCAAACGTCAGATCGTCAAATGTCAGATTGTCAAATGTCAGATTGTCAAAAGTCAGATTGTCAAAAGTCAGATTGTCGAATGTCAGATTGTCAGATTGTCAAATGTAATATTGTCAAATGTCAGATTGTCAAATGTAAGATTGTCAAATGTCAGATTGTCAAATGTCAGATTGTCAAACTTTCGTGGGCAAATGTCAAATTGGCAAATGTCATTTGGGCAACTTCCGGGAATCGTGTGTAATTACTCAAAATGAGAGTATTTTAACCCTCCTTGAGTAATTTTTGAGTATTTTATTTTTTTTTAGAGATCTTTTCTTTTTGGTTTTCTTTTCTATTATAGATCTTTCTCTTTCCTTTTCATTTTAATTCTGCTGTAGATTGTATGTAAACAAAACACCGGACATAAAGGTCCAGACAGACAGGTTAAATATTTATTCAACTTTCAATTTGAAGGAAAAACACTGTAACAACACTACATATGAGTAAATCTTAAGTTAGCTTCTCAAGTTGAATAAACATTCAACCCGTCTAAAGGCACCTTTACTTATTTAATTAACAATAAGAAAGAAAAGAATAACAGAGAACAAGTGAATAAAACAAGAATTTATTTATTATTTATTTCAGTTAAGTTATTTCAGTTTCAGTTATCAATTCCGGGGAATCTGGATTGAAATATTAAAAATTTGGCAAATAAATTTTATTCATTTTTATTTCAAAAATATTTTTTTTAAGACTACATCTGATGATGTAGAAATAAACTTTGTTCAAGAAGAAGAACGAAGTACCAATATCGTTGAGAAATAGAAAACACCCAAATACAGATTCCAAATCAGCTGGCTTGAAATGGACGAGTTCTAAATGGCTCAAAAAACTTTATAACTGAGAAGGCTATTGTAAATTATGTAATGTTAACATTATTGCTCACAAAGTTGTTCTTTTGAGGCACAAAAATTCAATTAAACATGAAAAAAATTTAAAACATTAAATCGTTGCCAGAAATATTCAAACAATCAACTAGAGAGGAATTAAAAGTGAAAAGGGCTGAAATCAAATTAAGTGCTCTTTTAGCAACTAATGAGCTACCAATTTCTTTAATGGACACCTTGACACCTCTTCTCGCAGATATTTTCCCTGATTCTGAAATAGGGAAAAAAATGGCTGTCAAAAGAACTAAAGCGACAATAATTATTAAAAAAAGGTCTTGGGCCTTTTTTTTAGCAATTTAATAGTTGCAAAAATAAATTTTAGCAGATATTTCAACCATACGGATGAAACAACAGACCAAAATTTTGAAAAGCAATCTGCGTTCACTGCAATTTTTTATGATGATGATCGAACAAAGGTTCGGACCATATTCTTAGATATGAGGGAATGTGCTTCCACTACAGCATCTGGATTATTTCATTGTCTTGAGTCATGTTTGTCGGAAAAAAGGATTCTAATTCAAAATTTGATAGGATTTTCATCCGACATCCCAAATGTTATGGTTGGTGAGCATAATTCTGTATTCTCAAAGTTAGAAGAAAAATTATCACACATAGCGTTAGTGAAATGTTCGTGCCATATGGCCAACTTGGCCGCTTCAAAGGCGGGCTTAAAATTACCTCGTTCGATCGAAGATTTGCTAAGAAATGTGGGAACAAGCGCATTTCAGCCGCAGTTATTCGCGACAAGAAAAATTTGCGGAATTTTAAGATTATTACAGCCGAGACCGACATAAAACTCCAGTACCAGCTGCAACTAGATAGCTGTCTCAAAAAAACTGAGTGGATAGAGTTTTAGCACAATTCGATGCATTGGAGGCTTATTTCCGTTTACAGGCCTTTGAAGACCCTTCAAAAACGACTGATTCTATATTAGACGCATATGCAGAGGCGCGTTATGACATTATGGTGCCCTAGGCAATTAAAATTTTTCTACATCAAAATTTACATGAACTAATAAACAATTTTAATATAATAAGGAATGCTTTCTTTAATTCATATACTAGAGATATGGTGAACATAATTCACGCGCGTGTACGCACGTAAAGAATCAAATTGTATGAAAATATATGAGAGATGTTATAAGCAACGACGTAAAACGTAGCTTACGCACGTAAAAGT
This sequence comes from Hybos culiciformis, assembly GCA_964007475.1. Taxonomy (NCBI): domain Eukaryota; kingdom Metazoa; phylum Arthropoda; class Insecta; order Diptera; family Hybotidae; genus Hybos; species Hybos culiciformis. Next base: position 80,291,154 of record OZ023273.1, read on the forward strand.
TCAAATATTTTAACTTTCCCAGTATTTACGCCGTAGATTGTCAAAACATTTGTATTGTTATTATTTATTTCGTTGCTATGGAAAAAAAATATTATTTTGAATCAAAAAAAAAATAAATAAATAAAAAAGTGGATTAATTTTCATTTTGTAATAATTTTCTAAAATATATTTAAATTAAAAAAAAAAAAAAATTTTTAAAATAATATTAAATTTCAAATTCCTAAAAATATTTAAATTTTGATTTTTTTTTATATTTATTTTTCGCGATTGAACGGCGTTAAACATAACAGGTAAAAAAAACAGTTTTTTTACGTGCGAAAATGCGCGTGTACGCGAGTTAATTACGTTGACCACATCTCTACTATTATACATATATTTCTTTATTGATTTATGTAATCAAACTATAAATAATGAATAGAAAAAGAATTGAAAAAAATTAAAATAAAATAATTAAATAATTAAGAATTAATAAAAAAATTCAATTATACACTTAGATCTGAAGTAGCCCACCAAGCTAGCAGTTTCCCAATGGGCAGTGCCAAAATCCGTTGTCTGAAATTTGAATGTTTCTTTTAACCCAGCCTGTTAACTTTTTTTTAAGCGCAGAAAATATTTCTATATAAATAAAAATTTTGATTTCCCGGTCCTAAATTATTCCCAGTCACAACGATACTTTTCTCACTTTATGCTCCACAAATTCATCAATAAATCAACAAAATTAATTTTTCTTGTGCTCCCTTTCAATACATACTAAAATTTTAATATAGAAAATAATCTTATTTGACTTGTCACAATCTAAGATTTTTCTGTTTTAAAAGAATTAAAAGAGGTAGCAGACAACTGAAAATTAGTTTAAAGTATTACATGTAAAAAAATTATTTAGTATTTGGTGCCCCCCAAATCATGGTGCCCTAGGCAATTGCCTACTTTGCCTACGGTGTAACGCGCCGCTGCGCATATGGCAATATTTTTACTAAAATTTATTTGGAATTTATGTCCTATACATTAGGTTTAAAACAGAACTCAACATAATCTTTCACGTGTAAACCCCACTTCTTCACAAACTTCAACCTGAAATAAGGAAATTATTGGAGCATTTATGCAGCAATTATATCAAACTAGAATTTATAAAAAATAAAGACGTTTTTGCAGTTGACCACAAATATACGATTTTTTTTGTTCATTATTTATATTGGTGTTGCAGCGATTTCAACTTTAAAAGAAAAAAAATCATCGATTCCTACGCAAGTAATAAAGAAGTTTTAGATATGTTTTGGATGGTATTTACAAAATCATAAAAATCATTGTCGTCTTTTTTTGACAGATTCCCTTTTGTTGAAGTTGATTTACAAACGCTAGACAATGAGTATAAGCAACATGCATTCTTTAATTTTCAAGATACAGATATTAAAGCCGAAAAATATTGGCAAAAAGTTGTTGCCTTGAAGAATTCAATTGGTCTGCAACTGTTTAAAATTTTGAAAAAAATCATAATTTTTTGTTTAATTTTACCGTTTTCCAATGCGTCAGTAGAAAGAGTTTTCAGCAATTTAAGGCACTGCAAATCTTATACCAGAAACCGTTTAGGTTCAGACACCGTTGCTGCTTTGTTCCATACGAGAGAAGGGGTGATGAATGAAGGTGGAGTTTTAAAAATCCCAGGCCTGTGAAGACTGACTAATTTTTCTTTATGAAAACATTTTTTTTAAAATTATTTTAAGACATGAATTTTATATTAAAAAAGCGAAAAAATTATATTTGATTAAAAAGTTAAAATCATATTATTTTTGAAAAATACTCTTTTTATTTTATTTTGTGCATTTTATTAATATTTCTACCAATAAAGTTTAATTTTCAAGAACTTCCCTACCCTACATAAAAAATTCAAAAATTTCAATTCAATGATAATTTTCGAAATTTCGAAACTTTCAACGAAAAAAATCATTGAATTATTCAATTACAATGTTAATAAAACAATTATTTTAAATTCAATGGATTGGTAAAAAAAAAACACAAGAAGGAACTGCCGAAAGAAGTTAATACTTAAAAGCTTTAAACTATGAAATACCAGTGGCTACAAATGATGGGCTGCTCAAAATGTAAATTAAAATAAAAATCAGTCCATCAATCCAAAAGCAGTCCATTATCTGTAACCATTGTTATTTCATAGTTTAAAGCTTTAAGTATAAACTTCCTTCGGCAGTTCTTATGACTGCTTCTTGTGTTTTTTTCCGTGTATTACCTGATATTAGCTCAAGTTTGACTGATGTGATGGAATGGGCAGCAGGTCAAAATGAAAATAATCATGTTGACGATTTGTATTCAACTACAGATGCTGGTAATGAAAACGATTTCGAAGAAGAATTAATTGAAATTAATAATGCCACAGAACCACTAAATATTAATACTGTTATTAATTATTTTAATTTGGTAATCGAGTGGTCGGAAAGTGTCAGCGTTCCTGTTCAAGATCTTCTTCTTTTCAGAAGAATACGAGAAAAGGCCGCATTAGAGAAATTTAAATAAAATTTTTATTGAAATTTAATATGTAAATATGTATCCTTTAAAATATTTCAGGAACACTTAATTAATTTGAAAATTAATAAATAATTTTATTTAATTTTATCAAAACTTAATTAATTTTGGAAAATTATTTATATTTTATTTAATGTTGTTAATATTTTATTTAAATTGAATTAATTAAACATTAAATATAATTTAATTTCATTCAACTTTAATTATTGATTTTCATCAAGACTTAAAAATTTCTATTAGAGCTTTCATAAAAAATATATAATTAATTCCGCAAATTATTTAAAATTAATTATTTTATACTGCTGAATTCGATACAAGTAATCATTTCGTAAATGCAACTTTTTTTGAAATTCAGGTTCAGGTTCGGTGACTATATCGCGCGGTTACTGTAGTGACATTGAATTATGCATACAAATTTCGTAAACGAGTGAATAAATTGTTACGTGAAGGTTAACTTTTTTCTTTAAGGTTTAGAAATTTTGCAATTAATTTTTAAATGTGTAATTTTGTTTATATTACGGTAGGTCATGATTTTATATTAATTACTCTTTAAAGAGCAGTAGCATCCAGGTGGCGACTGGTTTTGTCCTAGCTTCGGATTCTTGGAAAGGGTCAAGAATCCTCCACTAGGAGCGGGTGGTTTTGGGTTTATATCAGAAGCGGCGAGAACCTGCTAACTTCTGACATTAACCTTTGCCGGAATCTGCCATCCAAGGTTGCAGTGGATTTATTCCACTGGCTAAGGATGACAGATCCAGCAAAGGTTGCATAACTAAACAAAATAAAAATAATTAAAATATTTTGTTTTTACCTATTCAAAAAAATTGTAAAAATATCTGATGTACATAATCAAGAAACAAATTTTTAATTGTACTAGTTTAAAATAGAATTGTCGCTTATAATTTTTTTGTGATAAAATCGTTCAAAAAAAAAAAAAAAAAAAACAAATATGAATTTTTCTGAATAAAAATAATTTTCAGGTCCCTTATATAAGCAAAATTCCGGTGTTTAGCTCCGGCTATAGGTGGCAGAAGCCACGAGCCGAAGAATAACTAATTAGTCATTTAGGTTTTGTAATCTTTTTTTTTGTATTGGTCGGGGTTTCCAAAATATATTCCTTCTTTTATTTGCAAGTAAAAATGTGATAAATAAGAAGTATTTATCATCATTATACCTTCCCAATCTTTTATTTTACTTTAAGACATCCGACATTTTTTTGTTATGAAAACACTGGTGTTCACTGTCGCGTACCCACCCAACGGCGAGCTTAGTCCAGGCCTATGAACAGGATGTCTAAGACAGTGGACTCGGCACCAGAGAAAATTCGGCATGTAGAGCACTTTCTTTTGCCTCTACGTCAGCCCCTACCCTTTTTTTTATCATAATTTTTGTTATGATAAGGTTTTCTTTAAGTTCAACTTGAACTTACATACACTATTGTTGTATTTTATACGACCCCGGTTTTAATCATCTTAATCGTTTTATTTCATCTTATGAAATAAAACTATATTAATTAAACTATATTAATTAACAAAATGGAAAATTGTAAATAAAGTAATTTATTTATTAATAAGAAATATTAATAAAGCAATATTTTTCTCTTTGTTTCACATTTGAAATAGCGTCATGCACCTTATGAAAAATCTGTTGAAATTCCTGTAACCAATTCCACATTTGATATTTTGCATTCAATTAGAATTCAATAAAAATTTGAATATGAAAAAATCAAAAAATTCTTTAACTTTTATTTAAAAATATATGAAGGTAAAATACTAAAAATACAAACTCATTTATAAGAAAACTCATTACTTATATTTCATCTTGAAACGTATATATACTAGAAGAGATTTTCTTAGAATGTAATGATAAGAATTTAAAATGTCGTCGAAGATTATACTATTAGACTTTAGATCAGTATTTTTAAGTGAAAAAAAAAACTAAACATCAAACTAATTGTAAAAGAAATAAAGTAAGGTTTTTTAGACTCGGAATAATATTTCCAACAACATATCAAAGTCTAGAAAAATCTAAGTAAAAGAAAGAGTTTACTTTAGGCAACGTGTTCTTTTAAAACCTCTAAAAAATCCAAATGTGAAAACATCAACTGGCCCTGATGGCATTCCGGCTGTGGTCCTAAAACATACTGCTTCGGTTCTAGCTAAACCTTTGCGCAACCTTTTCTATCTTTCATATTCACTTGGCATTTACCATACCAAGTGGAAAGATTGTATTTTCACAGATTTTTCGAAAGCCTTTGACAAATTATGCCACAAAACCCTAATTTGTAAATTGAACAAAATGGGTTTTCATTCAGCTTTTGTTAATTGGATTTATGATTACTTATCTAATCGTTATTATCAGGTTTCTTTTAATAACTTCTTATCAGCACCGTTTTAGGTGAATTGTGGTGTCCCACAAGGTAGCCACCTTGGTCCTATTTTCTTTATTTTATTTATAAATGATCTGCCAAATATACTAAAGTCATCTGAAGCTCTTATTTACGCAGATGATACCAAAATATTCAAGTCCATAACTTGTTATTCTGATTGCATTGACTTGCAAAATGATGTTGAATCATTTAGCAATTGGTGTACCTCAAATAATCTTCATTTAAACGTTAATAAGTGTCACTCAATGTCATTCTTTAGAAAGAAAAACATTTTTGATTTTCAATACAGTGTTGGATCCTCTTCTTTAACAAGAGAAGTAGAGACCACTGATCTCGGAGTTTTGTTGGATGAAAAGTTGAATTTTGTTAAACATATCGATTTTGTTACAAGTAAGGCTCTGCGTGTTCTTGGTTTTATCAAGAGGCAATGACCCATATGTTATGAAACTTTTATATTCTTCTTTTGTTCGACCCACTTTGGAATATTCTTGCCAAGTCTGGAATCCATTCTACGCAGTTCATATCTCTAGATTGAAATCGGTTCAAAAAAATTTCCTTCGTTTCGCTTTAAGGCGACTCAATTGGCAGGATAATTTAAATTTGCCTCCATACACTGACAGACTTCAACTTCTAAATCTCCCAAGTCTGGAGAATAGAAGAGCTTATTTGTCGTTCAGCTTTATCCATAAAGTCATCGAAGGAAAAACCACAAATAGCTGTTTAATGTCTAATTTATTTTTCAATGTGCCCTCAAGAACTCTTAGAAATTTTGATGTCATTAGTATTCAATTTTCCACAACCAATTATGGTCAATATAGCCCACTTAACTCCCTATTCAAAATTTATAACCGATACCATTCCTTCTTCAGTTATACGTTTTAGAAAGTACTTCTTTCAAAAGTAAATTTTATCATAATTTTTTAAATAATTCGAACTAAATGATACATTATTTAATAGTAAATACTGCTGCTTTGTATATATTTTTACATCCCTTATCAAATTGATTGTACATATATTTGATTTAATTTTATTATCATTAAGTTGTATTCGCTTGTATTAAGCATTTGAAATAAATAAATAAATAAATAAATGTTCAGCCTATTTCAAAAAAAGGCGATAAATACGATCCCTCAAACTACAGGCATTGCGCTAACTTCAATCCTTGAAAAGTAATAGAATCCCTTATTAATAAAGTCAAAAATACCTTGAATTTAACAAATTACTAAGTGACCAGCAATATGGTTTTCGTACGAATAGATCGACTGGTGACCTGATAACATATCTATCCCACAAGCTCAATGCCAGTCTTCACAATTCCAGTGAGACTTGTGTTGTTGCTTTGGATATAACTTTTGATCGAGTCTGGCACCCGGCTTTGATTTCTAAAGTTAAATCAATGGGTCTAGGATCAGCCTTTGTCAACTGGATCAGTAACTTTTTGTCTGGTCGTTCTATTCGTGCTGTTGTGGATGGGTTCCAGTCACATATTTTCAATATCAACTCCGGTGTACCCCAAGGCTGTGTTCTCTCCCCAACCCTCTTTGTAATTTTCATCAATGATCTTCTGAAATCAACACTCAACCCCATCCACAGCTTCGCGGATGGCAGTAACTTGGTAGCATGCTACGATTTTATCAATAGGAAATCAGCATCCTCAAATGCTGTTACTACGAAACTTCTTGCAAAGTAGCATAAATCACGCCCTTCCAAAAATTGCACAATGAGGTCTCCTCAACAGAGTTGAGTTTAACGCATCCAAAACTCAATGCTGTCTAATTTCTAGAAAGCTGTCAAATTTTAATCCCCAATTTTCTTTTCAAGGCGAAAGTATTGCCGAATCTGGAAGCCTTGACATTTTAGGTCCGAAAATAACTAGAGAGAGATTTCAGCTGGAAAATTCTTTCCCCCTCTGATCTCTTAAACATTTACAAATCCTACATACTACGAAATTAGAATACAATTCGCATATATGGGCTGGTGCTCCCAAAACCCATCTTGAATACCTGGACAAAGTTCAGAAAAGGGCTATTAGATTGATAAACAATCACCAAACCACCAGCTCATTAACATCACTCAACCACCGTCGTAATGTAGGTTCACTTTCCATTTTTTATAAATACTTTGTTGGAATGGATATGTGTTCCCTGGAAGTAAAGGCCCTACTTCCTCAACTTCAAGTATTTTCAAGCCAAACACGTACCGCTTCAACGTCACACCCATATTTCGTCAAAATTCTCAGATGTGATAGAACGAGCTTCGGAGATTCGTTTTCAATTCGCACATCGAAAATGTGGAATGCTCTCCCTTCAAAACTGTTCCCGACAGCTGGCGGACGCTTGATTTACGACTTGTGCCGCTTAAAGAAGAGTGTTAATGATTACCTACTAACTGTCCCACTTCTTTTTAATCCTGTCTAAACTTCCTGTCCTCATTACCAAATCTATACTTCTTATAGTATAAAAGGTATCCCACCTAGTGATTTAGTAACTTTAATAAAAAAAAAAAGCTGCCATATTAGCCGCCATCTTGGACTTACTCTCGAAATCAATAAAACGCATATATTACTCAAATTAACTTCAAATATGTATTACCAAATAGAAAGTTTTTGGAAAAAGGAATCATATAAAGTCTTCATCTAATTTCGTGTTTATTTATTACAAAATCTTTATAATAAAAGTAGTTAAATTATGAAAATTATTTACAAGTATTTGAAAAAACTTTGTTATATTGTACAAATTCTTGTTTAACTGTCTCAAAAAAACTACTAACACTATTAAAACATTACTGTCGTACACCTCTTCCATGTTGAAGTTACTGCAGAAGTATACTGCAAGCTGATGAGCATTTCAAAGTCCTGACGGAAAAGAGATGTACATATAACCTTTCCAATCCTGAACTTAGTAGTAGACCTGTAAGTTATGGAATTTAACAGAAGCTGAAGTCGTTGGAAGTGACTTGTCGTGAACAGCTGGAGCCATATTTTCGATATCCCTTTTTACTGAAACATCTGTATCGTATTTCATCCAAGGTATCACATGTTTTTTTCTATACGTGGTACCAATAGCATTTCCCCCAATAGTAATTATGTATTCTCTCAGACTGTTCGCATTGTCGAATACTTCAGCATATTGCATAAATGATGTATTTTTCATGACCTTCGTTAGACGTTTGCCTTTGCCAATCCCAAATAACTGTGATGTGGTCTGCTTCTGGACAAAGAGTTGTTATTGCAGAAGACACTGATGTCCTGATCAGTGCTATCGTTCTACTGCTTTAGCAGTAGATCTACTGCTTTTTGATATTATCTACTGCCCTACTGCTTTTTGATAAAATCTACTGCTTTTTCGTTCTCGTTATTAATCATTTTTAAATATTTCTCTTACTTGTTATGATCTATGATGATAAGAAAACTGTTTAGTGCAGAAGTGGGTAAACTGCGGCTCTTGAGCCGCATGCGGCTCAGAACATAAATTTATGCGGCTCCGGAAATCTTTTTTTTTTAACACTGCATGCGGCTCGATGAACAATAATAATTTTCTTGCACCCTAAACTACAAATGAAGAATTTGTTTCCACTCTAAACTACTGTAAACTCTAAACATATTTAAAAAATAGTCTTTTCCAAAATTAAAAAAATTGTTTCAAGAATTGTAGCTGCATTTGGAACAACTTTGTGAATCACTTTTTTCAAAAATGAAATATTGTTAAAATAAACATTGAGTTTCAATTACGGACGAGAATTTAACAAATCAATTAAGGGTGTCATTATCAAAAATAACAATTAATTTTGAAGAATTAATAAAAAAAAAGTCAAATTAAATTACATAACATTATTTTATATATTTTGAACAATATATAAAATTCATGATTATATAAATCAAAATTATTGTTGTATTTTATTTTTAATATTTTAAAATGGTATATAAATCAAAAATTAAATACGGTATATTGATTTTCTTATATACATTTTTAATTATTAAAAAAATTTGCGGCTCTTTCATTTTTGATATTTTTTAAAATTGGCTCGCTTATGTTTTGGTTTGCCCAGGCCGGGTTTAGTGTATTAGATTTGTGAAAGATTTAATTTTAATGACCCTTTTTCAAAACAGATTAAAAATATAGATTTAAAGAATTTGGGACCTTCTTTAGTACTTTTGATTAAAGCATTCCCTAATTTTGTTGAATATGTAGATGATGTTGAGGAATTAGGTGGGGAGTGGAGACAACTTATTAATTCAGAACTTTCTTTTTTAAAAATCCAAGAGGTTTTACTAGCCAAGAAGTAAAAATCATTTTAAATTTCTTTAAAATTTGTTTTATCACATTTGTGATAATATGTAAATATTTAATTTAAAAGATGTTTTTTATTTATTGGTAAAAACAGGCAAAGAAAGAAGTCGAGCTCATAAGTAAAAACTTATTTCAACCGCTTTATTGGTTAAAAATCTACTACAGTTTTTTTTATAATCTACTGCCCTTTTTTGGAATTTCTACTGCTTTATGAAAATTTAAAACGACAGCACTGGTCCTGATACTTCGGTGTTTTTATGTTAAAATGGAAAATAAAAAGGCTTACTTCGAAACTCATTCGAAAACGTTTTAGTATTTTATGAACTTTGAAATACAGAATCTTGTTTTTTCCCCAAAATAATTTTATTGAAGCTGAATTGAACTTAAACAGTTTATATGTTAAATATTAAGATCAAATTGGAAATATAATTTGATATAAAGAAATATTTAGTTTTTAAACTAAAAATATTGATTGCTCAGTAGATAATCTTAATTTTTTTTTCGATGTAAACACATTATAAATATATATTTATTTATACACATTTACTTAATATATTTTTTATTCACTTCTTGTTACATACATTTCAGTTGTTAAATTGAAATATCAAATATAACTTTTAATTTGAAAAATATAAAATTGAATTTTATTGATTCCGATAATGCTCAAATCAATAAACATTTTTATATTTTAACATTTTTCTATATAAATTTTATAATAAACATTATTTAATGTTTGTCAAATAGATCTCCTATTTATTTATTTTTTTTTTTTTTTTATTACTTATTATTAACCCAAACATTTTGAAAATCCATTTCGTATTAACATCCATGGAAAACATGTTAGTAAAGTTTATGTCTTCTGCCGACGAAAGAAGAAAAATTTTGTTTATATTTTGGTTTCAATATTTGGAGGTTTGTAACATTTAAGACTGCTGCTAAGTTATTTCATTTATTTCAAATATTTCATACAATCAGGCTAAGTAAAAATTCATATTGGCTTAAAACTAATTTCAATGACCATCTCTTAGAACATTTCAAGATAAAAAAAATACATAACTTTAATCGTATTTTGTAATTTACTCAACACGGCGATGGCAATATATTATACGGCATCAAGCGAAAAAGACTAAACGATGTGGAACTTCCTGGCAAACAGCAGCTAAAACGGAAAAATATTAAGCAATAAAAAAAAATGAAATAATCGAATGAAAACCTTTAATAAATTATACATTAATACTAGTTGGGTGTATTGTAAGACGCCTAAGGCGCTCGTTGAAAACTGATGAATGATAATTGTATTTAATCAATAAACTCTTCATTAACTATATTCCCGTAAAATAAATAACAATAAAAAAATACAAATATATATTTCGTTAATGAATCAACCAGTCAATCAGTCAGTGACCATCGTAAAAATATATTTTAATAATGTAATGGAAAAAACATTTTTCCACAAAGTAGCAATTCTATTATAAACTACTTTTATTCCGACATTTAAGTAGCATAAATGTAGGACATAAGGGCACACACTTAGGGGAAAATGCGACGCATTACGGCAACTCCTTAATATTTTATTTATATTTCAAACTTTCTTCTTATCTTAGATTACAAACATTATAAAGTAATTTGATTTTACCTTTGTACATTTATAATAAGTGTATAGAAAAATAAATGGCATTTAAATCTTTCATATTCATTTGTAACTAAAATAATTCGTTTTTGAATATAGGTATTTTTCGATATATTTTTTATAAATAAATCCATCTTTAATTATTCCAAAATTAACCATAAAAGTGGTTGGAAGAATTACACATTATATTTTATTATACACATTATATTATATTATATAATAAGGATTCTGTATTGAATTTGTTTATTCCCAAATGTTTTTCTGAAACAAAATTTGATTGAATTTATATGAATTTATATTATTATTTTATTTTTTTTTTACTTATATACTTCTATCAGAATATTATACATTTATATAGAAATTCAATAATATTTAGTTTGAAAACAAGAAATAATATAATCCGGATGTTTTGGGATAGGTTGTCATCAAACATGAGCTTAAGTTCATACAACTAAAAAAAAAAAAGTGAAAGAGGATAAATCGTCACATAAAGTGCCAATTCTAAGTACGTGATAACATTGGCATTTTATTTATCTTTTTTGTCACCATCATAAAAGTAAAAAATAAATTACTGTGTATGGTACATAATATTTATGCCTAGTCAAGAATTTTAATATTTCCCGTTTTATGTATATAATTATATTGTCACTAATATTATTTGACTGAAATCGTGTATTAATGAAATTAGTATACGTAATATTTCTTTAAATTTAGTAGGTCACAATAAGAATACTTAGGTTAGGTTAGGTTAGGTTCTTACGGGGCGGAAATACCTGTATTCCCTCGCACTCCGGCCTGTTGTCCCGTTTTAATACCTTACCCGATGTGTTTTTTATTCCCCATCGAGCCAACCAACTCATTTCATAAACCTAATTAAGTTCCCAGGCTTGTATCTTTGCTATCATATTCAGGGCTCTGTAAGAAGTAGTCTTCTAGCCCTCTTGGTCCGTATTGTTGGACACTGAGAAAATACGTGAGTAACTGTTTACGATGCCTGTTTTCACTTTTCCTTGTTTAGATCCCTCCAAATCTTTTTGTTGGTTTTATTTCCCTCGAGTTGGTGCCGTATTGCCTTATTTTTTTTCCCAACTATCGCAGTCAAATACTTAACTTATTTTGACTTTAAAAAAAATAATTCACAAAAATAAAAATTTCAACAATTGATTTCCGTGTCTACTTTTTATAAACTTTACGAAAATAATTCAAATTCAGGGAAAGTTCCTTTAATGCCTGATTTGAATTTTATTATAACTTATTTTTATATATAGATTTTTCATAATCTTTATAAGACGTTTACCTAAAATTTTTAAATTTGTTGAGTCTTTCTCACATGTTTGTTAGAAGCAAATTTATTTTCAATTTATCAATATTCTAACTAAAAAAATTGTTTTTTTTTTTTCACAAACATAATAAAATGAAACTATTCAAATGTAGTCGTTATTTATAATTAAAAAATTTTCCTGTCCAAAAATATTACGAGATGTCATTATGATTATCTATGTAGAGAAAGATACTAAAATGAAATTTTTATTTCTATGAATAACAAACATTTTCTTTTTTTTGCAAATTTCGCACCCTCTTTAAAAATGAAAATTATATACATTTACAATAGAGAGAAGAAATGTGGCAAAATTTAATAAATATTTGAAAAAAAAAAAAACAATTTAAATATAAAAATATTTTAATCAATTAAGAGCGCAAACTGAAGGTCTTGGTTTACTATATTTTATTTGCGGAATCATATGATTGTCGCCTTGAATTGAATATTGTGGAATGAGCTTTCACTGATAAAAATTCATCTACTTTTCAATATACCGATTATTAAAATCGATTGTAAAATTTTTAATAAGCGTTTTTATTATGGAATGATGCTAGTTTTTATTAAAATAAAAAACTTTGTTGTTAAATCAACAATTTTCTTTGTTTTTTAATAACAACTGCTGTTATAGTTAAGACAATAATAACATTTTGTTGCATTTCGGTGCAGGGCTTCGGAACCAGTACCGGCGGCCGACAGGAGCGAGCGAGCAAGCCTCGGGTCGTCGATATCAAGCGACCCTCATCAATTACTAGTGGGTGACTTGGCTAGTAGAGGAGATAACACCACAAGCAGTAAACCAAAAAAGACGGAAGTATTTCAACCTACGGCAAATCCTCTCCATATTAGCAGCTTGGTTCACCGATCGCCAACATCTCAAGGAGTGCATGATCGTATAGAGCATACTTGACCAAACTAAGCCCGCTAGCCCCATGCGGCTCTTGTTCTTCTTCACTGCAGCTCTAGCCACTTTTGAAAAAATATTGTTAAAAATTGATTTTTAAAAAATACAATTTAACAAAAAACCGTTTTCTAATGTAATGTATTCGTTGTCTTATAATTTTTCTTTATAAATAAACTTGCATGCGAATTGCAATATTTTACGATTTATTTTAACCGCGTAAAAAGAGTTCTCACGTTTAATTTTTGTAAATTGATTTCGATATTTGGTACAACATAGTGCTTTTTATTCAACAATGAAATTTATCTTTTTATTCAACAATGAAATTTATTAAATCGAAGCACCGTTCCCAGCTAACAAATGAACATTTAACTGAGCTTATTATGATACCTCTAGGGTATCTTTGATTGAAAGACCTTGTTTAATTTTTAATTAATAGAATTTATTTTAAAGTGTATCCCTCCAGTGTTGATTATAAACTAACTTAAAACTAAGTACCTAGACATGTCTTATACTTTCTTATTAACTAATGCTAAGATAACTTAACGAATAAAAGAAAGAGAGTATATAATCTTAAGTATATAATAATATGTATATAATAATAAGGGGGCACTACACCTCCCTCCTTTTAAAATTAAGCTTATTTGAGAAATATATAAGAAAATCATTATGTTTCAAAAATAAGTTTAATTCAAAAAATAGAAATTTAATTAAAAAAAATAAAGATTTTAAATTTAATAATGTAATTGATCAATTAAAATTTTTATTTATATTAATAATAAGATATGTTAATAATATATGTTAGACTAATAAGAACTTTATATTTTGCATATGCTTATAATAAAATATATTTTACATTTTTTTTTTAACAATTATTTTTAATTATTCTATTTTTGTGGACTTTAATCCTTTTATTTTTATTTGTTATCAATATAACATTTAAGCCATCAATTTGAATTATTTTATGAGGACCGGAATATACATTATCTAATTTTGTCCTGTTTTCTTCTTTTAAAAGAACTTCATCATTTATTTTAAATTGATTTTTCGTTGCTTTTTTATCGTATATCTCTTTATTTTTTAATTTTTCTTTTTCTTTAAAATAATTCTTTAATAATTACATTTGTATTTTGAAGATGAAATTTTACAAGTTTCGCATAACTATCGAAGTTATATACTGGTTCAATTTTATTATCTAGTAAAAAATCATGAGAATTTGGTTGTTTACCAAATATTACCTCGTAAGGAGAGTATATAAAATTGATTTTTGAATTTGGAGTACTATTATAATTATATGTAAAATATTTTAAATATAAATCCCAATTATCATGGTTTGCATTAATATACGATCTTAGATATTCATTCAGAACCCGGTGGTTTCTTTCAATAGTTCCAACTGTTTCATGATGGTAGGGTGTTGAAAAACTATGTTCAATATCTAGTAATTTAAATAGTTCTACTATTACACTATTGGCATACTCAGTACCGCAATCAGTAATAATTTTTCTCATTGGGCAGTATAATAGAACAAAATGTTCGAAAATGGCTTGCGCAATAGTGGTAGCTTCTTTATTGGCTACTGGTATCGTAATTAAATATTTACTCAAGTCGCACATTAATGTGACTGCATATAGATTTCTATTTTGAGTTTTTTGGAACGGGCCGATCGTATCTATAATTATAGTATCGAATGCTTTATTTGGAGTTTTAGTGATTTGAAGTGGTTCGATGTTTTTAATTTTAGCTTTATTCATTTGACAATCTTTACATCCCCTGACGTAGGTTGCTACGTCTTTTTTCATGCCTTTCCAATAAAAACATGACTTCAATTTTGCATATAGTCTTTTTTTCCCTGCGTGTCCGCCAAATATAGGGTCTTTATGATAACGATCTAAAAGTTTTTGTTTTTCCCCAGTACTAATAATGGGTAATGGACGTGAAACTATCGCGATTTCTAATTTTTTAACATACTTTTTTGGAATGGTAATAAAGTCTTTCGTATTAAATATTTTAAAAATATCATCTTCTTTATTTATTTCAATTTTATAAATGTTTGTTTTAATTAAGTTTTCTTCTAGTTGAGCGAGAAACAATGCTAGAATTGTCTCTTTTCTTAAAATTTTACTACATCCAGGCTCTAATGTCTGGTAAATATTTGAAATTTCGTTTTTGTATAGTAATTTACGTTTTTTGTATATTTTACAACTATCAATTGAATTAAAGATTAGTTGAGGTATTTTGTAATTAAATTTACCCTCATAAATTACGATTTTTTCGTTTTTATCAAAAGTTTTTTCTGTATTTGGACTGTTGTTATTATTAGTGAAATTATTATTTTTGGATTTTTATTTGTCTGTGCTAAAAGATGTTATATCTCGCGAGTTTTCATTAAGTGGAACTTGATGAAATCCTGAGTAAAGGTCGAGTACAGTAAAAAATTTTGATCTGCCTAAATTGTCTAATATGTCTTCTATTCTTGGCAGTGGATATTTATCTGCAATTAGTTTTTTATTTACGAGACGGTAATCTATGCATAATCTCCATTTTTTATCTGAACCTTTCTTAGGCACTAAAATGATAGGGCTGTTAAAATTAGATTGGCTTGGTTCAATAAGATCATTTTTTATAATTTATTGACTTGATCGTCGATTTCCTGTTTTTGGGAATATGGAAGTCTATAATTCTTCACATATACCGGAGTATTGTTATCTATTCTTAAATTTTGTGTATAGAAATTGTTTGTTGTCATTTTATCATCTTTCATATGGAAAATATTACTATATTGTTCACATAAATTTAATAATTTTTCTTGGTATTGCGGTTTGGTATTTTTAGATATTATTTGAAGCATTCCTTTTGTTCTATTTTCATTTTTATTTGTGTCAATTCTTAGGATGTTAAAATTTGAAAGAGGTTCTGATTTAAGTGAACTGTTTTTAGGAATTATTCGGATTTTATCTGATAAATTTAAAACTTTAATTAAAGGAGTTTTTGAAGAAACTATCGTACGTGGAATGAAAATATCAGGTGCGATTTCTTGATCAAGCACTACATAAGGAGAATCATTTGGAAGAATAAAAGTACGAATGACTTCACATCTAGAAGGTAAAACAATTGAATTTTCACTAGGGTTTTCTAAAATTGGAATTGAAAAAGAATAAGAATTATTTTTAAGTGTTAATTGCATAGAATCATAATTTATTTGACACTTATAAAATTTGAGAAAGTCTTTGCCTAAAATACCATCCGAAGGGATATTAAATTCGTCTGGAACTACGTGTAGTAAACGAGATAAAATTGTATGTTTAAAATGAAAGTTGACGTTGATTGTACCTAAACTTTTTATAGAATTTTGCGTAATTCCCAAAATGCTTATAATATTGTTAGAATTTTAATTATTCTTTAAGTTAAAATTTGAATCGATTGATGAAATTTTTATTAGCGAAATATCTGTTTGAGTATCAACTAAAAATGTTGAGCCTTGAAAATTTAATTTAGAATTTAAAATAATGAAATCAGAGAAATTTGGATTTGCGTTAAAAACACTTTTTGTAGTTATACCGTATCTGCACTTGTCTGCAAAGGTCAGTTCGTAAGGTCGCCTTAACGAAACCCGTACACACTTGTATTTTTTTTACAGAAAAAAAAAAAAAAAAAGTGATGTGTAAACAAACAAAATATTGAAATTTGAATTGGAAAATAATAAAAATATTTGAAATTTTAATACAATTATTTTTTAAATAAAAAAAAACATAAAATAGATATGGAAATTGAAGAAGAATTCTTTCAACTAATAGCTGTGAACGAACAGGAGAACGTTTTGTTAAATAAGAAAAAAGAATTAGAAATTGCATTGATTAAAAATAATTTGGAAATAAATAGACTTTTAATTGAAAAATTACAAAAAAAAAGAATTTGGACTCTGGTAAGTTTATTTTTATAAAATTTTAAAAAATATTTCCATTCATTCATAAGAAGAAATGATAATAAGATATTACTAATGTTTTCTTTTTAGAATCGCAAAAATAAATTTTGGGAAAATGAATTGGCAGAGAACGACGAATTTTTTTTTAAAGAAAACTTGCGTACGTCCACCAAATCTTTTAATGATTTATGCGCGTTACTACCATGCTTGTCAAAAAAGGACCCACCATTTTGGGAAACAATTCCTTTGAAAAAAAGAATTGCGGTTGCACTTTATACTTTAGGATCTTCTTCCGAATACAGAACCATAGCAAATGTCTTCGGAATAGGACGATCAACTGTTGGTGAAATTCTTTTAGATTTTTGTGCAGAAGTTTGGCGTCAATTGCATCCATTATATTTAAATACATATCCATTAACTGATGCAATTATAACAACAAATATTGCTGGTTTTGAGAGACTTGGTTTTCCTCAATGCATTGGAGCAATCGGTAAAATATTATGACATTAATTTTAAATTTAATTAATTATTAATTTAATTAATTTTTCACTTAATTAATTATTTAATTATTCAAATTTATGTTTTAGATGGCTGCCACATTGAAATCAAACCTTCAAAAAAAGATGCTACACATTATTACAATTACAAAGGGTGGTACTCTACGATATTGTTGCTGCAGTTGACCATAGATATAATTTTACTTATATTAATGTTGGATGTCCTGGTCGGTGTAATGATTCCTCAATTTTTGAAGAATCACTTTTGAGAAAACAGCATAGCAGCAATAATTCATTATTGCAACGACACACCAAACTTATTAAATCTGTAGAAGTACCACCCTTGTTGATTGGTGATTCCGCGTTCAAACTGTCTACATATGTTACTAAACCTTTCCCATTCAAATTAGTAGTAGATGACGGTGAAAAATTGTACAACTACCACTTATCTAAATGCCGACGCGTAGTTGAAAATGCGTTCGGTCATCTGAAAGCTAGATTTAGAAGATTGGGCAAAGGTTTAGACAACAGAATAGACAACACAACATTAATAATTAAATCATGCTGTGTGCTGCACAATTTTTTGAACTCAAAGCGCGATAATGTAAGAACAACATGGCTTAATCAATTAATAGAAAGTGAGCGAAAAACCAATCGGCCACAACCAATTTTTATCAATCCTGAAAACACGCATAATGGCATTATAATACGTAACGCGCTAAAAAGATATTTTCGTAAGTATTGTTTGTTTTAATAATTCTTTTTTCTGAATCCCGATATCTTTATTCCTCTTTTTGTCTGCCCTACACCTTATTTTTTATAAAAGCAATCAGAAAAAAAATATTTTCAAGATTTTCTAAAAATTTATTCAACATAACTTAAAATAATTCAAAAAATTCAGTTCATAATTAAATATTGTAATACTTAATTTTAAAAATTAAATTGCAACAATATAAAAATTTGTTTTAAAATCACATTGCACATTTCAGTTACATCACAATTGTATTTTTATTTATATTTTTCGCAGTATTTTGCTACATATTTTACGATTGCATCAGCCTTAATTCTTTCTATTTGCACTAGTTCCGAACTAACACTCTGCAAATTTGCTAAAATTTTAGAATTTTGCTCCAACAATTCTATGATTCTATCATCTTTATTTTTTTTTTTTTTAGTGGATGAAGTAGATGTTGATGGAGTTGATATGTCTGGTATTGGAGGTGGTGGTGATGTTTCTGGTGATGATAATGTTCTTGATGTTGGTGGCTCAAATGTTTCTGATGTTATTGCTGGTGATGGTGAAATAGAAAGTGATGCCGGTGTGGATGTTGATGGTGTGGATGTTGATGTTGTGGATGTTGATGGTATGGATGTTGATGATGCTACGGATGATGGCAATTCCGAAAATGAATAATTGAATTCTAAAAAAAGAAAGTTTGATTAATAAAATACAATATTACAAATTTATCATTATCATTACTTTTGTTGTCAAAATAATTTATTCAATATTAGCAAACTCGAATACAAATGTTTTAAAATGTTGACTTTTTCAAAAAGAAAAAATAAACATGTTCCTAATAATATTTAAAAAATTAAAGTGTTTTTATACTTGGTGGGTTTTTCAGGACATTATTAATTATTGGAAAATTAAATTTCGTTACTTATTGTGTCATATGTTCTTTTAATATCGATCTTAAAATCGAATCTTGGAGGTGCATATTTCTACTAATATTTGGTTCTGCAATTTTTGATCCTTTCAACATTATCCTCTAAATTGCAGTAACAATTTTCAAGAACCGCTATGCTAAAAACCTAGAATTTTACGTAAATGCAATATTACCTACCTGAAAAACTTTCTTCCATCATATCTGGCGCATTCACAAATTTATTATTTGAAAATATGTCCTTTAAGTCTTCAAAATGTTCCCATTGGGTCCAGAAGGACCAATTTTCTATTTTCCAATCTTAAAAAAATTATTAATATATTTTTAGGTAGGTAATTCGTTTATTTTTTTTATAATTTACTTACCTGAATTTATCTCTTAAATTTTTTAATTTGTATTTTATTTCTTGTATTGATACTTCAACTACTTCTTCTTTTAACAGTTTTTGAATTTCGCAGAAAATATGGAAGTTTCTTTTTGCTTTTTTTAGATCATCTTTTTTTGCTTTCCATATTCTTATAAATGTTTTAGTTTGATCAAATGACCATTTTATTTTATTTTTTTTTTGCTGGAATTCATTTTTTATTTTTTTACTTTTAAATTTTATTATTTAAAAATTTCCAATTTGCAAATTATTCAAATTTTATTATTTAAACATTTTGAATTTCTGTTTGTTGTTTACTTGTTTATTTTTAAATTGGTATTTCCAACCTTTTCAAAATAGAAAAAAGGCAGAAAAAAGCAAGGAAAAAGCAGAAAAGTTGGTAACTACACACAAAAAAAAAACTCAGTATTTCGAACTAAAAATGTAGATTAAAACAACAAATATTTTGTTCGTATAGCGCCAACAGAAATATTTGTTCTAAAGATAAATTATTTATGTTAAAATCGCTTTCAAAATATTGTGTTAATGTAATAAAATATTTCGTTATGATAGAAAAAAACTTTTGTCAAATTAACGATTATTATAGTGTTAAATTTACGAATAATTTGTATCTTTACAAAAACAAAGTTTGTTATACCCCAAAACCAAAAACCTTTCAAATGCAACAGCAAAAACACCGCAAATGCAAAAAAAAAAATTTACTAGACTAAATTTTTTTTTTATCTATTTAATTTTTTATTTATTTATTTTTATTTATTTATTTTTTTTTTATTAATTTTTTTTGTCATTTTTTTTATTTTTTTAATTTTTTTAATTTTTTTTATTTTTTTTTATTTTTTTTTAATTTTCTTTATTTTTTTTTAATTTTTTTTTTTTTTTTTTTTTTCATTTTTTTCAAATTATTTTTTATTATTATTTTTTTTTCAATTTTAATTTATTTTTTATTTTTTTTTATTTTATTTATTTTTCTTATTTTTTTATTTATTTTTTAAATTTTTTTTATTTAATAATTTTTTCATGCCCGCTTGTAGCTTCGAACCGCTGTCCTAAACATTGCAATCCACGAACTCTGCCACTGAGCTATGAACTACATTTACGGCAATGTGTAAAATGGAAAATATAAGTTCGCACAGAATATATTTTGTACGTTAAAAAAATATTTTGTTTTACCAAAAAACATTCTGTTAATATGATACAAGTATTTGTTACTTTAAGAGATTTCAAATTAAATCTTTTTGTTGTTATAATTAAAAATTTTGTTAAAAAAAACCAAATGCTAGTTTTGTTACAACAATGAAATTTTTTATCTAATCCATATAATATTGAAATTTTTTTTGTTAAAAGTCAAAACTTATTTATTGAATTAACGATCATATTTGTTAATTTTAGAAATTTTAATTTTTGTTAATACAAAGAAGCTTTCTTTAACGTTAACAATTTCTATCCACTTAAAATAACAAATATTGTGTTCCTCTTACAAATTTTTTATTAAAATTAAAGATTGAATTTTGTTAAATGGCAACAGAAATATTTTTGTTAGAAATACTGAGTTTTTTTTTTGTGTGTATAATGTCTGCAAACTGACCTTTTTTGTCTGCAAACTAACTTTTTTTGTCTGCAAACTGGCCTTTTACGCAAAGGTTAGTTATTGTTTTTCCTTTTTTTTGTATGAGAAAGGCCTGTTCACAAGTCAGTATACAGGTCAGTTCCGCTCTAAGGTCAGTTTTAAGGTCCAAGTGCAGATAAGGTATTACTTTAGATTTAGTATTTAAGTTTGGATAATAATTAGGAAAATTTTTATTTTCTTTTGAAAAATTTGTATTTAGCTTAGCATTTGGTCTTAAATTAGAATTATAAAAAATTTTTGTTGTATTCGAGTTTGAATTTGAGTTAGTGTTAGATTTTGAAATAGGATAAATGTAATGTGTATTAAAATTAGCGTTATTATTTAATTTTGATGTAAACGCATTTGATCTTGTTCCCCCTGGCCGTTTTGGGGGCATGGTCGTTTCCCGCGTATCGTACGTAATTATTTTGATTGAAATTTCTATTTGCTGGAGGAAATGCTCGTGGATTTGCATTATTAAAGTTCCCACGATTATTATTAAAGTTACCTCTGTTATTTAAATGTCCGCGATTATTATTGAAATTACTTCGGTTATTTTTCAAATTATTTCTATAATTATTATTTTGAAAATTGTTATTTAAGAATCGTTGATTTTGTTGTCTGAAATTTCCCCTATTATAATTTGCACGAAAATTATTATTGGAACGATTTCCATAAGAATTTCTAAGCGAATTATTATTATTGTTTGTTCTAAATGACAGAACCTGTTTTTCTTGCGATTGTAAATCTATTTCAATTAAAAATTTTGATACTACTTCTTTAGGGTCTTTGAATTGGGTCGATGATAAAACAGCTTTGGTCAGATCAGATCTTGCATTATGTCTGCACATTTCGACTGTTTTTTCAATACAAATTTCTTTAGCTTTTTGTGTTGGAATACCTTCTAACACAAGTGAACGACGAAAAGCTTCAGCTAATTCGTTAGCCTTTTCTGAAAAATTTTGTAAAGAGTTCCTATCCGTTCTCAAAGCTTTTATTTTTCCTTCTATAATTTTAGAACTTTCTGGTTTTATCGAATTATTAAGATCTTGTTTAATAAGTTCTACCGTATTAGAATCATCGGCTATAGCTTCGCGAGCTGTTCCGTCAAGCTTTGATAAAATAAATTGAGCTAATAAATTTTTTAAGTCTTGTGTCTCTGCTAGTGTGTCTAACAAATTTATTGAGTCGATAAAAGATTTAAGTGATAGTGGATCACCACTATAATTTCTATTTATTTGTGAACTAGCTAAACGCAAAAATTCAGGATTAGAAAGAGCCATCGTCACAGTATCGTCAAAGTTTTCTTCAGAACCATCTGATTCTATTATATTTTGTTCTTTTTCGATTTGATTTATTTTGATCGGTATTAGAATATCTTTTGGAATTAGATCTGCGCACTTTAATAGTTTGAAGCTCTCTTGTAACTTATCGTAACAATACTGACGATCTTTAGCTAAAGTTTGATGATGTTGTTCTTCAAATGTAATACAAGCTTGAAGAACTGTATTTACGTAGATGTTATATGTTTCTCCAATATGCTTCTAATATGCTTCTAATGTTTCTAAATTTTTTGGTTTATTTATTAATTTTTGTTTTAAGCAAAATTTATTTTATTTTGAAGTGTCAATTTATTTATCAAAATTTTATGTATAAGAGAGAGAAAAAATTCACAATATTGAAATGTTTTGTTTTTTTTTTTTCAAACCAATTTTTTTTTTTTCCAGCTGTTTTTATTTATTTTTTTTTTCTTATGAGATGTCAAAGCTATTTTTTTTTCACAATAGTTTTGTTTCATTTTGTATGTATGTGTAATTTTTTTTCTTTTCAGTTTTTTTCTTTATATATTTTTTTTCAACCATTTTTTTTTTTGAATTGTATTTGTTAATAAAAATTTTTTTTTTTCTTTTTCAGAGGTTTTTGCTCCTTTTTTTTTCTTTTTAATGATGTGGCGTGATTTTTTTTTGTTTTTGAAAAATATTTTTTTTTTTTCAATTATCAATTTAAATGTAATGTCGCCATTATTTTTTTTCTTCCCTTTTTTCAATTTTAGGTTTTTTTTTTCAGGAATTTTAAGGTAAGTAAAGGTAAGTAAAAAAAATATTTCTTTAATTTTAATTTTAATTTTTTGTTTTTATAAAAAAAATTTTTTTTTTTTTTTTTCAAATTTTTTTTTTGTCCACCAAATCCAAAAATTAATAAAATTTTTCCCTTTTTTTTTTCCACTTTAAGTTTTCTTAAAAATTTAAATTTTTCATTTTTTTTTTTTTTCTTCTTTTTAAATAGCCTATTTTAACATGGCTATCCAATTTGTTTTTTATCCTTTTTTTTTTTTAAATTTCCATCATCAAAAAAAAATTAATTATTTTTTTTTTTTGGAAAAAAAAATACTTATTAACGAAGCCAAATGAAATTTTTATTTTTAATTTTATTATTGTTTTATTTTTTTTTTCACTTTTTAATAATTTATTAATTTTATTTAAAAAAAAAAAAATTTCAATAATTTTTATTTATTTTTTGACTTCGCCGTCACGGTCGCCATGTGATACCTCTAGGGTATCTTTGATTGAAAGACCTTGTTTAATTTTTAATTAATAGAATTTATTTTAAAGTGTATCCCTCCAGTGTTGATTATAAACTAACTTAAAACTAAGTACATAGACTTGTCTTATACTTTCTTATTAACTAATACTAAGATAACTTAACGAATAAAAGAAAGAGAGTATATAATCTTAAGTATATAATAATATGTATATAATAATAAGGGGGCACTACATTATTCGTACGGCCTTTACAAGTAATGAGCTAGATTTTCAACGACTGGCGGCCAACATACAAATACATAAAAAACAGTATCTACTAGTAAAGAATAAAAATTTTCTATAAGTATTTTTAATGTAAACATTTTTTCAATTATGAAAAAAAAGAGAACAATAATTTTCAATTTCAAAGTATTTAATATTTTATAGAAAGAGGATATATTCAGAATATTTTTAGTTTTTTGCAATTATTTCGAAATATTGAGATAAACTGAGTTTTGAAAAAATATAAGTGCTTCTCCATAAAACTTTTGAAATAAAAATATCTGAATATAAATATTCCAAATGTATTTTGTTAGTGTAATTAAATGTCAAAAATATTTTCAGTTGAATTTTTTAATACACGTCTCTAGGCATGTATTAAAATATTCTGTAGAAAAAAATATAATTAGTGTCAAATCAAAAAGTTGTTTTGATTTCAATTTTAAATCTCTAATAAACTTTTTTTTTAATAATAAAATTAAATCTCCGTAAAATTTGTACTTTTTTGACACTATCGAAATATTTTTGTACTAGAATATTTTTATTCAAGAAAAAAAAACTTTCACGGAGAAGCACTATAAAAATAATAAACCTTTAATATTTTTCAAAACTCAATATCTCAGTAACCCTTTGATAGTTGTTAAAGTTCTAGGACGTTTCGAATAGGTAAAAGTTGGATCCGCGGTCACCGTAGTTTGGAGAACTTCAAAAATGCTGTATAACGCAGCCTTTGCGAGATATTTACGAAATACTGAAAGTATTCTGAATATGTCGTCCTTTTTGGAGGACAAAAATGGTCAGCTTAATTTCAATACACATACAAGTATGTATTCATTCTTAAAAACTGAAACTGAGATTCCTCATTTTACTTGAGCTGTTATGTATGTAAATGAACTATTTTGGGTTTTTAAAGCGAAAGTTTAGTTTTAAATTATTATTAAAAATTAAATTAAAAATTAAAAATTAATAAAAATAGTATGAACGCAAAAAGTTTAAAACAAATAAAATAAACTACACGCAGAGAAATGCCTTTTCATTCAATATGATTATATCAGTCATAGACTCCTAATCATAACGAAAAAATAGCCCTATGATTAAAAATCTTCGCGCAAGATGAATAATCTTTGCATATAATTACTGCGTTATACATCGTGATTATCTTATGATTTACCTGAAATCATAAGTTATGATGCTTAATCATGCTAGTCATAAGTTATGATTAATACAAAAACATTTTTTTTTCACTTTTTATTTTATTTTCGGTGATTAAAATTCAGATTATTTACTTTAATTACTAAAATAATAGTACATAGTTGAAATTTTCTGTAATGTCGCTAAAAAAAAATAAAAAACCAAAATTTTTTTGCTTTCTTCGGGATTCGAACCTGCGTCCTTAACATTACAAATAGCCAACACGCACCACACAGAAAATGTGTATACCAAATTTATATTTTCTATTTTATGTACATTTTAAATTTCAATACCGTAGCTGAGTGGTAGTGTTGGCGGATTGCAATGCTAAAGACCCAGGTTCGAATCCGGAAGAAGACATAAGAAATAAAATTGTAAATTTAATAAAAATATAATAAATAAAATTTAATAAATTAAAAAAATATTAAAATAAATTAAAAAAAAATTAAATAAATGAAAATTAAATAAAAAAAAATTAAATAAAAAAAATTAATAAAAAAAACTTAAATTTTATTTTCTTATGTAAAATAGCAGCCATTACTCGCTTTTAAGACGTAAGAAATGAAATCGATATTATTGGGTTGCAGGATTTATGATTTTGCAGTCATAGTGATTGTTTTTACCCTTAGTCATTGTTTATGATTAATATTTACGGTTTATGATTAGTTATTAAGAGCTGAGTTCTCTGACTGCTTTACGCATATGTACAATCGTCATAATCATAATATCTGATTGGATTTCTCTCCGTGTACAACCTTCAAATTATTACCCTACGTAAGTACGTAATGCTGGCCATACACGGTCCAACTTGGTTGTGCCACAACTTCTTCCATTCTTCAACCGTCAAAAATTTATTGTTTTGTTTTACGCTTATAATAAAATATCAAAGTAAACAACATTTAACCTAGGAAATAAAAGTATTAATAATAAATTGGTGTTTATTTATATTTGATAAAAATTTAAATTATTAAATAAAATAAAAATTAAATTATTAAATAAATAAGTATTGGATACTTAACATCTTATTCGATTCTAAACTAAATGGGTAATTATAGTTGGAAAATGTCAATAGTAGATAACGATGACTGCAGAGATTTTTTTCAAGAATTTATGGATTTACCAGCCCTATGGAAAATCAAAAGCAATGTTTATAAAAATAAGGATCTAAAAACTAAAGCTTACAACATATTATTGGGAAGTTATAAAAAAATACAAAGGGATGCGACGAACAGTTTATTGAAAAATAAATAACATAAGGACTTGTTATCGTCGTGAATTAAAAAAAGTTGAACAAAGTGAAAAATCAGGAGCTTTGACGACTTACTATATTTTCTGAAAGACCATGAAACCACTGTAACAGGAATTTCAAGTCTAGATTCTTCCGATGATGGTGTTGAAGAAATTGGAGTGAGTACTTTTTAATTCTAACATATATATTATCATATTATTGTAGCATTAAAATTTTTTCTAGAATGAAGAGGAATTTCAACATGAGAAGCATAAAACCAAAAGAATTTGTCGAAATCAAAAAAAATCAAATTTCATAAAAAAAGAATTTTTACAAAAAGCCGTAGATCATTTAAGTGAAATTAGTAACAGACAACAAAGTGCGGATGATGAATCAGATATTATCTGATAAAACTATCAGAAGAGCAAAAAATGTTTGCTAAAAAAGCCTTTGATTAAATTTTATTATTAGGGCAGTTAAAACAACTGCATCTAAACATTATACCATCTATCTCTCCAGCTCAAAGCTTGTGTAGTACCTCGTTCAATTCAAGATCATCAACGCCACTAAACTCAGTATATCCAACTTTTTCTATAATTTCGGATCAAGTTGTAATTCCAAATGAAACATTTATCATTCTAGAAGTGAACGTCATACTTATAACTCATTTCAATATCTTATTTCTGATACTCAATTCAATATTCGTAAGAACTTTTAAATTTAAAAGTAATTTTTGTAACATTATATAATAGTATTTGTAAAAAATATATTTATGCATAAATATATATAAAAGTAATGCAATCAATATCAAACAGTTTTTTGAGCTATAACTTGCCTAAGAATAATTTAATCCATTTATAACCGAGATTATGAGAAAAAAACTTTGTCATGGGGTATTAAAAGTTTCTCATAAATTTTGATTTGCAGTTTGAATAAATTATTCTTCTTTTAGATTAAACTGTGAATCTTCTTGAATAATTTATTCCTTGAGTATTTAATAAGTTAATCAATTTTAATCACAAACTATGAAAAAAAAAACATAAAAATTCCTTATTTATTACAATTTCATTCCAGTTATTGAATAATTTGTTATTGTTTTTCTCTTACTTTATTCACTTCAATTGAAAAAATCATTCAAACTTTGGAACATTTCAAACCATAGAGTTGGAAATATACCTTATTTTATACCACTAATTTTTATAAGTCATTCTTTAAATTTCTTAAATTATTCTTTCAGGTTTAATAAATTAATCGAAATATATGACTAATCTGACAGTAAATAAACCCAACCTGGAATAAACTATTAAAATGTTACAATAATTTATTCCTTTCATAAGGCATAATATAACCTAGAATCTAGAATAAATCAAACAAAAGAAGGAGCAAACCATGAGAAATTTTGGAATAAATTATGCTTATGTAATGAATGGTATATACCACTAAGGAAGATTAAATTATTCCTTCATTACAGAATAATTTATACTTCAAAATTATTAAATTAAGAAAATTAACTGAAAAATAGTTTTTGATGAATATGTAAAGAGCAAAACAAACTAATCCTGTATAAATTATCGTTTTAAATTTAAATTAATAAAAAAAAGCGCAAGTTTTAGTAAGAAAAATCCGATAGTGATTTCGACAATTCCTCAGATACTTTACCTTATGTTGAAAGCTGTTCACATAAGGTACAAAAATCTGCCGAATTATTGAGATACTACAGGCGTGGTGGATTTAATGCAAAAGCAATGCGCTTTTCTTACTTGAACTTGCTTTTTTAATAATTTAAATTTGAAACGATAATTTATCCAGAAGTAATTTGTTTTGCTTTTCACATTTTCATCACAAGAACTATTTTCCAATTCTTTTTCTTAATTTGATAATTTTGAGCTATATTATTCTCACCAAAGTGTATATTCCAGCATTATAATCTCCGCAAAATTCTGAAAGGGTTAACATATTGCTGTAGATATATTTTTGTCTTATATGAACTATGTAAAGTCTGATTAAATAAATAACATCAAAGTAATTAAAACACCATTATAGACTTTACTAAACAATAATTTTATTCAAAAAATTATATTACAGTTTGGACGCGTTTCATTTGGTTTACCAAATATCATCAGCAGCAAATATCAATTAAACTAAAACATGTTCACATTGTCAAGCATATTTTCCATATACTAAAAAATTTTATCACAAATCAAAAATCAAGTACAAAAATTATATAAAACTTATAAATAATTTTACCTAAAATTGTTCTCTTTATTACATATAAAGTTCTTAATATCATTAAATCTTCTAAATTTAAAAAATTTTTAAAAAATTTATTTTTTTCTAAAAAACTTTATGAAACTTTTTATCCATGTTAATCTAATCAATTTTAAGAAATTACTGAAACACTAATTATGCCAAAATTAAAAATAATAAAAATAACGAAATAAAATGAAGCAAAATACAAAAAATGCATAATGTACTGTGAGAAAAAAAAAAAAAAAAAAAAGATAGACAAAAAACAGCTGTTGATAAATAAATTTTTTCCTTATAAATAGAAAAAGCAATAATTTATAGGTCCATTATCTGCGTTTACAAGGTTATTGACCTCTATATACTTATGAATAAAGAAACTTTTATACGCATCAAGTTGTGTGGAAACATTAATTGTTTTTAATAATTTTGTTGTCGTACTTATATTTAGCAACCTGACAAAAACGCGTTTTTTGCAAAAATTGGATTTTTATTCTTGAAAGTGGTAGAAAGTGGTATTAGAAATTATGTTTGTTCAACAAGTTTGCCGCCATTTTGGTTTTTTTAGGTTTTACCGTTACTTTTTGGTTACTTTGAAATTAAGCATTTTTGAGTATGAAAACTTCGAAATAGCCTTTCATGATGATCTAGACTTTGATTCAGGAGGAGTTTACCTTCATATTTTTAGAAAGTTTTAGTTCCTGAAAATATTGTATAGATGGCGTTTTAACCAATTTTGTGTATTAAACTAAAATTACTCCACCTTTTGGGCAACATTTGTACTACAGAAATAAAACCAAAAAAAGACCGTTTCAAGACCTTTCCAACAAAAAAAAAATTTTAAGAATCGAATAATAAATAAAAGAGGTATGCCAAATTAAAAAAATTAGGAAAAAAAAAATGTCCGTTATTATTCAAAAATTCAATTTTAAAGAACGAATCCATAACAAAAATGACTGAAAAAACAAAATATATGAGGACATGTTTTTAGGAAATGCATGTTGGAACGTGAATGAACGGATAAAACGTTCGAATAATTTAAAACAATTATCTACTACTAAAAAACGTAAAAGCGACTCAAAACAACTCGTGAGTGAGATTTTGAATGATTCGGAGACAGAGCTGGATTGGCCTAAAAAGCTAGAAGCAATTTCCTGGTGGGCGGTACTAAAATCTGATGTCTAAAATTATAATGTTTTCTTTTAATTTTTTTTTTAAGCGTGAGAAAATTTTTTTACAAAGAAAATTTGAATTTCCCGGTCCTAAATTCATTCCCAGTCCAGCCCTGTTCGGAGATACTCGATTTTATAGAACTTGCTATATGCCTTTCAGAAATTATTGTAAAATCAGATAGAATTAAATACTGAAAAAGCAAATTACAATAGCAAAAAGTTTAGGTTATAAGTTTGGAAAAGAAAATTGGAAAGAAAATGAAATTGATGTGGAAGAAACATTAAAAAAAGAATTTCAAAGCTTATATGACAATGTCTATGAAAGTGAAATGGAAGGGGAGTCTGTTTAAAACAGTTCTCGAAAACATATACAGTAAAAACAACTCTAATGCCTTGTTCAGACAACAACTAAATCATGATTTCGTAATCGTGATTTGCGTAGATAATCATACTTTGAAAACCTGTGTGAACACGATTATGAACGAAAACAAAAAAAGTAAACAACATGAAAGCAAACAAAATAAAAACATAAATATTTTTTGCTACTCAAATTTTTTTTGTTTTGTAAATAAAGAAAATATGTCAAAAATAAAAGTCAAAAATAACTAGGAATGAGTGGAAATGGGTAACATGGATGGTAAAAAACTATAAACTCGTCCCTGAAATTTTTTATGTTTTTCGATAATCATGATTTCCGATGACACTTTTTTGTATGAGCAAATCATAAAAAAAAGAATGATAATCACAAAAAGTAAGATTATCATGATAAGATTTCATTGTCTGAACAAGGCATAAGTCTTACCATCATTCTGTCTAGCATTTCTATTAAAACCATCAAATCTAATAATGCCTTGTTCAGACAACGACTTAATCATGATTTCGTAATCATGATTTACGTAGATAATCATACTTTGAAAACGTGTGTGAACGCGATTATGAACGAAAACAAAAAAAGTAAACAACAAGAAAGCAAACAAAATAAAAACATAAATATTATTTGCTACTCAAATTTTTTTTTGTTTTGTAAATAAAGAAAATATGTCAAAAATAAAAGTCAAAAATAACTAGGAATGAGTGGAAATGGGTAACATGGATGGTAAAAAACTATAAACCCATCCCTGAAATTTTTCATGATTTTCGATAATCATGATTTCCGATGACACTTTTTTTGTATGAGCAAATCATGGAAAAAAGAATGATAATCACAAAAAGTAAGATTATCATGATCAGAGTTCATTGTCTGAACAAGGCATAAAACTGAGCAAAAATCGAACCAAAAAACCTCAAAACTGGTTTTATATAAAATGCCGCCAATCCGAAAGTTCTGGACCGATTTAACCCGCGCATGCGGCTTTCGAAAGGTATAAATATGTACTTTTTGACTGCGAAGTTTGAAAAATATCGTACGTAAGATCATGGAGCACAACTTTTTTAAAAATGGCTAAAAATGGTCATTTTTTTGTATGGGGAAATCATAAGAAGTGAATTATCTTTGAAAGCCTTAAAAAATTTCAATGGGAGCATGCGGCTTTTTAAAGATGTCTGAAAGACCTATACAAAATTGTATAGAGTGACCAAATCGGTTGAAAATTCAGGGACCACATTCAATTGAAAAAACCCATTTTTTGATTTTTCAGTGTTTTTAGGGTTTCTCTATTGGTTAAACTGGCAACACCGAGTTGCCAACACCTGCAAAGAAAGCCCGCACGAATATCTACTTAAAATGATATCTGAAAATATTCTTGTAAATTTAACAACAGAGAGATGATAGTTTGAAGTATCAAAATTTTCCAAGCCTTCTGCCACAAGAATCGTCACATCTCCCAAAAAAAATTTTTTTTTTTTAAATCTGAAATGCAAAAACTTAGGTCAAATATCAGCCTATAAAATAAATCTAAAATGAAAGTATAACGATTAACTTGAAAAAATGAAAAAAATGTCAGGTTGCTACTTATATTATGATTATTATCTATCAGGTGTTTGGCCATGGCTGATTTTTCAGGGTGATTATTAATGAATGCTACGCGATGTTCTTTGAATCTTTTTTCAATAGATCTTTTTGTTTGTCCGATATATTTACCATTACAGTCCTCGCATTCTAAAAAAGATATATGCCAGATTTTTCTTTATCGTCTTTTTTTGTTTTAAGATTACCTAATAGATCTTTTAATTTGTTTTGGCTATTGTACACGCATTCGATGTTGTAGTCTTTTAATATGTTGTTAATTTTATGTGAATTTTTACCGTTATAGGTGAATTTATATCTTTTTTTGTTAGTTTCATCTAATATTGGTGTAAGTGTTGTTTGGGATTTTAGTCGAATTTTTTTGGTATGTTTATTAACTAACTCATTGATTTTTTGTTCATTATACCCATTTATTTTAGCTATTCTTTTTATGTTATTTAGTTCCGTCATATAATTTTTAATGTTAAATGGAAGTCTGCAAAGACGGTATACCATACTGTTGAATGCTGCCAATTTGTGTTGATGTGATGTATTCGAATCAGCTGTAATATATCTATCTGTGTTAGTTTCTTTTCTATATACTGAAATTGCGATCTTATTTCTATTTCTAGTTAGACATAAATCTATAAAAGGTAAAACTTTATCTTTTTCTATTGTGAAATTGATGGTGCTTGCTTGATTGTTAAGTAAATCTAGAAGGTCTTTTATGTTTTCTCTTCATAATTATTTGCACATCGTCTACGTACCTCCTCCAGAATTTTGGGAACAGTGGATCATTCTTAATTTTCATTTCTATGTTAGACATGAAAATGTTGGCCACGAAGCAAGATAATGGGTTTCCCATACTTGTTCCAAATTTCTGTTTGTAAAACTTATTTTTAAAATGGAATATGTTTTGTTCCATGCACATTCTAGTAAGGATAGTATATGTTATAATTTTTGTTTGTGGCAAGTCTTGTGATCTCAGCCAATTATTTAATATTTCAAGTGCCTCTGGTATTGGTACGTTTGGGTATAGAGCGGTCACATCAAAAGAAACCAAATTGTCATCTTCTTCTATTGTCAAACTTTTGATTTCTTCTGCTAAATCTAGAAATTAAATAAATTTTTTTTTTACATATTTTTTTTTGGATTATTTTTTTTTTTTAATTTTATTTTTTATTTTTAATTTTTTTTTTTTGATTTTTAATTTTTTTTTGTTTTTTTTTTTATTATTTTTATTTTTTTTTCTAAATTCTTCTTATTGAATTTTTCTTATGCCGTCTTCGGGATTCGAACCTGCGTCCTTAGCATTGCAATCAGCCAACACTACCACTCAGCCACGGTATTAAAATTTAAAAACTATATAAAATTGAAAATATAAATTTGGTATACACATTTTCTGTGTGGTGTGTTGCAGAGAACTGCGTAATACTATTCATAAACAAAAACAAATCACTCGCAATATTTCAATACAGAATAATACCAATTACAGAAAAAAAAAAGAGCTATTTATATTCTACTTGGCACATAAGAAACACTTATATTACATTGACTTGCAAAACAACAATATCTACTCAATACCACTTGATGTTGATTTGTTTTTGTTATGAATGCTATGAATGCAGCAAGTGCCTAATATAAAAACAATACGTATGAATGAAAAAAATATCATCTAATTAAGTATAGGTACAATTTTTTTTAGGAAATTTTTAGGAAATATTTAATTTTTTTTTAGGAAATTAAATTTCCTTAGAAGATTACCCAATGCATTCAATATACGCAATACATATTTCACTATTCACTATACTTGCGAATAGAAATTTGACTTGATACAAAAAACTCAATACAATTCTAATGTATTGAAAAAATATTATGAATCATATATTCACACTTGTTTCTATTTTGAGTTGAACTATTCATATATTGAATAAATCAAGTGTATTCACGAGTGATTTGTAATACAAATGTACTCATGCATTTCTCTGGTGTGTTGGCGATTTACAATATGATTACAACTTACGACTCTGATGTACTTTTTTAAATCCCAGAGTTTAAATTTACATCTGGAGTGTACACATTAAACTACAGAGTTTAAGTTTACACTGGAGGGTCTATACATTAAACCACAGAGTTTAAGTTTACACCAGAGAGTTTTCATTATAGAACCACAGGTGTAAATTTAGACCAAGAGTGTAAAATGTTAAGCAACAAAGCGTATGCTTACAAAACGGCGTGTAGATTTTTAAACCATATAATGTAAATTTATATCAGAGCACATATTATAAAGCCACAGGATGTAGTTAACAACAGGGAATTCAGATAATTAAACCAAGGAGTGTAAGCTTACACCAAGGAGCTTATTATTTTTAAGTAAAAAATTTTAAGTTTAAACCAAGCGGTGCATATTTTTAGGCCAACAAGGGTAAATTTTTAAACAGAGGCGAATAAATTTAACCTTTTTTTAATGTAAAAAATACACAACCTGTACAATTTATTCGTTTTTGTGATTTTTATTTTTTTTACGCCTTTATCAGTTGAATCTTAAATAACGAGGGTAATATTACATCAAAAACTACCATTATAATCGACGTAAAATTACGACCAAAACTATCGATTTTCTAGAGTATACGTTTATTAAATGTGATAGACGACCTAACCACAAATTTCTCCCCAAATCATCTCTTATTGTGCCTGAATTTCCCGCTAAGTTTTCCATCTTCTGTAAAATACAGATGGGCTTTTATCACCCATTTCCTCATCCAAAATTACCCTCTTTATATGTCGTTCAATGCTTAACGAGTGCCTATTTATTAATGACGTTTTGAGATCTGAGCTGGGTGGGTCTGCTAAGATGTCAGCCATTGATTCGGCAACATCTTGTGGTAATGAAGCGACCAAATGGTTATATTTTGTAGTGTCGCTTGTTATGCGATTAAGAGAAAATTGGGCTTGAATCTGAATAAACCAAGTGTTAATAGAATTTGACCAAAATTGAGGTAATTTCACACTGTACGGGAGAATTTCTAATTGAGATGTAGATGTAGTAGTGCTTGATGAAGAATTTGATTTCTCTGTCATTTTGAAAATATTTACAAAAAATATTATTAATTTGTATTAGAAATATTAATAATACTAATAATAGATAAGAAGAAAAAAAGTTTGTTCTGCAAAAAAAATATTTTTTAAAAAACGCATACGCTTTACAATAAAACGAAATTTTCAAAAAAATTTATTAAAGTTAAGAATTACTGCTCCAACTAAATGAATATAATAATTATTTAAATTACCTTTACATTTAATTTGCTTGAGTTTAAACAAAAAATGAGTTGCAAAGAAATTTTATCTGTAGTTATTAAAAAAAGTTTTTCAAAAAAAATTATCTACAGATGACTTAAAAAAAAATATATTGACCAATGATTAAGCTAATGAAAGAAAAAAACAAACTTACTTAGTTTTGGTTGTGATTGCTGCTGCGAATTAATATTTTAGTTGCTTTTAATTGTAGCAACTTTTTTGTGCAGCTGTTCTTTTTTTATATATAATTTAAAATCGCGGTCACCAATGTGGATCTTCTGGTCATCAATAAAAATGCTTTTTATTTTCGATATTTGATCTTTATTATTCTAGATTTATCTTAAGACTAAAGTTTTATATCAAAAATACATTTTCAGGTAGAAAATAAATCCTATTCATTTTGCCATGAGACATATGCGTGATCTTAAAATTCTAACATTATTAATAGATAAATTGATAAATAGATAAATGATAAATGATGTATTAAAACAATTAAACTTAACGAAAGTCATTTCAATGATTTATTTAATTATTTGAGGGGAAAATTAATATTTGGGATGGAACACTACAGATTGTTTGGTAGCATTATTGGTACCTGTCGAACCAAGTCTTCCCACAATAACTTTATTGGATTAACATCAGGTGATTGTGGTTGCGAAACCATTATTTCAAGTACCCGTTCATGTTCTTTTGACTTCAAATAGTTGGGGACAATTTAGAAGTATGTTTGGATCGTTATCTTGTTGGAATATGAAATCATATCCAATTAAACTGATGCCAGACGGGATAGCACTATGCTGAAGAATTCTGTGATACTGTTCTTTTTTCATTGTTCCGTCGATTTTTACTAACTTATCAACGCACTATGCTGAAATATTCTGTGATACTTTATTCTTTTTTTCATTATTGTGATGCCTTTACTTGGAGGCAGTGTTTGTAATTAAAAAACTATTTATTTTATGATTATGATCTTTATTGTCTGACGTTCAAACTTAGAATGATCTTAATTAATTATTCTAATTAGTTTATATGTTATTTTTCTAAGCATGCAAATTGCATGCATCGATCATAAAGAGAGAAACATAATGGAAAATGGACTGGAATATAAAATATTTAAGAGAGTTTTTAAGAGAGTGTTGGTATGCACAAGTGCATACCAGAAAAGTCGTGTGTGGGAAAATATTTGGCTTATATGAGATCTACTTGAATTAAATATTAAAATAGATAATAATGATAAAATATGTTTATGCAAACATATTTTATCGTTAGAAAATAAATTAAAGTCAAGTTTTAATACTTGGAAATATTTGGGTTTATAATTTGAAACTTTGTTCGGAATTTAAAGTACAGTTGCGTTTAATGCAACATGTACAAAGTAATGGGTGTGGCAGGTAAGTACAAGAACGTAAGTAGCAAGGATTAGGTACAAATGTACCACGGGGTGTACAAGGTAAGTAAGGTTCGGTACGAATGTACCACACCTACCCCCTTTAGAAGAATGGACTTTAGGACATTCTATGAAATTGTCGTAATTAAAATTTACTATGTTTCTTTCTCTATTATATTATTACAATATTTTCGTTGTTTAAGAAAAATTATTTATTAATTTATTTATTTATTTATTTCAAAATTTACAAGTCCAAGCCAAGTAGGCTTCTTTATTTACGGACTTAAAAAGAATAAAAAAATTTAGTTACAAAATATCTTTTTTAAAAAATGAATCTATTGTATCATAGGCAAGTGTCAAAAAAAAAATCTATAATTTTTCTCTAAAAAAACCAATTATCTTTTATTCTTTTTCTTTTAATATCTTTCATTAAACATTCAAACATATGTTTACCAACAAAAAAAAATTTGGGAATATACTAAAGCAATGAACTGTGTTATTGTCATTGACCTTGACCTACGAAAAAATTTTATTCCTATTTTTTTCTAACTCAAAAAACTCAATATATTTGTTTTTATACATAAAAAAAAAATTGGCCATGAGTTTAGGGCGAGGCCTATCGCCACCTTAATAATGCAATAGCTGAAATTTATTTGAAAATAAGTAAATTTTGTAAAAATTATTTAACGATCTATATAATAATAAATATTTTTTTCAAAATTTGTACTGAGAAATGAAAACTAAATCGATTTTCTCAATTAATGTGCACGATTTCTCAATTTTTATATTTTTTTTTTTACAGTTATTTTGTAAAAAATCCCATTTAGGATTTTGTTATTCTCAAGAATTTTACGATTTGGCTGAATTTTATTAAAAAAAAATTCAAATATATTGAAAAAAAAAATTTTCGATTCGATTCGGGCGAAGCTTGCGCCAATTAATAATTCGCTGAAATAAAATGTAACGATACAAGAATATACCTTGTTAAATTTGTGTATTAATATAGTTATATATATATAAAATATAGATGTTATTAATTATTCCTAATATTCTCTTTTGCTCAAATAATATCTCAAATTTTTCAAAAAAAAATAAAACAAAGATTCCAAATCCTTTTTGATTTGCGAACAACTATAATTTATAAACGATGGATTTTTTTTTTTGACCAAAAATTTTGGTTGTCGCACCTTTTTCTTTTTTTGTGATAATCAATTTCATATTTTATTTATTGGAGAAAAAACCAAATCAATATTTTTTTTTTTGTAAATATTTTACGTATGTATTTTGGAAAAACTTATTCCACAAAAAAAATTTTTTTTTTTTTTTTAAACTTTTTTTCTTTTATATAATATTTTTGATTTTATTTTTTTTTTATATAATATATATTTTTATTTTAAATAATAAATCACATCATTTACGATATTCATTTGCGAGAAAAATTTTCTACCCAAAATAAAATTATTTTTTCGAAATAGATGGATTATCGATTATATTGCAAATCGTTTTGAATTTAGGCAAATTAAAATAATGACGTAAAAAAATAAAAACTACTCACTACTTGACGCAATTTACTTCCCTGTTGAAACCAATATCTGGATACGTTGCTGGTGTTGACCTAGATGCTCGCCTTTGTTGATTGTTGAATGATGGTGATGTTGAAAGTTGACTGTTGCATAATTTAATTTTTTTTCTATTTATTTAAATTTTCTGTACTAAACTTTCTTTAGCTATTTATTTTTTTGTTTTATTTTTCTGTGTTTTTTCAAAACATCTTTTCCTTTTATTTTTTTTTTTTTTGAATTTGGGATTTTTAATTTTCAAGTTATTTGTTTGTTTTTAAAAAAAAAATTGTTTAATTTTAAATTTTTGAGTTGTTAAAAAAAAAATTTATTTTTCTCACTTTTTCTGTTTTTATATAAAAAATTTCTTTTATATTCATTTATAACATTTAGGTTCAGAATTATTGTATTTTTATTTTAATTATTTTTCTGATTGAACAATTTCTTTTTTTGGATTAAAATCAAAATTTCTATATTTTAATTCCTTATATATTCTGCAAAATCTACGGTCTTCATCTTCGATACCTTCCAACTTTTTTGCTACCTCTGAGTACAACGGAGTGAATGATGAAGTTGGTAAGTCTTCAACTTCGAGTTGGGTTATTTCTACAGGTTGCATGTTACCAAAAAGGTTCTAATGTTTTTACTTTTTTTTGCTTTTATTTTTATTTTATTTTTTTTTAAATGTTCTTTTTTTTTTTATGATTGAAAATTCTTTTGTTCTTGTTGCAATAAGAGGTCTACGCCAATGTGACCATAGACTGACCCTTATT
This sequence comes from Hybos culiciformis, assembly GCA_964007475.1. NCBI lineage: Eukaryota > Metazoa > Arthropoda > Insecta > Diptera > Hybotidae > Hybos > Hybos culiciformis. The sequence continues at coordinate 80,329,890 of OZ023273.1, forward strand.
GAAATATTTCTTTTTCGTGGCACTGTGCCACATTTTGTAAATTTTATAAGCGCTGACAATACCGACAGTATTGTCAAAATATAAAGCAATATTATTATATCACTGTTTATGATGGAGTCTTGTTGCACCTCGATTGTATTTACTACAGTGCCCGAATTTACGGGGCAATTTCCTTTGATTCGGTTTTACCCATTGGGATTTTAATTAAAATTCTTTCTTATGCCAACTTATGAGATGAACAAAAATATTTAGGAGTTTCGAATTTCTGGGGTATTAAGTACCTTTTTTTTCTTTTTAATATTTAAAATTTTATTTGTAATTTTTATTGAATATTTTGTGCTAATTTTCTTACTATTTCCATTTTGTCTATTTATTTTTTTTTTTTTTGTTCTAAATTTTTAAAGTTTTTATTCTATTTTACCATAAACAATTTAAACTTACGATTTTATTGAATTTTCTGAACTTTTTCTGTTATGATAAAATTTCACTTTTTCATTTTATTATTTTTTTTTTTTTATAAAATTTTTCTTACTTATTTTTTCTTATTTCATTTTGCTTTATTTTTACATTATTTTATTAAAAATTTTATTTTTCTTCCAATGTTTTCAATGTTTCGCTGTTTTATTTTTTTTTTATATTATTTCAAAAAAAAATTTTTATTTTTGCTTTCGGTCTTTGATTTTTACCACTCACTTTCATTTTTTTTCTTCTATTATTTAACTGCATTACTTTTACATTGTTTAAAAAAACTTTACTTTCTTTTAATTTAAAAAAAAAAAAAACTTTACTTTACTTTATTTTATTTCGAAAGAAAAACTTTAATTTATTTTAAATTCCAAAAAAAACTTTATTTTATTTTTACTTTATTTTTAAAAAACACTTTAATTTATTTTTAAAAAATTTAAAAAATTATCTGGCAACACTGGAAAAGTAAACAACAAAAAAAATTTTTTCTGCGTAAATTTCAATAAAATTTAATTTAATTTAATTTAATTGAATATTAAATATTAATTCTGCGAATAACTATAAACATAAAAATCAAAAGAAATTAAATAAAAAGAAATACCAAGCTACAATCATCAATTTAGAGGTGACAAGTGCAAGGTCAAATCAAGGCCGAACAAATATTGAAAAAAAAAAAAACAATTGTATTGACGGGAAGATCCACTCGATTGAATTAATCAACAAAAACCAAGAATAGGAAAAGAAGAAATAAAGGTAAAAGTAATTAATGTCAAGCTCAGATTTGACAAAATCTCTCATAAATACTAATAGCCCATTGAAAAGGAACAGAAACCAAGCCTGTTTTAGCCCAGAAAATCGTGACACAAAAATAGTTAAGAACAAAGTGGTAAGCAAGGAAGAAAATATGTCAATTAATGAAATCAGCGAGCTGTTGGATAAAAAACTTAAACCAATTGTGGAAAAACTGGAGATTGTGGAAGAAGTACTGCGGAAAAATAGTGAACTTGAGGCCAGAATAGAACAACAAGAACGAAAAATTTTGTCTTTGGAATGCGAGCTGGAAGCTATAAGTATAGAGGCATCAGCTAAAAATCTGATTTTCAAAAATTTTCACTTTGAAGAAAATGTGGTGGAGCATAAAGATTTTTGTAAAAGTGCTCTGAAAATAGCTGAAAATATTGAGATAGATGAAGTATTCTACCTGGGAAAGGAAAAGAAGATGATGAAAGTTATATTTAAATCGAGAGCAGATTCCAGAAAAATTCTAAAGAATGCCAAAAACCTAAAAGGAAGTGGCTACAAAATCGAAAAAGACATTCCGAAAAATATGCGTCTGAGACAGTATAAGTTATTAGCCATTAGAAAAGAGATAATAAAACATAATAAAGCTTTGAAAATAAATGTTGTTAATGGAAGCATGTTCTTACAAAATAGAAAATACAAATGGGAGGAAGGAATTGGTTTAATGTGTGAGGGGAAAAACGGCGTGGAGCAAATTATGAAGACTTGCACGGTTGACATTTCATTGGTGGTGGAGAATTTGTTGAGAGAGAAAGACCAAAGAGGGAAATGACTGGAAAACAAAACAAATGCTGAACAACAGAAAACACGGCAAAAACTAGAATTAAAAATACTTTCATATAATGTAGAGGGATTAAGTAGTAAAAAAATTATGATAGACTTTTTTAATTTTATAAATGAATATGATTGCTTTTTTCTATTTGAAACTTTAGTTACTGAAAATAAAATTAATGAATATTTAAATTATTTTAGGTTATTTGATTTGTACTGGATTCCGGCGGTTGAGGCAAGAAGGGGTCGCCCGAAGGAAGGTTTTCTGTATGGCGTTAAAAAAATAACTAAGCAAAATTAAGTTTGTAGATATGCATGAAAATGTAATAATAGAAGTTCAAATACGTTCTTTGAAATACTATATAGTGCCGGTTTATCTTAATTGCTCAAAATGGCAGACTGACTTTCTGAAAATACAAACTTTGATAGAAGAGATTGATAAAAGAAACGTAATGCTAATAGGAGATTTTAATACAAGAATTGGAAGTGAACAGATATTATGTGATGATTATGTTGGGTGCACATTCGAAGAGTTAAGAGTTTCCCAAGACAGTAAGTTGGACTCGAATGGATTAAATGTTTTAGATTTTTGCATGGAAAACGAATTAGTTATAATGAACGGAAGAATAAATGGGGACAAAAACGGAAGATTCACATATATAAGTCAAACAGGATGCTCAGTAATCGATCTCTGTTGCGCTTCTGGCGAGTGGCTGAACCGAATTGATAAATTTGAAGTTGTTGGTAAACATTTCACCAAGCATATGCCGATTTCAGCCAGTATAATCATAGGGGATAAATATGATGAAACTGAAGAAATTAACTTACTTCCAAAACTGCAGTGGTTACCTTTTAGAAAAAATTCTTTCATAAAGAATCTAGAGAGAAAAACAGAAATGATAGACGACAATTGCAACTCTGTGGATGAACTGTCCTCAGTATTAGAAAATGCCATACTGACAGCGGTGGGCACGCGATACCCCAGGAAAACTATGAGTTCAAAAGAGAAGTGGTTTGATTTTAGATGCAGGGAATCAAGAAATAGATCGTTCTGTCTTCTTGGCCTATTTAGAAAGTCAAACTCAGAAACTGTAAAAAAAATGTACCTAGAAGCTAACCGAAGATTTAAAGATACATGCATAGAAAAGAAGAAACAATATTACTGTAACTTAGCAGGAAATTTAGTTAATGCCAAAGACAGTCGTAGCTTTTGGACGTCAGTTAAGAAGATTAAAGGGAACTTAAGAGTTTGCGGCGTAAACTTAAATATAGGAGACCTGGCGGAATATTTCAGCACTCAACTTAACCCACCTATGGAGCACCATCAATACAATATGCTATGAGGTACATTGAAGATCCCATTCTAGACTCAGAAATTACATTGGAAGAGCTTAAAGTGGTATTAGGAAAATTAAAAGATGGTAAGGCACCTGGTATGGACCGAATTGGATACGAGTTTTATAAAAATGCCCCGGAAAATTTTTTAAATAGAATAGTGGTACTATTTAATGACATATGTAGAAAGAAAAGGGTTCCAAAATCCTACAAAAAATCAATAATTTTCCCGATTTTTAAAAAGGGTGACCCAAAAAACCCAAGCAACTATAGAGCAATTTCATTCACAAACTCGATAGCAAAAATTTTCACAAATATTTTGCTTAGACGTCTCAACTCGTTCATAGAAATACATAAACTGCTAGATGAGTCACAGGCAGGATTCTGAGCAGGCTACAGTACCACAGATCACATTTTCGTAATCACAAATCTTATTGAAATATACAAAAACAAGGCGAAAAAACTATATGCAATGTTCATTGATTTGAAGGCGGCTTTCGACTGGGTGGACCGTAATGCACTTATATATAAATTGAGCGAAGTAGGGGTATCACATAAATTTTTGAGTATCATAACAGACCTATACAGCGAAACATCTGCAGTTGTTTGGGATGGACATAACTTGTCAGAAGATCTGAAAACAGGAATGGGACTAAAACAAGGCTGTATCTTATCACCAACCTTCTTTTCATTATTCATCAACGACGTTACGAACATTCTGCCTGGAGGAGCGAGCATAGCAAACCTGTTGATAAAGATCCTTTTGTATGCAGATGATATGGTGTTTTTTGCAGAATCAATCGAGTCCCTACAACTTATGATCAATAAAATAGCAGACTATTTTGAAAAATGGAACTTACAAATTAATTTAGAGAAATCGAAAATAATTATATTCAAGGGAAATAATAAAATTGCAAAAAACGAGAAATGGTACTATCGTGAAAGGAGAATCGATGTGGTAAAGGAGTATAAATATCTAGGAATATTTTTAACGCCGCAAATGTCTTATAATCGTCACTTTAACGAAAAATATGTTCAAGCAGTATCAGCAATAAACTTGACATATACCTAGTTTACGTGGAGAGTTGAAACCGGGTTCAACTACGGTTCAACTACATGTAAACGGTGGTAGAGTTAACCTGGGTTAACCTGACTCAACCCAAGAAATTCGCTCGGTTAAGTTAACTCTATCCATGTAAACGGTTAACCCGGTTAAAAAATAAGCAACAGCTGTTTGTTTTGTTTCTTTTTTGTTATTGTTTTCAAACTCAATTCAACCACAGTTCAACCACATGCTTTTCGACTACATCATGTAAACACTAAACCTCTTTTCAACCTAATTTCGACTCAACCACGGTTGGACTATCATGTAACTAGGTAATATAAAAATATTATGAAAAATTCAGAAATAGCACATTCTGTTAAATATAAAATATTTAATTCGGTAACGAGAGCTATTATGTGTTATGGAGCACAAGTTTGGGGTTACAAACAGTACGAAAAGGTAGAAAAGCTTCAGCGATTTTTCCTAAAACGAACTTTTAAATTGCCATCATATTGTCCAAATTACATGTTATTTGTTGAGACGGGTCTTGCCCCATTACATCTTCATACGCTTAAATTAAATGTAGATTAAATTTGTAAAATAATGGGATATAAAGAAGAACGGCTAGTATATAAAGTGCCCAATATAATAATAAAAAAAAGAACGTTATTTCTGAAAGAATGGGAATTTCTCAGCGATAAACACAACTATCCAATAAATATTAGGTTAGATAACGGCGGAAGTTGGAACGATCAACTAAATGGCCTGATAAAGAAAATAGATGATGATAGTAGAATGAACTACATAGAAACTGCGAAAAACTCAATACACAGAAATTTTTATAATCAATTAAGCTACAACCTCGTGAAAATAACTACTTCAACGATAAATTTTCAGTTCAACACATATCAACAATCTTCAAATTAAGAGGTGAACTGCTGAAGCTCCAATTCGTTCCACATATTAACACAGAATCATCTTTGTGTTAGAAACAGAGAATATTATGCATTTCCTAGGAGCATTTCCTATACTAAGTGCAGGGCCGGCCCTAGAGCCGAGCCAGTAAGGCCATGGCTCGGGGCGAACGGTTGATTGGGGCGCCAAATATATATAAAAAAAATTAAATCAATCCTCCGCAAGATATTATGTGCGTAAAAAGAAAAAAAAATATGTAAAAAAAAAATTTCTTTCGTAGATAAAGAAAATTCGCCAACATTGTACAGAGTGCATCATTTAGTCAGTATATTACATATATTAAATTTTATTTATGTATTAATATTTTATATATTAAAATAAAAATAAAATTGGGAGTTTATAAAAATACTAAATAAAAAAGTTTTAAAAACGACGTTGACTAAAAAGAAGAAAATAAAACACGAAGCAGTCATAGAACTGCCTACAGAAGTTTATACTTAAAGATTTAAAAACTATGAATAACAGTGGCTACAAATGATGGGCTGCTCAGTACAAAATGTAAATTAAAATAAAAATCAGTCCATCAGTCCAAAAGCAGTCCATTATTTGTAGCCACTGTTATTTCATAGTTTAAATCTTAAGTATAAACTTCTGTAGGCAGTTCTATGACTGCTTCGTGTATTTTTTTTTTTAATTTACGAAATATTTTAACCTACCGCTTCAAAATCAAAATGGCTTAAAATTCAAAATTACCATTAACATTACATAAATATTTAAAAGCGTTTTAGAATTTTTTAGAACTATGCGAAATATCACTTGGCTTGGCTGTACTTTTTTATTTTTTTCCATACAATTTTTATTTAATCCGTCAAATTGATTATTTAATTTTACAGCAGATGTCTCTTTATTAATCGGGGAAAATAAACAAAAATATTTATAAAATTGACATTTAGTATTTGAATAAAATTTCCTGTAACCGAATAAAATTTCCCGTATTGTGACTACAATTTAAGTACTTATTTTTTCCTGGGTAATTGTTTACGATATTATTTTACAAGAAGTTGCTAACTTCTCTACGATAAATTATATGGCCATATGGCTTAGTGGATAGAACACCAGACTAATAAGTCTGAAGGTGCCAGGTTCGAACCCAATTATGATTTGTTTTTTTTTTTAATATTTGAAAAATGATGACGGACGATTCTCAGAAAAATGATGACGATTCTCAGAAAAATTCTATATGAAAATGGATTTTTACCCTCTACCAAATTTCTTCCAACGCCGCTAAAGAAGTATAAACTTCAAAAAAATTTTCCGGATTATTCACTGATTACAACAATCTATATCTAGAAACGTGGGGCGCATTTTTGAAATAATCTATGTGTCGTAAAATTTTTACTTGCGCAACTGCACATCTATATTATAGTAGAGATATGGTCAACGTAATTAACTCGCGTACACGCGCATTTTCGCACTAAAAAAACTGTTTTTTTTTACCTGTTATGTTCAACGCCGTTCAATCGCGAAAAATAAATATAAAAAAAAATCAAAATTTAAATATTTTTAGGAATTTGAAATTTAATATTATTTTAAAAAAATTTTTTTTTTTTTAATTTAAATATATTTTAGAAAATTATTACAAAAAAAGTGGATTAATTACTTTTTTATTTATTTTTTTTTTTTTTGGTTCAAAATAATATTTTTTTTCCATAGCAACGAAATAAATAATAAGAATACAAATGTTTTGACAATCTACGGCGTAAATACTGGTAAAGTTAAAATATTTGAACTTTTACGTGCGTAAGCTACGTTTTACGTCGTTGCTTATAACATCTCTCATATATTTTCATACAATTTGTTTCTTTACGTGCGTACACGCGTGTGAATTACGTTCACCATATCTCTAGTATTACTGCCTTGGAAGGCCCAAAAATTGATCGCTGGGTAGGATGTAAACAAATTTTTTGTTACAGAATTTGTGTGTTTAATTATTCCCTCTTTTTGTGTGCTAAATTTGAATGAAATCTGACGTACTTTATTTGTGAAAATTTGATTGCAAAATTTCGTGGACAGACAAGCAGACAAGAAAGTGACTTAATAAAAACGTAAAAATATTTTTTTAATAATTCATAATTTAGGTTAAACAAAATAAAGTTTTTAGCTATTCTGTTTTTTAATAGTTTAAAAATGGGGACCCCTGGCCTAGGGCGCCACAAATGCTCGGGCCGGCGCTGACTAAGTGAGATAAGAAGGTTGCATTTTCAGAAAGACAGTTTAACACTAGAAGAAATAAAAGAATATCTTAATGGTAAAAATTGGATTAAATTAATAAAGTACACTTATGAGGCTTATGATTACAGAAAAAGAATCCTGAGTAGTGACTTCTAATTGACCTCAACACTTTTATTGTATTGTTTGTTGTCTTTGCATTTTTTCTTTTAGAATAAGGTGAATTAATTAGTGTGATGAATTTGAATATCATAGTTATATTTACTATAATCAAGCATGGAATAAGCTTAATTTTAGGATTAGGATTTTTCTCTTAAGTAGCGTAGTTAATCATGGTGGGATGAACTTAAATATGATAGTTGTACAATTTTAATACGCAAGCATGAATTAAGACTAATATTAGGAAAAGTTTATATATGTACGTATAGAATTTGTTATAAAGGAAATAAATAAATAAATAAATAAATAAATAAAATAAAATAAAATAAAGTAAAACAAGAGTAGAAAGTCAGATCTGATAGACGGCTACATAAGCCATAGTCAGTAGTAAAATATTATATGTAAAAGAAGTAAATTTGGGCTAAATAAAAATATTTTTATTATTATTATTATTATTATTATTTATATGTTATTTTTCTGTGCATGCAAATTGCATGCATCGATCATAAAGAGAGAAACATAATGGAAAATGGACTGGAATATAAAATATTTAAGAGAGTTTTTAAGAGAATGTTGGTATGCACAAGTGCATACCAGAAAAGTCGTGCGTGGGAAAATATTTGGCTTGTTATATGGGTTCTACTTGAATTAAATATTAAAATAGATAATAATGATAAAATATGTTTATGCAATCGTTAGAAAATAAATTAAAGTCAAGTTTTAATACTTGGAAATATTTGGGTTTATAATTTGAAACTTTGTTCGGAATTTAAAATACAGTTGCGTTTATGCAACATGTACAAAGTAATGGGTGTGCCAGGTAAGTACAAGAACGTAAGTAGCAAGGATTAGGTACAAATGTACCACGGGGTGTAGAAGGTTAGTAAGGTTCGGTACGAATGTACCACATTATTCCGTCGATTTTTACTAACGTACCAACGCCTTCATAACTTAAAATCCCCAAGCCATCACAGATCCACCACCATGTTTGTCTGTTGACGTTCGTTTTGTTTCTACGAACATACTGAAGTCGCTTATTACCAAAAATCTCAAATTTACTTTCATCAGTCGAAAGCACTGATTTCCATTTATCAATTGTTCAATTCTTGTACTTTTCTGCAAATAAACGTTTGTAGCTTCTATTACTAGCTTTTGGATTTCCTCTTGTTGAGCGTGCCGGTCGTGTGCCATGTAGGTTGATGATATTAGGATGTCTATTCTTGAACCGAAGATACACGCTTCTCATTCCCTATGCTATCTTCCCGAAGTTAGGGTACAGCATTTCCTCTGCATCCTTATTTATCTGCAGAATGTATAACTGCGCCCCTTCTTGCGAAGCTGGCTTGTCCACCCTCATCCTCCTTTTTTTTGATACTTCAACAGCTCCAAAGTTTCCTCGCGTGCTACTACCCGCGGTGTACTTTGGAACTGTTGGTATGTTGGCCCAGTCCACGACATCTAGTCTGGCATTCTCCCATAAATCCGGAAGACGAACTCACGTAAGGGCTTGCATGTCCTGGCACTTCATAATTTTCACCAACCTGTTCCATCAAATGAAGGCATTGCTTGGTTCGGGAGTTGCTTTCTTTCTATTAGACCCGTGATCAGCCCCATTTCTAGCAGCTTCCACTTCCTTGGCAAAATCAACGCGTTTTTTCTCCTCTAGTGAACATTGCAGCTTCTTGCCACGGTTTTCCCTTTTCCGCACCGCGGCTTTATACTGCCTGACGACCTTCTCTTTTTACTCTGGTAGGGCCTGACTTGACACATACCTGAGAGCTAGACCCTGTCTTGACATCGTCAGTCTTGGGTCCTTCCGCCTTCGTCTTTGTCATATCTTTCATATTTTCTGAACTCGATCCTTCTAAGAGAATTGGACATGAGGATGTCATTGTCTGTGTCTTTGGATTTTGCCGTGTTCGTCTTTGATTGTCTCGCTGGCGAATCGTTTCTGGTTTTAGCAGCTCCTACTACTGACAGTTTTCCCGGGCGTTTTTTAACCTAGTCCTTGTCCATTCCATTTATCATTCCATTTTTGTCGTTGCGTCTGCCGTTAGCCTATCTTTGAAAATTGTACACTCAAATAATAAATACGGAAAATTTCAATAATTGACATCCATTATTCACTTTTTATACACTTTATGGAAATTATTCAAATTCACAGAAAGTTCTTTTAAGTTGTTCATATAATTTTAAGGAAGACTTAATTAAAATTATATAATTTTAAGGAAGACTTAATTAAAATTATTCCGTATATCATTTTGTACCAAGATTTCAAATACTATGAAATGCCCGTAAGTTGTGATTATATTTCTCTTAAGCACATTGTATAATGTCACTTTCAAAAACAAAACAAACAACATTTTGTTTGTGCTCCCTTCAGAACTCGAACCTTGATACTTAGCATTGTGCAAAGTCGGACTTTCACCACTCGGTAACTATCTTTAAAAAACACTGGCTGTTTAGGGTTCTGGGTTTTTTTCAAGAACTTCTGATTTTCTTTGGAGATCTTTAAGAGCTTAACCGCTTGTACACTGAGGGCTCAAACTTTTTTTTGTATTTAAAATTAACAATATACTATCATTAAACTTCAATTTTAATTAAAACCGATTTATTGCGCGTAGACCATAATAATATAATAATAACTAAAAATCTTCTATTTATTAAATCAAAATCAATAATACAAACGATTACTCAATCATCCTTTGGATAAATTACAAAATTTATAAAAATTGTATACAGAAACTATACACTTAATATACGTGTATATAATATATACATAAAATAGTATTTATATAAAACAGAATGTAACAGAGAAGCATAAACGTCAGTAACACAAAATTTCCTGTCCCCCCACCCCTTATAATGAATTCTAATTCAGTTAGGTATATTTCATTCAAAAAAATAAATGTTTGAACGCGGAAGAAAAATTCAATTATATTGGGATTAAGTTGATGAAGATGGAAAAAAATAAAGTATACTTTATTTAAAAAAAAGTACAAATAAATGATTTCGATTATATGACAAGTAGTTACATTTTAAATGTATAGAGACGACATTAAGAACAAAAAAATGTTTTCCCGATAGTTAAGGTTTTTTTTTGTTAGTTAAGCTTTATTAATTGGAAACGAAAATGATCAACCTGGTAATAAAAAGAAATTCTACCAAAAAAAACTTTCTTTCTTGATACACAGCAGTTCTATTTAACCATGGCTCAAATTTAATTAAAGTATTATTTTGTATTTTGATGTCGTATTACGTGCAGGTGTGCGTGGGAATTAAAAGCAAGATTTCTTTAAAAAAATTTTAGAAAATAATATTTTATACAAAATCTGAAAAAAAATTTGCTTCCTTAGGAACTTTAACATTGTACAGTAATCCTGCCTATAACACGGTAGATTAGTTTGACGATATAGAAAACACGTTGTACAAGAAAGCAGGTACAACGCGCTCGTATGACCCCGTAAAACGCGTTATGCAATACGCGAAATTGATTACAGTACAGTAATAGAAAGTTGGAAATCCTCGCGTTATATGGGGGAAAACTAGTGTTATACGGCATGAAATCGCGTAATATGAAAACGATTTGTAAGAAAAACGTGTTAAAGGGGGATGAATGTATTTCAATGTATTTCAATATTTCGGATTTATTCCAAGTCATCATCAGGACTAAAGTGCATAAAAGTTTAAATTTAAATAAAAAATAAATAATATCTTTATTTTTAGTAAAAAAAAAGTTTACATTAGTGCACCACACTGCTATAACATCCCCACCAAAAGTAATATGTATATGAATTTTTCTGTCAAAACCATTAAGAAATTTGTTTTATTTTATTTTTTCTCAACCTTATATTACTACAACTTATTATTATCATTCTTCTTTTTTCCTTTGCAAATCGATTGTAGAGAACCATTGTAAAATTTTATTTTGATTCGAAAATTACATATTTTTGAATATTGGGCATATATTTATATTCATATGAATTTTTATAATATTAACTATCATTAAATCTGTCCTTTATAATAATATCTCTAGAGTGCTTTAGAATAAAAATTTTCTATTTTGTCCTTTTCATATTTCAAGTTTGGTCGAACGGACAAGTTTCCAACCGATTGATTTTTACGATCGGTAATTGTACCATTTGGTATAATTTTTTTTACATAACACTTTTGTAACCCATTTTAATACTTATATATTATATATTTTTAATGTTATAATATAATTATATATATGAATAAATTGTATGTATGTAGTTATATGTTTCCGTTTATTGAAATAAATTGGAAATTTAAAAAAAAATCAAATATAAGAAAAAAAAATACTTAAATATTTTTGTCGTAAATTATTTAGGTATGTGGGTGCACATTTATTCATCCATACACCATACACGTATGTACAAAATCTACTATGTACATACCTATCTACTGTACAAAGAAAAGGAAATTATTTTTGTTTATTATTTAAAAGGCTACATGACATAACCGCGAATGTCATAACCGCGAAACTTTTTTGTCATAACTACGAAATAAAAAATAAAAGTGTCATAACCGCGAAAAATGTCTTATATTTTTTTTTGTCATAACCTCGAAAAAATATGGCAAAAAATTGAATATAATAAAAATGTATTTGTGCGTTAAACGTTTTTTGCAAGTCGCATAAGAAGTATAACTTCAAAAATCCATATTTTGTGTTTAGCGGTTATAACAAAAATTTTTGTTATAACCGCGAAACACAAAAATTCGATTTTTATCATTTCGCTCATACAAATTCTAGTTTCGCGGTTATGACAAAAATTTTTCGCGGTTATGACATTCGCGGTTATGTCAGTTCACCATTTAAAAATACGTAAATAAAAAAATCTTAAAATCACAATATAGGTAAGACGGCGATTATAATATTGTAATTTGTAATAAAGAACTGTGTTGTTTTACTCACGTACGTGCAAAAAAAATGATAGGGACTATAGTTTGTAATTTTAGAAATTTTGAAGAAGTTCTTATAAATTTTACCTCAAAAGCAAATATAAGCTAATTAAATATAGAATATACATACTCCATACTCTTTAAAGAACATAAAACACTCAAACCTGTTTTTGTAAGATTTTTTTTGTGCGGAATCAAATTGGAATTTTTGACGCAATTATCGATAAAAACAATTAGTAGGTTTGATAGTTTCTTAAATTTTAATGTTTATTGCGAAAACTATTTTTTATAGCTACTCGTGAAGTTTAGTGCGATTTTTTTTATGCGATTTTTTTTAAGCTGTTTCACCGCCCTATTCGCCGCACAAAAACAGGTTTGACTGCATGCTTTTGGAGCCTCTTTTTAAATGGACTAACTAAATCTAAACGTTATATATTTTATTTCTATATTATTACTTGCACTTGAAATATTATATTATAATTCAGAAGCGACAAGTTTCTGAATCTCGTACTTATCAAAAGTTAAACTGTTACAAGTATTTTAGTGCCAAACGATGAAAATTCCATAACTAAAAATTCAAAAATTTGAACAAAAATACAAAAATTAATTAATATACCTACAATGACAAAAAGAACGATTAGGATTTGAAAATTTTACAGCAAAATTTTAATTTTTTTTTTTCATATTTTACAAAAAAGATGGGGTGAGAAATTTCTAACAACAGAATGTCAGTTGGCCTTATGCTCCTGAACATAATGTCAATATACTTTATGACTTTATTGTAAAAAAAATCAATTGAAAAAAATTTTAAAAGCCATTGACCGTAACTCAATGAAAGAGTAAGTCTATGAAAAGAAAATAAATAAATTTATTTCAGAATCTCGTTACTTGTTTTTGCCCTTTTACAAAAAAAAATACAGTAAAAAGGCTAAAATACATTTTTTTGTATTCTCTGCTCTCTTTGTGAAGATTAAGGCAAAAAAAGATCGAATTTTAATTTCTCATAAAGCTTTATGATACGATAGAACATAGTCTTTTAAACACAATATAAAATTAATTAATCGATATTTTTGTGGAGCTTGCTTTCGACTGCTGAAACAGATTTTTTTATGTTTTTTTAAACTATGGATCTAAAATGTAAAAATTATACATTATTGTAGTTACATAATAGCCAAGAACCTAAATAGAATCAAATTTGAATGGTTTTATTTTATGACAACACAAAGTAGTGTCAATCAATTTCATTAGAGCTGACTCACCAGTTTTTTTAAAAGTAATCTTAAATGTTGTTTTATTTATTATTAACCAACTGAATCCCTATTTTACAAAATATTTAGTTTCTACATATTTTTTATAATAATTTTATTGTACTTGAGTAAAAAAAAAACCTCCTTGTAATTTGGAACTAAAATATATAAACTTCAAAAAAAAAACATTGCAGAAACACTGCAGAATGATTTAAAAATTAAATTGGTAATGGCATCCAAAATCCTAAAATAAAAATTCATCAGAAAGGTGCATTATCGGAAGAGAAGTAAAAAAGAAATGAGTAAAATCTTTAAATTGTGAACCCAAGCAAATAAATACAAGAAAGAGGGTTTAAAATCAAAAAAAAAAAAAAAACTGACTTTCTGAAATTGAATTAAATCTAAAAATTGTGGAATTTTGTTTAGAGCAAGAGCTAGCTATACAAATTATTGAATGCAGATTATTTAAATTGGTTTCAATTCTAAAAACCGGTTTTTAATTTCTTAGCCAAACATTATTATGAATTCGTTCGTTTTCTTATTCATAATCTATTGAACAAAGACACGCATCTATTATTCCGCCAAAAATACAAAAAATTCGTTCCAAAATATGTGTTGAACTGGCTATCTTCCAAGACTGATAGTTTGAATAATTATTAAAATACTCGGATCAAAGGAAGCTCATATAATTTTGTCGGGCTTAGTAAATAATAATAATAATAGAAAACTTACGGGTTTAATAGTTCTTGGGGCAAGGAATTTTATTTATTATTAAAAACATTGGACTTACATATTACTTTCTTCATATTTATTGCATATTCATTCATCATTAAAAAAATTAAGAAATAAACCATATTTTAAAGTTAACTTAATACGATAATTTTTTTAATCAATTTTCAATCTCTTGGGCTAAAATATAGGTCAGAAATGGTACATTAAGACAAGTGAATAAAAGCTTAAATTTATCAACGAGAATAAATTATAAGATATGTACATATATATGTAGTTATAATAAAAAATATAAGAAAAGAAAATGTTATTACAAAATCTACTTAAAACAAAAAAAAAATTTCGTTTACCTTAATATAGTTTGAATTGAAGATTAAGTTAATTTTGTAATAAATAAAAATGTACCTAATTGTATATTTAGTTAGAAAATCATTTTTAAACTATTTTGAATTACCTGTCCTAGAAGATAAGATTTTTTTTGTTTCTATGATAAGACTATTAAGCTCATATGAAATACATCAAAAATATATACGAAATTAGTCATCAGCATTTGATGTTTGCTATTAAAGACGATCCTATAAATATTTAATTATTTTTATTTATAAATTTTTTAGTTATTTTTATTTTGGAACTTGTATTGGACCGAGGCAGGACCTAACAGGTCTTTGGATAATGACAACTCCAACGATGTGGCTAAAGTCCAGGATGAAACAATTCAATAATATTTCAATATTTTTGAAAGTCTTGAAAATTTTAATAACATATTCACTAAAAAAAATTTGAGAACGGAAAAATTCTTTGATGTTTCTTTCACTAACTAATAAATACTTAACAATTTTTAGGGATTTATGTTGAACTTGCAAAATATATAGCTAATTAAGTTTTCCAATTCATACATTTTTTGCTTCAAATTTTATACTTACTGCTAATAATGTTGAAAATCTAGAGACACTGCAGATGTCCACAATAATGTTGCTGAAATTTCTGAATTGTCCAGATGTCCAGTTTTTTTTTAAACCTGGTTAGAGACCAAGAAATCTTAACGATTTAGACGAAATCTGGACGTCTGTCAATCCTATATAGTATTACACTGTCATGATTATCACACAGAGAAAAATAAGGTCGTAACGTTTACGTCAAAAAAGTTCGTTATTGAAAGTCTCGTTAAAATAACGAAAATTTAAGAATATGTAGATTTTGATAACGTAAATTTCGTATTTTTTCACATTACAGAAAAACTAACCTTTTTTAGTACTCGTTAAAGAAGTTCGTTTATCGTTAAATACGGGGAAGAAACATTTCAATCCATACAGAACTTATTTTTTGCATTTTACACATTGCCGTAAATTTAGTTCATAGCTCAATGACAGAATTGATGGATTGCAATGTTTAGGACAGTGGTTCGAATCTACAAGCGGGCATAAAAAAATTATTAAAAAAAAATAAATAAAAAAATTAAAAAATATAAATAAATAAAATTAATAAATAAAAAAAATAAATAAAAAAATAAAAAAAAGAAAAAATAAAAAAAAATTAATAAATAAATAAAAAAAATATAGTCTAGTAAATTTTTTTTTTGTATTTGAGGTGTTTTTGCTGAAAAATTTGAAAGGTTTTTGGTTTCGGGGTATAACGAACTTTTTTAACGAACAACGTTCTTTTTTAAACGAAATGATCGTATGTGCAATATCAACGAAATTTTCGTTAATTTTAACGCATTTTTAGTTTTTAGTAAGAGCAAATTTCTTTCTGTGCATCTATTTTATAAGTGCAATCATGTTAATTTGAAGAAGAAAAAAAATTGTACTAAGCTCTTAAATAATTTGTACCATATAATTAGTTTCTCAAAAAAAAAAAAACTAAAAAGTAAAATATCAATTTAAACTTCATTAAAATATATTTATAATTTGATTAAAAATAAATCATCAGAATTTTAAGTTAATTTTAAGGAAAACTTTTTTCTTTTAGTTTTAATTCTGAACAAAAATTTCAAAGAGTTTTTTTTTTTTTGATACACAATAAGGAAAATATTATTTTTCCTCAGTTAAACTTAACTACATATATACCTAAATATGTACAGTGAATTTTATTTTTTTATATAAAAATAAAATCTAATAATATTTTTCTTTGCAATTTACTTTGATTAAAACTTTTTCTTCACAAATTGAATCTTAAATTTTTATTAAATCAAAACTTTTGGTGTATTTTTATGGGAACTTAATTTGCTCAGAAACATAAATAGATTTTTTCACCCTGAAAATGAAATGCTATACATATATATATATACTTTCTTGTTCTCTCTGTCACGTACAAAAATTCATATATCTAATTTAATTTGTTTATTTCCTTCACAAATTGTTACATACTGTGTTTTCTCTATACAGAATTTTTTTTTTTTTATTTTTGGTTTATTGTTTGGTAAATAAATCAGAGCTTTTTAACATTTTTGGCTCTTTACAATTATAAAATTTGACATAAAATTGATTTGCTCTTCAGTATGTAAAATGGTGAATTTATACTTTATAATCATACTTAATTGGAAAATTATACACGAAAATGGGTTATTATAAAAATAAAATAATTAAATAGTTATATCACAAATACGTTCCCTTCATTTTCTACAAAATGTGTTCTTTTTGAGAATGTATTTGAATACTCTAAAGTTATTAAATCAGATTTATTAATTGGATCCTTAAAGCTAGATTTGAATGGCTGGTACTGCATGATAATTCTTGGAGAGTATAGATCAGGCTAGGATTTGCAGCCTATGTAACATGGCTAAAATTGAATCAGTAATATATTTTTAAGGTTATTGTTTTTTTTTAAAAAAGTATGAGGATAACTTATTTTCAAGTGGAAGCATTGACATAAAGAGAAGTATTGTATATTTTAGATAAAGGTCTGTATCTTAAATTTGCTAAATAAATAATTAAATGGTGGCAATTGAAAATATTAAAAACTAAATGAAAAGATAAAATTATATTATTTTGCGACAGAAATTTATAATAAAAATAAAAAAAGTAAGAAATATAGAGTTAAGTAGAGAGTAAGCTAAATTAGAAAACGGTATTAATGAATTAAAATAAAGTTAATTTTGAAATTTGTCCTAGGATTAGATACTCATTTAAATACAGCAAAATTATTGTGTGTGTAAAGTATGCCAATCGTGACAGACATGACATCCTTATATGTATGATATTGTTGTAAGTTTATTCTAATTCTAAATAAATTTTGTATAAAAAAAATTAATTAAAATTATCAAAAACTGAAATAAACATTATTATTTTTATTTAAATTTTTTTATTATTATTAATTAAAAAAAAAAAAAATGCTACACACCGATTTTTCTTCGTTTGATCACTTTGCCCTTTGGCTAACATTAGCCAGTTCTTAATATAATTTTATATTAGCCCGACAAATCTATGAGCGATGTTGAAAAAAAAATTAAATTAAAAATTAGACTGCAAAAAAATGCGTCCTCTGGGGTTTTTCTACTAGCCGCGAAACTCAAAAAGTAGACAAATATTTAATTTTTTTTAAATTAAAAATTAAAATAAGTGTTCCGTAAAAATGTGAAAATAAGTTAACAAGAACTGGTTTTTATTTTTTTTTTATTTCTATTTAACTAACAGGGCAACTAAATACCATAAAATAAAAAAATATAAAAGTTATAGTTATAGGTTTATATATAAGTATAATATTTAATAAAAAACAGAAATATGATTCCAACTTATCACAACACAAAAAAAAATATATATACATAAATATATGTAAAAGGTTCATAAATTCAAATATCTCTACATTAGTAAATTAGCTTTGATTAATGCAATCAGAAGAAAATCTTTTTAGTAACTATTATGTGGGAATTAATAACGCCTTAGCCGGTTATTTACTTTTTATTTTTTTATTTTCCTAAAAATTAGAATATAACAACTGCTTCAAATGCCTTTTATCATAATAGAAATACCCAGTTCGAACTCTTCCCAATCTAATTATTTAAGTTTCGTTTTTAGTTTAATAGCATTTGTTATTTATTGTGATACAATTTTAAAAAGTTATCAAAAGTAGGTTTCAGTACACCGCACCGTGGGAAGAACAAGTTGTAACTTCGAAAATGGTCCGATATTCTGTCTAACAATTCATGCAAAAATACTTTAAGTACTTGCTTATTGATAAGTGAATTAAACACAGTTTGTTCCCAATATTCTTTAAAATATTATCTAAGTGCTAAGTCATAATTATCGGTTTTACGACACCTTCCTGAAAGTAATAAAATTATAAATCTTCCTCATTAAATTATCTGCGAAAATGGAAAATATTTCTTTGATTATTTGGAAATTTTTTTTTTAGCTTAAAGATCGGTATTCAACTGAAGATAAAGTACAAAATAAATTTTATCTTGAAAAGGAACATTATTGAGTGAGATAAAAATTGACACATGACTTTCTGACTTATGTAGTACCTAAACAAATTTATTTTTAATTTACTTACCTCCCAGTTCCAACTTTCATTCATTTTATTTAATTAATTTTACCAATATTATTTTATTTTATTAAATTAAACTATTATTTTTATTTTAATATGTTTTACCAATTTCAGTTAAGAAATTATTTTAGTTTTCTGATTTTTGTTTGTTTTCTTCAAACAACAAACGTCAAATTCTTTTTTCACGACCTAATGTCATAATTTATCTTGAAAAGAATGTTCAAAACATTCTTTGCAAGATAAATTTTTGAAATAAAATTTATTTGAGTGAAAATATTTTCATGCAATTTTTACTCATATAAATTTCCATTTATCTTCAGTTGAGTACCGATAAATTAAATTCACTCAACTAAAATTTATCTCAGATAAAATTTTATATGAAAAAGTAGATTTTATCTCCAGTTGTAGATTATATCTCCGACCTTAAGATTACATGTGAAATGTAATAAATTTAAAGATTTAAAAGCTAACAATAACATAATAATTAAACATTAAACTTAGATGACAGAATAACATTAATTATAAATTTTTTAATATAAATTTTTCATATTTAAAACTAGTACGTGCGGAAATTGACAAAAAAGCGAAAAAAAAAAAAATTATTTAATATTTTTATACATATAGGAAAATTCAATATATTTTCATCAAATTGATCTTTATATTTAATTTAAAAAAAAAATTCTAGCTAAATTATAATTTTGTTTTCCAGTTTTTGTCTTTTATTATTCTTATCGAAATATAGCACCCACTACACCACATACTGTACACATAATGTACCTATATCCGGACATAATATATAGTTTTATCTATATATGTATAAAGCAAAAAAAAAAAGCTTAATTTCAGTTGATTTTGTTATTGATGGCACCATTCCATTTTTTGTCTCTAAATTGGCGGAAAATTGAAAATTGAGTTTCTTTAGCAAAAAAAAAAAAAAAAAAATAGAAAAATAATTTTCAATATTTTTTGTGGATATAATATTATATACTCGTAGTATACATAAAATAAATATATTTATGTTATATAGTCGACAAAAATGTCTAACAAACTTATAACTTAACTTTTTTTTTTGTGTTTTTATTTTCAATTCAAGCATTTCGTTAGTTATATACAGTTTAAGGGAAAAAAAAATTATTATTATTAGGTTTTTTTTTTTTACTACCAGAAAATATACTTTGGATTTTGCCTCAGAACAAATTGACGATTTCTGATTGTCACTTAATTTTTTTGATGAAGGATTTTATGTTTCAAATTCTGCTATATAAAATCTTCTTGCTCGAGGTAAAAATATAATTTATGTTTGTTATTTATGTACTTTTTTTTAGTTTCCACAATTTGTTATATATTTTTTCATTTTTTTATTTTCATTTTAATTTTTATAATTTTCAATTAAAATCAAAAAGTGAAAAGTTCATATTATTTAAATCAGTTTTCTTTCAAAAAAAAGATGAGGCAATGGTTCAAGAACATTGCCGATTTTTCTGGTTTGAATCTGACAAAAAACTACAGATTATTGAGGTAATCTTCTGAATTTGCATTTTCTTTTTGTGTAAAATAGTGAAACTGTATAATTTTTACTTGGGAATTCAGAAAGAATGGAGAAACGTTTTTACGGAAAAATAAATTTAATGAAGTCTATATTTGCACAATTTCGCAACAGAAAAAGTAGGTATCTGCCTATTTTTTTAATGTCATTAGTATCTTTGGTTTTTTTAATTCGGTACGCTTGAAATAAGAAATTTAGGATACCCATGATTAGTATTAAATTTTTCATTAAATAAGTTCTTCATTCTATATTAGTAAACATTTTCGTTCAAGTTGTTGAACTCACTTGATTCGGCAGAATTAGCATGAATAACGTTAAAAATTCTCTTATAGTGCTCAAAAGACTATTTGGACAACAAAGTCTCAAAAGGCCTTTTTTAAAGCGTGGTAATTTATTACTTTACTTAATTAACTAAGGATAAAAATCTTATCAACATATTTCGTCGACTAATAATTATGTTAGTTCATACGCCCTTGAAATAGTTTCGATTAGCATTTGAAAGTTTAAGTAAAATTGATGAAAAAACTGGCCGAAAAAATTACGGTTTTCACGAATAAAATCTTAGGAATTTTGCACAAGATTCTGCAATGAACATATTAATAAGTCATCATTTGAGCTATACGGATCTATCAACGTTAACGCACATCAAAATATCGTTTTGTTTCACTTCATACATTAAAATTTTTTGAGACATATGATATGGACTAAAATGAATGAATATGAAATTATATAAAAATAAAAAAAATTATAATTCTATAAGAGAATTTGAGACATACCGTATTGAATAAAACGTATGTGATGTGTTAAAAGTGGTAATATATATAGAGGAACGAGTGAGAAAAGCGCTTGCTGGAAAACCCATAACTGCATACTTCGATAGAAACACCCGAAAATGGCGTATGGACTAATATAATATTCAGTCGACGATATATGGAAAACTTTGGAAATTTTAACACGAGGTACGGCCATACTGCACCGTATCACCTGAATTTCAACCACTCAATATAACTTAATTCAAATATATCTTAATCTATTCGAATGAACTCTCAGTTTTATTAATATTATCAATTTATTCCATTTTTAATGCTTATACAATTTTCGTTAAATATAAATATTATATATATAAAAAAAACAAAAAAAACAATAAATTAAATTAAATCTAAAATAATATTTCAATAGTAATCGCTTTTTCTTTTTCTTCTTATTTAAAGGACCATTATAAACGATTTTTTTTTTATTTTTTATTTTTTAAATGGATTTTTCTAAAATAAAAGAAAAATTAATTTATTTTTCAATATAATTTTTATTTTATTCGTTTTTGCAAAATTATATAATAATTGAAGTTTTATTTTTATATATGTATATATAAATATATATTATGTGTAATTGATATTGTTATTTTGTGTTCGATTTAAGAATTTAAGAGTATAAAAATATTTGAAAGATATGATTTGTTATCTGAGAAAATTTGAACACAGGGCTTTCTTTGCGCTAAATCGTAAAATTTGTAATTGACATCGAAATGCGACTTAAATTAATAAGTTTGGCCAAACAAATATTATTCTATTATATTATTATTCTTTATTTCATCATTCGTATAATTCTTAACAATTCATAAAATAGTACAAGAGATAAAGATACAAATATCTTAAACAACTAGCATATTATGAAAAAAGTACACTATGAAAAAGTTATAATTAATATAATGCCTAGGCTAGGCATAATTAAGATAATGCCTAGGCTAAAGGAAAATTATGAAGAAAAAATTTTACCTTGGGTTTTTTTTTAATGTATATAACTAAAACTTGAAAACTAATCGCTAAACCTACTTATTACTATTAATTGTTATAGTATTAATTTAGTATTGGATATTTTTAAAGTTCCTATATATATATTTATGAAAAAGCATTATTGTATGTATTTATGAAAAAACAAGTAGATAAAAAGAAAAGAATTTAAATCTAGTGTAATAGTAGTAGAAACAAAAAAGAAAAGTTCATTCAGGAACTATATTATTAATTAGTTCATTAGAACTAAAGTGGCAACTCGTAATGAATTTTTCACTAATTTTCTTGACTTTATTTCTGATTTTGGATATTTTTGCTGGGTTGTGTAATTCCTCTGTTCTATGGTACCAAGGCAGATTATAGACCATTTAAAATTTTGTTTTGTTTAATTTGAAGTTTGGCTAAATGATAATTTGCGCAGTCACCCCAGACTGGGCAGCCGTAGGTTAAGATGTTTTGTATAATAACTTGAAAAATATGACGTTTGTTTTGAATTAAAAACAAACACAAAAATCAAAAACATACCGTCATTTCTAAAAAACTTGATACGACTGAGAAATAGGAAAAAAAAAATTTCTCAAGGTTTAGCCTCCCACAATTAAAAGAGAAATAAGTTCTCTCAGCAAAAGAATATCGAATGCATTTTCAAAAATAAGAATTAAAGAATGCAGCGAAATGTTCTCAAAATTAAACGCAAATAGTAAATCTTTCTTGAACCTAAGTAAAGCTTTGAGCAAAAGGCCACATATTGTGAATAACGCAGGTAGCCTATTCACATAGATTTAGAGAAATGCAACTAAATAGTTCGTTCGTTCGCAATAAATAATCAAATAATTGTCCTTTTTAATGACCCCAACAACGAAAACTTTGTTTTAAATAGCTTGCGCATAATAAACTAAAGAACTACCACAGAATTTGAAACAATCAGCCATAATCTATTAACTAGAGTTATTGCTACTCTAAAAAACTATAAATATCCTGGTTCAAACAGAATTTGGAATATTTTACTAAAAAACCTACCTAAAAGGGGCTTAAAATTTCTGGTAAATTGCACAATAAATGTATAAAAATAGGGTATTTCTCGACATTTCTGGAAAGAAGCTTGTGTGATCTGTATTCCGAAGCTAAATAAAGACCACTCAAAAGCTGAAAATTATCGCCCCATTAGCCTTGTCAACAGTCTGGGAAAAGTGTTCGAGAAATGCATAAAAAACGAACTGGATAAGTTTATAGAATCAAATGAAGCACTAACAAGGAAACAATTTGGATTTAGAGCTGGTCATTCCGTCAACCATCAGTTATGTAGAATAACAAATTACGTAATTGCTTGAAAAAATCAGTAGGAATGATATCGTGCTCGATGTTGAAAAAGCATTCGACACTGTTTGGCACAATGTTCTTATTTAACTTTTAATCCAATTATCCAAAAACTGGCTCGAAAATAGAAATTTTGTCGTTAAAATAAACAATTCAACTTTCTTCACCTATCACCATGAATGCAGGATTGCCCCAAGGCAGTGCAATAAGCACAACATTTACACACATGATAATCCAAAAACAAATAACACCGAATTAGGCCTCTTCGCTGACGACACAGCAATTTATACATTTGAATTTTTATCTCATAATATATCACATAATCCAGAATACGCGTTTAACACTATTAATGATAATCTAATCTAAATAAATGGGAAATTGAAATCAACGCGACAAAAACTCAAGCTTACTAGGAAAAGAAAATCTAGTAATCTACCACAACGGGTCTGACAACTAGACCTCGTAGAAAAGCCAAACATAAAATATTTAGGAGTAAAACTTAAATTCAAAACACACATTGATTATACAATTAAAAAAACAGATACAATAGTTAAATCATTATACTCCTATTAAATAGGAACTCCAAACTTTCAGCAATTTACCAGAAATTTTAAGCCCCTTTTAGGTAGGTTTTTTTGTAAAATATTCCAAATTCCGTTTGAACCAGGATATTTATAGTTTTTTAGAGTAGCAATAACTCTAGTTAATAGATTATGGCTGATTGTTTCAAATTCTGTGGTAGTTCTTGAGTTTATTATGCGCAAGCTATTTAAAACAAAGTTTTCGTTGTTGGCGTCATTAAAATGGACAGTTATTTGATTATTTATTGCGAACGAACGAACTATTTAGTTGCATTTCTCTAAATCTATGTGAATAGGCTACCTGCGTTATTCACAATAGGTGGCCTTTTGCTCAAAGCTTTACTTAGGTTCAAAAAAGATTTACTATTTGCGTTTAATTTTGAGAACATTTCGCTGCATTCTTTAATTCTTATTTTTGAAAATGCATTCGATATTCTTTTGCTGAGAGAACTTATTTCTCTTTTAATTGTGGGAGGCTAAACCTTGAGAAATTTTTTTTTACTATTTCTCAGTCGTATCAAGTTTTTTAGAAATGACGGTATGTTTTTGATTTTTGTGTTTGTTTTCAGTGTTTTAGGAACGATTTCATTTTAAGTTGTGTTAATTATTTCAGTGAAAATTTGAATACCTCTGACAATATTTAATTTAGTGGGCCTGTGGAATAATTAATTTCTGTTAATTTTCCAGAAAATCTATTTTTTATAATGTAGCCAGTCAGTATCATTGTATCTAAAGACATAGGAGTGATGGAGTAAATAAGTATATTGTTCAATTTTAAAAATTACTGGAACGTGATCGGAATTAAGAGCTTGGATTGTGTTGAGGGGGGTGTACGTATCTTTTGCAGTTGGTTAAGATTAAATTTAGTACTGAGAGCGAACCTCTGAGAGAGTGATGGTAATATGTTGGGTTTGGTGTTGTTAATAGTTCATAATCGTTGATGGACAGTTTACTATTAAGAATATTACCCCATGCTTTACTTTTCCTACAATTCCATGATCCATGTCTTGAATTTAAATCTCCTAAAATGATAAAATTACCATCGATTCTATTAAATAAATTTAGGTCGTAATTAAAATTTTCTTTTTTATATCGTTTGGGTTACCTACAGCAAAATAAACCCTTCCAAGGTTATATCTTCTTCATTTTTAATTTAATTTAATTTAATTTAATTGCGATATTTTCGATTGATTTTGTTTTAAGAACCGGTAACTGCTTGTGTTGAATATTTTTTTTAATAAAAATAGTCACACCCCCTGAACGAGCTGTTCTTCTGTCCAATTTATAACAACTATAGTTTGGACTGAAAATATTGTTATTGGGCTTAAGCCATGTTTCGGTGACTACACAAACATAATTTTTTTGGTGAACAAAAAATCATGAAATTCATTTAAATAAGATTTAGCTACAATACTCTGGGATTCTAAGCATTCCAAAAAGCATATTCCGCTCCCACGAGAAGTCCTTGGGTAGGAGGCCAATCAAATTTTTATATAGCCTATAACGATCCCGACAAAAAGACTGTAAATTTCGAAACGATCGGTTGAGTGGTTTAGTTTTTAATATTTTGTAGTCATTCGTAATAAAGAAATTGATTTCTATATATTCGAAGAGGACCCCTAAAAGAAAGGAGGCCAAATTTTTTGTTACGAAATTTGTGTGTTTAATAATTTTTATACCAAATTTTAATGAAATCGGACAATCTTTTGCAGTCCTCTATTTTGCAGTGTGTAATCATTTCGTCTTTTAACATACCAAATTTGAATGAAATCGGACGAACTTTTGAAGTCCGTCCCCAAGGGTGGTCGCTGGGTAGGCGTAGGAGGACGATAAATTTTTTGTTACGAAATTTGTGTGGAATCATCTCCTTTTTTTACGCTCCAAATTTGAATGAAATCGAACGAACTTTTAAAGTTCGCCCCCTTTATAATTAATTTTTTAACCGGAAGAACAGTACAAGTATTTGTAGGCAATTACAGTTCTGAGGAAAAAATTCTAGAGAACGGCATACCTCAAGGTCAGTGTTATCGGTAACACTATTTAAAATTTACATAAATAGCATAGCAAAAACAATCAAACTCCCGACAAAATATACGATCTTTGCAGATGATCTAACTGTCTTTGTAACAATGAAAAATATAAAAAGAAAACACACGAAGCAGTCATAGGAACTGCCGAAAGAAGTTAATACTTAAAAGCTTTAAACTATAAAATAACAAATAATAGACTGCTCATTACAAATTGTAAATTAAAATAA
The DNA here is from genome assembly GCA_964007475.1 of Hybos culiciformis. Lineage (NCBI taxonomy): Eukaryota > Metazoa > Arthropoda > Insecta > Diptera > Hybotidae > Hybos > Hybos culiciformis. Next base: position 80,356,482 of record OZ023273.1, read on the forward strand.
AAATCAGTCCATCAGTCCAAAACCAGTCCATTATTTGTAGCCACTGTTATTTCATAGCTTAAAGCTTTTAAGTATTAACTTCTTTCGGCAGTTCCTATGACTGCTTCGTGTGTTTTTTTGCATATTTTGAGCCGGGAAGACCCTAACCGCAGCTCCCTCCCCAAAATTTTTGGTCAGGTAATCCTCATTTCACCGAAGCTACCTATTTTGAAAATTTTTTTCCCATCCAAAATTTTTCTTTAGGTAATATTAATTTCACCGAAACTACCTATTTTGAAAAAAATTTTTTTTCGTATATTTTGCTCCGGCACGACCTAACCGTAGCTCCCTACCCAAAAATTTTTCGGCAGGTAATCTTAATTTCACCGGAGCTACCTATTTTAAAAAAAAATTTTCGTATATTTTGTTCCGGCACGACCTAAATGTAGCTCCCCACCCAAAATTTTTTTTCAGATAGTTTTTGTACATTTTGAGCCGGGACGATCCTAACCGCAGTTCCCTAGCCAAAATTTTTGGTCAGGTAATCTTTATTTTACCGGAGCTACCTATTTTGAAAAAAAAAAAAATTTTTGTAAATTTTGAGCCGGGACAACTCTAACCGTAGCTCCGTGCCCAAAATTTTTGGTCAGATAATCTTGATTTCATCAGAGCTACCTATTATGACAAAAAAAATTTAAATTTTAAATAATTTGTAAACGAAAGATTTTTAAAAAATATTTTGAATTAAAAAAATATTTTGAAAATAAAAATATTTTGAATTATTTTTTTGAGTATTGAAACGTCAAAAAACCATGTCGTTTGGAACTCGAATGAGTCTCCGAAAATAAATTTTTAACCCTCTACAGAATAACTCAATTATATCAGGCGCAAATGTCATTTGTCCGCGATTGTAAAATGCCTCAAAATTAGCGGACAAATGACATTTTGCAAAATGATATTTCTCCGCGATTGAATTTTCTAACTTTAGCGGACAAATGTCATTTTGCAAAATGTCATTTGTCCGCGATTGAAATTTTTAATTTTTAGCGGACAAATGTCATTTTGCAAAATGTCATTTGTCCGCGATTGATTTTTCAGTTTTTTTAGCGGACAAATGTCATTTTGCAAAATGTCATTTGTCCTCGATTGATTTTATTAAATTTTGGGGATACTGCAGATTACGTGAACCACTCAGAATCGTCTGAAGCTTTGAAAAGGGAAGAGGGGTAGAGTCCCCCCAAATTGTTTATACATTTTGTATATGCATTTTTTTTTTTGGCCGATTTGCCCCTTAAAGAGAGGGAGGGGGGCGGCGGGCGGGTGACGCCGCAAATCCCACTGACCAACCAGCAATTCACCCGCCCGCCGTCCGCCGCCACCCACCACCTCTCTCGTTGTGCCGATTCCGATTGGTTCACGTCATCTGCACTTTAGTCTCAAATTTTTAGCGGAGAAATGTCATTTTCCAAAATGTCATTTGTCCGCGATTGCTTTTTTAAATTTTTAGCGGACAAATGTCATTTTGCAAAAAGTCATTTGTCCGCGATTGATTTTTTAAATTTTTTGCAAAATGTCATTCGTCCGCGATTGATTTTTCAGATTTTTAGCGAACAAAAGACATTTCGAATCGCGGACAAATGTCATTTTTATGTCCGCGATACAAAAACAAATCGCGGACAAATGTCCCGCGGACAAATGTCCAACCCCCTTATATCATACAACGCCGCTAAAGAAGTATTAACTTCAAAAATTAAAAAAAATATTACAGGAAAAATATAAAAAAGTTAAAAAAAATATTACTTTAAATAAACTAAGGCAATGGTGTAAAAAATTCGGATCAACATTTTCAATGATCAAAACCGCAATATATAAAGGGATTAACAATCGAACCTAAATTTTAGAAACAAAAATATCCTTATTTGTACTGATTCCTTAAGCTCATTGAAAGATTTAAAAAAAATAATTCCTCTACATCCTACAGCTCTTAGAATTAAAGAAACTTTACATAAAAATAGTAATAATTATGTTTTTTACTGGATTGCATCACATGTCCAAATCTCAGGAAATGAAGAAGTAGACAAAATGGCAAAAAATGCTATACAACTAAATCTTAAAGTAAATTATAAAGTTTTCTATAGAGACTTCAAAAATAAAGTCAATCAAAAAATTAAAGAAATTATTGCTTGGGAATGGGATGCATTATCAGAAAATAATAAATTAAAACAAATAACAAATGAAATAAATAAAATATCCAGGAAAGACTCAGTTGTAATTACTAGATTAAGACACGGTCACACCAATATCACCCACAACTACATATTTGAAAAAACACCTCCACCTGATTGTACAAACAGGTTATTTTTGAAGAATGTCCTGCATATAGCAGGGAAAGGGACATATAAGGAATAAACAACATACAAAATTTGAAATCAGAGGAAATAGAAATATATAAGAAAATAATTGAGTTCATTAAAAGTATTGGAATATATTTAATATCATATTTAATATCATATTAAAAAAAAAAAAAATTAAAAACAAGAAAAAAGTATAGTAACTTAAAACTAGAATTAAAAAAAAATTATAATTGTAAATTAAGAATTAAAAAAAAATTAATAAAATTTTTATAACTCCTTAAAATAAAAAAAATATTATTTACCTAAATTTTTGTAAATAATAACATTTCTAAATTTAAAAAAAAAAAAAAAATTCTGAATTTTGAAAAAAAAAAAAAAAATTATCAATTAGTCTTCTTCCTTTTTATTATTTAGTGTATACCTAATATATCTACGGTAGAATTGTGAATAAATAAATCATGAAGTAGAATAAATTACGAATTAGATATAAATTATGAATTAGAATTCAAATGAAATAAAAAATAAATTTCCTTAAGAACTAAAATTATTATTGTACAAAAAAAAAAAGAATTTCTATTATATAAATAGTATTAAAAATTATGAAAAAAAAAATTTGTAAATAATGTAGATAGTGGAGCCCACAAAACCTACAAGCGTTCGTGGCTCCTAGAAATAAATTTTGATAAATAAATAAATAAATTATTCTTATTCATGTTAGGATAATAAAATCTTTGTTTTACAATATCTTATTATTAGAAAAAACTTGACTTGCTATTTTTAGCGTACAATAGCAATTAGGGTTGCTAGATGAAATCTTAATGATTACCGGACAAAATTTTGAAATAATAAAACAAATTCTAGCCTATTGCATTAAAAACTTTTTAATTTCAATATTTTCAAATTTCTTATAGAGTACGATTCAAATCACTTGACCAATGAGCTTTTAAGTTGGTGACGAAATTCCTTATGCCAAAATTCTTTATCCAAAATTCACTATGGACAAAGTCCACTGTGGACAAAATTCACTATGGACAAAATTCATTAGGGACAAAATTCGCTATGGACAAAATTCATTAGGGACAAAATTCATTAGGGACAAAATTCATTAGGGACAAAATTCATTAGGTACAAAATTCTTTAAAAAAATATTTTTAATTAAAAAAATTAAAAAAAAAAGCGTTTCGGAAAAATAGGTACGGCTGCCGTAATTTTTTTGGAAAAGGTCAAATTTTTTGGAATAGGTCACCTACCCTGTTTCTTTATTTTTTCAATTTAAAGTAGGTTGGGTAGGGGCCGACTAACTCACCACATCCTTGGTCCCTATGTAACGCAGAGAGTGAATTGAATTTTAATAAAATTGTACAATTTTACAAAAAGAGTGTAGGCTTAAGTACTATAAAATATAGAATACGATATTACGGTAGTGATCTACCTTCGAAAAAATATAAAAGATCAGTAAATATAAAAGACAATTGAAATAAAATATACCTAAAGAAATTTATATAATTAAGTTCTTGATTGTTCTTATTAAAATTTAATAAAATATTATGTATTATCATTAAGTGTTTGGCAGTGATACAGTATAGTGAATAAAAAGGAAAAAATAATTAATAGTTTTTTTTTTGTATACGCCATACTACAAGAATTTTTTCATAGTGAATTTCATCCATAGCGAATTTTGTCCATATTGAATTTTGTCCAGGGTAAATTTATTCCATAGTCAATTTTGTTCATAGTGAATTTTAAAAAAAGAATTATTTTCGAAAAAGAAGAATTTTGTCCATTTGAATTTTCGGATGAGGAATATCGTCACGATCCCGCTTTTAAGAGAGCGTAAAATTTGAATAAAATTATTATAAAAAATTGCATGATTTTTTTTCTTAAATAATTTCCACTAAATTTTGTAAAGAATTTTGTAATGGAAAGGGAAGGCTTTGCATAACGGATTGGTCAAGTGATTTGAATCGTACGCTACCATTTTGACCGTTTACTCAAAACACTTGAGCGACAAAAAAAATACCTGAAATTTGAAGAAGGCAGAAATATAAAAAACATCTAATCAACTAAATTTTTCGTAAAATAATAAGCATCGGGTGAAATACCGGACAAATGTATGTCCGGTCCTTCCCATTTTTTCCCATCGGACAAGTAGTTGAATTAACGGACTGTCCGGTTCAATACCGAACACCTGGCAACCCTAATAGCAATGATTTTATATTTTTAAATTATTTGAATTTGTTATTACTATTGTTACATCATCTTTGAATTATTTCTGTTACATTATTTGTTATCATTCTTCTTTTAATACAATCTTTCTTTTAATACACAATGTTTACTTAACTCTAATTCATTTTTTGTTTTGAATTCTTCAAATTATAAATTTTGTTTCTTAATTGTATTATTTTCTCAGGAAAATAGTCTATTTCCTTATTTTTACTATTTTGGGAAAGGCATTATGATATTGAAATCTACCTCTTTAAATAATTTTGGAACTTTAATTGCAAATATTAATAAATCATTTTGAAATTTACTAACTCCTAATCTAATTAATGTATTGTGATTTATTAAAATCTATGCTATATGTTTCTATTTCTTCATTTGTATGTATATTTGGATTTAAAATTCCATGTCCCGCTGATGCTAAATTTTCCTGTATTAGATTTACTTTTTCTTTCATTATTTAATAATAATTGATCATAAAACATATTTCTTTTAATAAATGAATTTATTTTATCGTATTCTCTTGTAGTATACTTACTTATACTTACCTGTCCTTTCTTAAATTCCTATTCGATACAGTTGTAACATTTTACAACTGTACATAAATTCTATATATTGCTTATTGCACTAAACGTGCCAATTCAATTTCCTATCAATTTTAATTTTAATTTTAATTTTACCAAAAATGTCAATTATACATTTTTGGTAATTTGAAACTCTTCATTAATATTGAGTGCAAATCACACAATATTAATTCTTCTCCATTTCCATTCATTTTTACTAAATTCCAGTCTCTCTTCCAGTTTCACTTCCAATCATTAATAATATAATTACAGGTAAAATTTATTATAAGATATCATTAATAAAGTTAACGTTCAACCAAACAAAAAGTCTTATTATTCAATATTCGGGTCTAAACTCTCAACACTCTCCCTACTAAATCTTTGTCACTTGCAATAATTTCTTTAATTTTTTTAATGTTTTACTGAAATTTTCATTAATTTTAATTTGTTTGTCAACGTTTTCTATTATGCTGGCCATACACGGTCCAACTTGATTGTACAACATGTTGACAACAAGTTGTACGTTTTGACACACACGATACAACTTAATATTAAAATGTTTATATTTTTTGTCAACCAACTTCCAACAAGTTGTCAACTTGCCCACACACGATACAACTTACTATGTTGTCAACTTGTTGTACAACCAAGTTGGACCGTGTATGGCCAGCATTATATTATGATTGTGAATATCTGTTATAGTTAAATTTTTTCAATATTATGTCTTGTAGTGCTTCCTTATCCTAATCACTTTATTATGTGCTATGCTATTCAAAAACAGTATATACTTATCGTTAGGCCTAAACTTAATATTTTATCATAGTCCTACTTCCTCAACTTCAAGTATTTTCACGTCAAACACGTACCGCTTCAACGTCACACCCATTCCCAGATGTGATAGAACGAGCTTTGGAGATTCGTTTTCAATTCGCACCTCGAGAATATGGAATGCTCTCCCATCAAAACTGTTCCCAACAGCTGGCGGACGTTTGATTTACAACTTGCGCCGCTTTAAGAAGAGTGTAAATGATTACCTACTAACTGTCCCACTTTTTAATCCCGTCTAAACTTCCAGTCCTCATTACCAAATCCATACATCTTATAGTATAAAAGGTATCCCACCTAGTGATTTGGTAACTTTAATAAAAAAAAAAATCAAAGTATTAGTTTTAAGGTAATAGAAGTACACCCATTGAAACTGGCGAGTAGTCAGTAGTAGGGTAGGAGTTAAACAGTAAAGTAATTAACTTAAGAGATTGTCTATAAAAATAAGAAATAAAATGAATTTATAATTGAAACCGGTATTTTAATTAAATAAAGTACCTTACAGCCTATCTTCATCATCCATAGTTCCGTATAACCATTTTGAAGCACTACCTACGATTTCCTTCCACTAAATGTACAGTAGCTATATTTACATTCTCTCTTTCATCTTCGGTAACCCTTCTAGTAATACTTTTGAATTTGAAGTACTGGATTTGAAGTACTAACTGTTTTACCTAGTTTCTTTACTTCTAAAATTTTGTCATTATTTAGATGTTTTATATCTAATTTCTTCACCTCCTCCTTTTTTTCAATTTTCCTAACGTAACAATCTCTTCAAATAAAAGCGCATTATTTAAAAATCTATTCTTTTTTCCTTGAAATTCTATAAAACCCTCTTTTAAATTGATAGTAGTATCTAAATTTTTTATTATATCCATTCCTTTTATCAATTGGTATTTTCTATTACTTAATATTTTTATCTGCCATCTAACAAGTCCTCCGCCGCAGGTGTATCGTCGACCCAAAATTATAATGTTGTATCTGCAAAAACTAAGTTACGAGAAAATCGACTTTAAAGTTTGGAACGCTCGGAAAAAAAATTGAGCCGCAAAACTTTTTAATTTTTTTTCGTAATTCGCCTCAATAATCTTTCTAGATTTGTGTCTTAAAAGCTTATTTTATGCTACCAAGTAATAACAGACTTTTTTTTACCTTCTTTACCATAAGGTCCGAGAAAAATCGAAATTTCATACAGATACGATATTATAATACTGAAAATTTTTATTCAAATATTCATTTTTTCAAGTATATCTTAACACTTTAATTACGTAAAATGATCTTTTACAACTTTTAAGAATTAAGAGACAATTATTTATTTTAAAGCCAAATTATATATAGAAATAGCAGTTACGACCAGTGTTTAAAATTTACCGCGTGCTAAATAAAAACAGAAGTGCAAGTAACTTTTGTTTATTTTATAAAATAAACCGCACTAGCACATAATATAATTTATTTTTTCACACAAAAATCTGTGTGTTTTAACAAAGTCTACTTTCATTCTTTAGCGTATGCGTAAAAAAAAAAAGGAAAAAAAATAAATCACTTCTATTAAAATAAACAGACTCTATTAACCCTCCAAGTCTATTACTCTTTTAATTTTTTTTTTTGAAGATTTTTTTGAAGATATTTTTGAATTTTGTGTTCAAAAAAATCCGGTAAGGACTGAGTGTTAAACAAATAAATTCCTACAAACACATAGTGATCTACAACACAATACTTTTCAAGAAAAAATCAATACTATCAAAATGGAATCTTCTTAATGTATTAGTTTTTATCAATCCAAACGCAAAATTAACTAGAATTAATCATGTAATTGTATGGGTTGATAAGTGATGGGAATAAAAACAAAACAAGAAATTTATTTTAAAGTGGACAGTATTATGTTGCCTTTTTTTTGCATGTTAAAAATTAAAAAGAAGTAACGCACACTTGAAAGTTCGTTTAGTACTTTTTTTTTTTTTACATTTCTGTTTAAATGTGAGAAATAAAAAAATAAACCGAAGTGGTCCACTTCTGTTTATTTTTTGGAACTTCTGTTTATTTTTCGATATATTTTGAACACTGGTCAGAATAGCTGTCAAAGAAGATTTGCAATGCTCACCAGCAAAAATGGTCTACGGCCAAACTTTAAAAACCCCCAGTGAAATTTTATTCTCAACAGAATCACCACGCTCTACGAACTCAAAGCTATCATCGGATATTGTAACTAACATGCGGAAAAATATGTTAAATTTACAAGCCAAAGAAATTCGCATTCCGTCAGATCAAACCATTTTTATACCAAAAGAACTTTCTAAATTCTCGTCCGGGTAGATAAAATCAAGCCTGCTTTGCACACTCCGTATGAAGGACCTTTTTCAATCGTCCGACGTTTCCGAAAAAATGTTATAATAGACATAAAAGGAAAAAACACATCAGTTTCCATAGACAGATTAAAACCTGCCCACGGAATTTTAAACAATTCTAAAATCAGAAATAATAATAAAGTTAAATTTAATTTAGAATTAAAAGATTCAATTTTCATAACATAATTACATGATATTGTACAGTGAGGTAATTTCAATAAATCTGAAAGGGCGGTAGATGTAGTGTTCCATACTAAATACTAATTTTCATAAATCATTGAAATCACTTTCGTTAAGTTTAATTGCTTTAATAGATCATTTATCTATAACAATTAATATTAGAATTTTAAGATTACGCATATGTCTCATGACAAAATGAATATGATTTATTTTCTACCTGAAAATGTGTTTTTGATATAAAACTTTAGTCTTAAGATAAAGCTAGAATAATAAAGATCAAATATCGAAAATAAAAAGCATTTGTATTGATGACCAGAAGATCCACAAGTCAATCTTACATGTGGGCGTGTCTTCAACATGCTTTTTATAACATTCAGAGCGAAAAACTACAAAACTTGTAAGGTTGCCAACAATTTTAAAGCATAATATGTACACTGTACATATCGATTACATATCGGCCAAAAAATTATCAATATTCAAGCGATCGGAGATAGGCTGTAAACGGGCATTGGTTAACAGGAAAACACGCTTATAGACTCAAACTTGGCAGTAATAAATGTAGAAAATGCGAAGACCCTAACCAGGTACAAAGCGTAGAATATTTAATATGTCACTGCTCAGCACTAGCAAGATCCAAGAGCGACCTACTATCACATTAAAAACTTAATCGAGGCTGCGACAATCGAAGCGTACTTAAATTTGCGGAAACGGCTGGGATTTTTTAAGTAATTAAATCTAGTCCACAACCTTCAACATTCAGGGCGGATTTTTGTCAGTTGTACCCCACGGCCGCCACCCTAACCTAACATAACGTATCATTAAAAATCGCAAACACCAAACTGAAAATGTGTATTTTGTGTATTGTCTGCAGTATAGTTACAAATATCTTATAATTTTGTAGTATGTTTTCTCAGTGAATTTACTTAATATATTATAATCTTTTGTATTGAATAATGTTAATGTAAAAGACTAGTTTAATAAAGACTCTTAAACAAATAACATATGGCGCAGTCATATAAAAGAAAATTTCAAAATTTTAAAATTAATTAACAAAAGAACAAATTTTACGGTTCTTAAAAAAAAAAGAAAAAAGGCAAATAAAATAAAACAAAAACGTACCTGATTCATAAGAGATCATATCAGGTTATAGAGCATGAATGAGAATAGCATCGAATAAAAAAGAACCACAGATTCCGAAGATAAGATGAAGACCTCCTAAAAATACTAAATTTATATACATGAATAAATATAACAATATGGACTTCGTAAAAAAAGTTGAAGAGTTGAAGTTAGAAGGCAACATCGCTGAAAACTGGCGAGTTTTTTTTGGCAAAATTTCAAAATTTTTGCCACAGCAATTAAATTAGGAAAGAAAACTGAGGAAATTCAAGTAGCAAAGTTGGGTTGGAAGCTGTGGAACTATTCAACTCATTTAATTTATCAGCAGTAGATCAGAAAAAATATGATAAGGTTACAGAATCCTAAATGCAATGTAATTTACGAAAGATATTTGTTTTATAACAGAAAGCAGCTTGTAGATAAATTATTTGATAGTTTCCTCATGGGTTTAAAAAAAAATTGGGAGAAGATGTGATTTGGCTGACGCAAATCCATTGATCAGAGATCGAATTGTTTTGGGTTCAGCAGACAATAAATTGCAAAAAAATTAATTGAAACACCTACGTTAACCATGGAAACAGCAATCGATTATGCTAGAAAAGCTGAAGTGACTAAAACTCAAACTACTGAAATGAAAAAATGTAGTACAACGGTAGACTACATCAACAAAGCTGATGATAATAAAAAACGAAAAAATTTTAATTCTTTTGAAAAAAATATAAAAAATCAAGATAATGTTAATAATAAATCCAAACATTCTAATTTTAGGCAAGAAAAATCAAATAGTGAAGAAACAAAATATCTTTGTAAGGTATTTCGAACTCATTACTGATTATTCAATCTAGTAGATGAATTGTTAATGTTGCAAAAGCACTTACAAACCAAAAAACGCCAAAAAAGGCGAAAATTACTTGACTAAATTGGATGAATAAGAAGGTAGAAATGGTAATGTAAGGAGTTCTTAAGAGGTTCATAAGGCTACGAATAGATCAACTGGTGACCTAATGACACATTTATCCCACAAGCTCAACGCCAGTCTTCACAATTCCGGTGAGGCTTGTGTTGTTGCTTTGGATATAGCTAAGGCTTTTGATCGAGTCTGGCACCCGGCTTTGATTTCTAAAGTTAAATCAATGGGTCTTGGATCAGCCTTTGTCAATTGGATCAGCACCTTTTTGTCTGGCCGTTCTATTGGTGCTGTTGTGGATGGGTACCAGTCACATATTTTCAACATAAACTCCGGTGTGTTCTCTCCCCAACCCTCTTTTTAATTTTCATTAATGATCTTCTACAGTCAACACTCAACCCCATCCACAGCTTCGCCGACGACAGTAACTTGGTAGCATGCTACGATTTTGTTAATAGGAAACGCAATTTCCTGCAAAGTAGCATAAATCACGACCTTTCCAAAATTTCACAAGGGGATCTTCTCAACAGAGTTGAGTTTAACGCATCAAAAACCCAATGCTGCCTAATTTCTAGAAAGCTGCAACTTTTGATTCCCAATTTTCTTTCCAAGGTGAAAGTATTGGCAAATCTGGAAACCTTGGCTCGAAAATAACTTCAGATCTGAGCTGGAAACTTCATATTTTCGAAACGGCAAAAACGCAGCGATATGTCTTGGTTTTCTTAAAAGATGTAAACAATACTTTCCCCCCCCTGATCTCTTAAACATTTACAAATCCTGCATACGACCCAAATTAGAATATAATTCACATATATGGGCTGGTGCTCCTAAAACCCACCTTGAGTACCTGGACAAAGTTCAGAGAAGGGCTATTAGATTGATAAACAATCACCAAACCACCAGCTCATTAACATCGCTCAGTCACCGTCGCAATGTAGGTTCACTTTCCATTTTTTATAAATACCTTGTTGGAACGGATACGTGTTCCCTGGAAGTAAAGGCCTACTTCCTTCACTTCAAATATTCTTACGTCAAACACGTACCGCCTCAACGTCACACCCATATTCCGTCAAAATTCGCAGATGTGATAGAACGACCTTCGGAGATTCGTTTTCAGTTCGCACCTCGAGAATGTGGAATGCTCTCCCAACAAAATTGTTCCCGACAGCTGACGGTCGTTTGATTTACGACCAGCGCCGCTTTAAGAAGAGTGTAAATGATTAACTTCCTGTCCCCATTATCAAATCCATACTTCTTTAAGTATAAAAGGTATCCCACCTAGTGATTTGGTAACTTTAATAAAAAAAAAAAAAAAAAAAAGTTCAAAATGAAGTAAGTAAATAGAATTTACTTAATAGGGAAATGTAAATAAAATTTACTTAAGTGAATAATTGCATGTGTATTGATGTATGTAATATACCGAGCTAAATTTGCGATTGTAAATACAACTTACCGAACACATTAAAATATAAAACACATGTACCACCACATACAAAAACATAGTAAACAGAAAAAAATCTGACCATATTGCTGGTCACTTAGAAATTTGTTACATTCAAGGTATTTTTTAGGGATTCCATTACTTTAGAGAAAATAGAAGTAAGCGCAATAGGCCTGTAGTTAGAGGGATCGCATTTATCGCCTTTTTTTGGAATAGGCTGAACATGCACAACTTTCCACTTGGTGGGGTAAATGCCAAGTGAATATGAAAGATAGAAAAGGTTGCGCAGAGGTTTAGCTAGAACAGAGGCAGTATGTTTTAGGACCACAGCCGGAATGCCATCAGGGCCAGTTGACTTTTTCAGGGCCAGTTGACAGGTTATGTAAATTACCTCTTTCAATAAATAATTACATCTCAGAATTAAACAAAATAAAAGAAATAGCATCAATAAACGGATACAGAGAAAATATCATTACTAAATTAGTCGAAAAACATTCAAGAAAAATCAAAAAAGCAAAAACAACCTTTTTATTACCAATGCGAGAAAACAAGCTCACTAAAATTATAAGATTTAATTATAATGGTGAATTAACCAAGAAGTTTAAATCTGTTTTATTCCGCAATAAAATTGGTTCAGTTTTTGCAAATGAAAATAAATTAAAACACCTATTAGGATCTCCAAAGGACAAAATTAACAAGATTAAGAAATCAGGGATCTATAAAATAAAATGTTTAAAATGTGACAAATTTTACATAGGAAAATCAAAAAGAGCCATAGAAAAAAGATACAAAGAACATTTCACCCTTATAAAATTCAATAGACCAGAGAAATCAGCAAAAGCAAAACATGTACTTGAATTAGACCATGAAATATCTATTGAATCGCTAGGGATGCTTAAAAGTGTCAATAATAAAAAATTATTAGATGCATGGGAATCCCTATTAATTCAAAAAAATAAAGAAAAGTTGCTAAATTTAGAAAGTGGTGAAATAATATCTTCCTTGTTTTCATTTATTTAAATTTTAAACAAATAAATTAAAACCTAAATTAAATACATATAATAGTCAGAGTGAAAAAATAACGAAAAATAATTTTAAAAATAAAAAATAAAATAAATTTACATAGTTCAATTTAAATAAAGCTTACAAAACAACAAACAAATAAAATTAACATTGTATAATAATAAAACTGAAATTCAATATAATAAAATAATTTATTCTATAGCATCTATCAAAAAAGAAAAAATAAATTGATACAATTTTAGTTTTGATCGGTATTTATCGTTGATAAGGGAGTGCAGTGCACTTTGAAACAATTGTCCGGTGTAAATCTCAAAAGGTAAAGTCAATAATTGTTTAATAAAGATTAAAACTAAAAATATTAACCTATAAATAACATAGACTTTACGATGGGTCGAAACATAAATAATGAAAATTTAAGTTTTAACTTTTTCACATTCAGATTTTTTTAGAACTTTTAAAACAGCTCGTTGCCTAATGTAAACTCTTCAAAAAGAAGAGTTTACAGTTGGCAAGACAGGTGGAACTTGAGCTGAAGCTGTGAGAGTTGAGTTTTGACTAAAAAGTTTTGCAAACAAATTAGCCTTCCCAACCGAATCTGATATGATCCGGTCACCATCTACAAGGGGAGGAAAAGATGAAGGCGAACAGAAGTTCTGTTGTACACTTTTAGCGAAGCTCCAAAAGCTTCTGCTATTTTTAGGAAGGTTTAATATTTCTTGACGCTCCCTCTGGGTAAACAAGGCCTTCTGCTGACAACAAATTTTACTGCATCTGTTCCTGACCTCTCGCCAGTGCTTCAGTGAACTTAAAGAATTATTTTGTTTATACTCACGAAAAGCACGTAATACCATAAACAAAAATAATATCACTCACACTCACAATATTTCAATAAAGACAAATGCCAAAAAAAAAAAAAAAATTGCAAATGTATAGATTGCAGCTCCTCTCACATGCATTATATCAATGCAAAATAAAGCTTAGTTTATAATGCTAAAAATCTATATTTTCCCTCTGAGCTAATATATATTTTCTCTCTGAGCAAACAAAAAAAAAAAACAAAAAATAACCAATAAAAAATACGCGGTTATTTTTATTTTTTTTTTAAAGCGGCCAGTCGATCAGTCGATAAATTTTCTTAACATGTGTTTCAATCTACTGTTTTTAAAGGATCTTCGAACCAGTCGATCAGTCGATGAATTTTCTTAACATGTGTTTCAATCTACTGTTTTTAAAGGATCTTCGAACCTACTACTAAATTTTTAAACGAGTGTGGTTGGTTTTTGGTACAAAAATTTAAACCACACTTCGAAAATTTCACTTATTTTATTCAAAAAAAACAAAATGAATAAAAATAGAACAATGGTAACCCTGAAAGTTTGAAAAAAATCATTGTCTGGCATTATAAAGTTTGCTGTCAATTGTCAAATGTCAAGTAAGAATTTTTTTTTCTTTTATCAACAAACGAGGAAAATAGCAGCAACAAGGAGATAAGGTAAAATGTATTGTAAATGTAAAATATAATTATAAAAAAAAAATTATAAAATTATTATTATTTTTTTTAATAAATAAAAATAAAATTAAATAAAATTTAAGAAGATTAGCTAATTCCTAAAATAATAAAAAAAAATAGTAATTTTTCGAAAAAAAAAATTATTCGATTTTTTTTTTTTTTGCAAAAAAGAAATTGAATATATTTTGAAAAATTATTAATTTTTTTCTAAATATTTTAGGAATTAGCTGATCTTAAATCATCCGGTTTGAAATCATTTCGAGAAATAAATTTACTTCCGTATTAATTAAATCTTATTTCCTTGCTTCATTTTGAACTTTTTTGTTTATTTTTTTCATTCTAAATGTATTGTTTTCAACTCCCTCTGACATGCACATTAAAGCAGTATACAAACCATGTTAATAAAATTTGTTATAACAACTCGTTGTTATACACACAAACCATAGACACTTGTCAATATTATATCACTCGACCTTCGGTCTCGTGATATAATTTTGACTTGTGTCTATGTGTTTGTGTGTATACACAACTCGTAATTAATTAAAAATTTTCTTAACATGTATTGTAATCTACTATTAACACCGATAATATAATAAAATAAAATTAAATTTGCGCGAGTATAATGTATATAAAATAATGTATATAAAATGAAAACAGAATAATAATAATAAAACGTTTATGTGTGTTAATATTTGCAAATAATTTTATCATGGGTTTTTGCATAATATGGCAAATACATTTTTTTTAGAATAACAATTATTATTGTAATATAATAATAAATATTACAATATTATTAAAAATGTAAAATGAATTTTCCTTTGTAAAACTAGGATAATCGTATTTGTGCCTAAAGTGCAGTTCAAAATTAATGAGCGCTTCTAAAAAAATTTTAAATAAATAATATTTTCCTGAAAAAAAACTAAATTTCCATACAAAAATTCATCATTTAAATTTTCTAAGAGCCGTTTTACACATTCCTTTTTTCAGGACTTTTTACACTCCTTTTTTCAGGACTTTTTTTTTCAATACTTTTACACAAAAGGCAAAAAAATGACACTACTTAGACATTTTTTTATTTAAAAAATGATTTTCTTTTTGAAATTACTGTGAAATTAATAGATTGAAAATAAAACGAAAGAAAAAATTACTTTATTTTTGAATTAAAATAAAATAACAGTCAAATAAATGACAAATATGTAAAACATATCAAAAAAATGAATGAAAAAAAAGTCAGGCAAGAAAATTTTCATGCCTGACGACTTTTTTTTTTATCTCAACTTTTTGTATGAATTAAAAAGGGATGGAATATCAAGACAGAAAAAGTCCTGAAAAAAGGAGTGAAAAAAGTTCTGAAAAAACTAATGTGTAAAACGGCTCTAATGGAGAATATGAGAATAATTTCATTGAAAATTTAGTTCCCGAAGATAATTTTTTTTTGTCCTGTATTCTTTTGATTTAAAAATGGTTATCGTATAATGGCGCAGTGACATTTGTCCGCGGGACATTTGTCCGCGATGAAATTTGTATGGAAAACTTCGCGGACAAATGTCATTTTACAAAATGACATTTGTTCGCGATTGTAAAATGACATTTGTCCGCCACAGACAAATGTCTCAAAGTGAGCGGACAAATGACATTATGTAAAATGACTTTTGTCCGCGATTGAATTTTCAAACTTTAGCGGACAAATGTCATTTTGCAAAATGTCATTTGTCAGAGATTGATTTTTCAAATTTTTAACGGACAAATGTCATTTTGCAAAATGTCATTTGTTCGCGATTGAAATTTTAACTTTTAGTGGACAAATGACATTTTGCAAAATGACATTTGTCCACTAAAAGTTTAAAATTTCAATCGCGGACAAATGTCATTTTGCAAAAAGTCATTTATTTGTCCGCGATTGATTTATCGGTTTTTTAGCGAACAAATGTCATTTTGCAAAATGTCATTTGTCCGCAATTGATTTTTTAGTTTTGGACATACTGCAGATGACGTGAACCACTCAGAATCGGCTGAAACTTGGAAAAGGGTAGAGGGGTAGAAACCGCCAAATTGTTCATACATTTTGTAAGCGCAATTTTTTTTTTTTACTTGATTTGCCCCGTAACGAGAGGGTGGTGTGGTGTCGGCGGGCGGTCGGGTAGACTGGTGGTTATTGAGTGGGATTTGCGGCTGAAGCCGCAAATACCACTGACCAAACACCAGCCCACCCGCCCGCCGGTCTCCCACCACCCTATCGCTGTGCCAATTTTGAGTAGTTCACGTAATCTGAACTTTAGCCTCAAATTTTTAGCGGACAAATGTCATTTTGCAAAATGTCATTTGGCCGCGATTAATTTTCATCGCGGAGAAATGACATTTTACAAAATGACATTTGTCCGCAGCTGATAAAAGTCATTTCGAATCGCGGACAAATGTCATTTTTATGTCCGCGATACAAAAACAAATCGCGGACAAATGTCCCGCGGACAAATGTTCAACCTCCTCGTATAATGCTGTAAAAGGAAAAATAAAAAAAAAAAGTAAAATAGTAAAGAAAATCGATTGCGTTTTCGTAGGATTAATCTTAATTTTCCACTTGTAAAAATGCTCATCAATAGATTGAAAGGCGCTTTCAAGTGTCTGGGTAATTACAAGTGGACAAGAATTAGAGCAATAAATTGCCGTGTCATCGGCGTACAGTCCTAGTTCAACATCATTGGGCTTAGGAATATCGCTAGTGTAAACATTGTACAAAATGGGACTAATTGTACTCCCTTGAGGACGTCCGGCGGGAATATTTGTTGGAGTTGATGCAGCCTTTTTTATTTTTACTGTAAATAAGCGATCTATAAGCCAGTTTTGAATAATTTTAATAAGGAAAACTGGAAAGTTTAAAATTTTCATTTTGTGGATAAGACCGTTGTGCCACACTGAATCGAAGGCTTTTTCGATATCGAGTACAATCATACCCACAGATTTTTTATTTTTCAAACTATGAAAAATTTTATTTTTAATTCTACAGAGCTGGTGGATTGTAGAATGACCTGAACGAAAACCGAACTGCTCTAAAGATAGTAAATTAGTTTGTTCAATGTTTTTAACCAATTGCATTTTTATGCACTTTTCGAATATTTTACCAATACAACTAAGCAAACTTATTGGGCGATAAGCTTGTAATTTTGCAGGATTTTTACCAGGTTTGGGAATGCATATAACATTGGCAGTTTTCCATGCGGTACGAAAATACCCTATTTTTAAACAATTATTGAAAATGTTGCGAAGAACTTTGAGACTTTTTTAGGAAGGTTTTTAATTAATATAGTTTTGACACCATCAGGTCCAGCTGCTTTATTATTATTAGAACTTTTAATAACATTCTGAATTTGTTTGACTGCAATAGGAGTATAATAATTAATAGTTTCGTACTGATTTAATAAATTTAAAGAATTCGAGACCATTGATTCTGTGTTAGCGTCTGAATAGTGTGTAGTTAAAGTGTGATTTTTTGCAAAATATTCTGATATTTCCTCAGCTTTTTCGAAATCAGTGACTAAAATTTTTCCATTACTCAAAATGGAAGGAATTGATTTATTTCTTTTGCGAAGAGCTTTTGACAAATTCCAAAATGGTTTACTGGCTAATGGTTTTTTCCAGCTTGCGTTAAAAAAATTTGAAAAAGCGAAACTTATAGTTTTGTTTAAAATTTTTAGTTGTCTTTTTATGTCAATGTTACGCGTTCTTTGCCAGAGTCGCCTTATGTCATTTCTCTTTTTAATCATAATTTTGATATATTGAGGAATTTTTTGACCATAACACTTCTTTGTATTGTTTTAGGACAACCTCTTCTTTAACAATACTTATTATATATGTAAAAGTTTTAATAGCGTTGTCAATATTATTTTTTGTAGCTACGTTAGTAAGATTTTCAAAAGTATTCATTTTTTCCGAAAATTTCCTTTGGAATGTTTCCCAATTACATTCCTTATATTTATACACATAAGTTTTGGGAAGAGCAGTATAATCTTGATTTAGTGTAAAAATAATTGGTAAATGATCTGAATTTAAGGCTTGTACTGTGTTTGGAGAACTTAAATATTGGCTGCAGTTGCTAAGAATAAGATCGATTGTAGAAGGAGAGCCTCTCAGGCTGTGGGGAAAATACGTGGGTGTTACCAATAATTCGTAGTCGTGGATGGTTAGCTTATCGTGGAGTATTTTTCCCCAAAAATTACTTTTCCTACAATTCCACATGCTATGTCTACAGTTTAAATCACCCATCAATACATAATTATTATTTATTCTGTTAATGAGATTAAGATCGTACGTAAAATTTGATTTAGCGTTGTCGTTGGAAATACCACCTGGAAAATATGCTCCTATAACTATAATTGAAGTGAAACTTCTTTAGAGGCATTGTGATTGAGAGTGAAAAAAATGTAAGTGTCAAAAACAGAACAATTATTGTCAAAAAATAAAACAAAATTCAAACGATTATTGTCAAAAAATAAAACAAAATTCAAACGATTATTGTCAAAATTCAAACGATTATTGTCAAAAAAAAAGGCAAAAAAAAAAAGAAAAAAGAAAAAATTTATGTGTCAGCTGATGATAAAACCGACAGCCGCTAGAAGCTTATCAGCGCAATAACCTACTCTATATTAGCTCAGAATTAAAGTCGAAAATACTATTTTTTTTTCGATTGAAAAGGAAATATAATTTATTTTAAATTATTGAATAACAAATATTTCATTTATTAATTATTAATGCTAATTTTCAGAAACTTTTTGGAATACAAATATGTATTCTGAATAAAAATGTTCCAATGCACCTATTTTGTAGATAATTTATTTATGATATTAATTTTTCTTAGTGTAATTTGTAGTTTGTTGGTGTAATTTATTTTTGACATTAAATTACACTAATAAAATGCAGGAGGAATATTTTTTTACAATTCCTTTTCAGAAGAAGTACTAATAAACATGAAATTTTTCAGGCATATTTGCAAAGTTATTTTAGGTTAAACTTTTCGGGCAACAAAAAGAAAACATGATTTAAGCCACGCTGCTGTTTTTTCATACATTATTGTCGCTAATAACCGGAATTGTGTTTACAGCTTAAAATATAGTAGAAATCATCTGCAATCAGTGTTGCCATAAATCTAGGCATTTTGAAATAATTTTATGCCAGTAAACTTTTTGAGCTTAAAAAGTATTTTAGAATTTTTAAATGCTTTTATCTCTAATATGGTGTTCGCATTAGGAGAATATTTGTGGAATATGCTGTTTTCCGGAATATTTCAGGAAAATTTACTGGATTTTTCATATAAAAATATATTCCGGAATATGTATATTCCACTTTCATATTCTAGTTTGTCAGAGTTAATATTCTATATTTATAGTTACTTTCACTCACTTTTTGAAATTTTGTTATAGTTGGCAACAATTTTTTTTTGTAAAATTCGAGTCAAAATGAAAAAAAAAAAAAAACAAAATAAAATTGATAAAAAGTGAGATAAAAAGTCAAAATTTTCAACAACAAATTTCTAAATTTTTGTATACATCATTAAATTCCACTTCTCATCAAATTTTGTAATGCGAACGGTAATTTGTTTTCCGGAATATAAGTGGAATTTAAATTAGAATGCGAACAAGGTATAAGCAGTCGCTGGGTTTTAATTTTTTCTAAGCCGCCGAATTCCCCAAAACAAGTAATTTTAAGTCGACTGACCGCAGCATTCGAAGGGCAAAAATCAACTAGTCGCCGTCGAAAAAATCGATCGGCGTCATATCTTATATGTACTTGGCCATTTTAAATATTTATTTAGCCTTCCCAGAAAATACTACTTGCAATGAAGTTTCACTTCTTCCGTGTGTCCCGAGACTCACATATTTTTTTTTTTTCAGTATTATTAAGTATTAATTTAATTGATATTGTTTCAATAATTTTTGTTTAAGTGCTGGCAGTAATTCGTGATTAATACCATTTTTAATAAATGCAGCTACACCACCTGCTCTAGCGCTTATTCTATCCATGCGGTGGCACTGATAGTTAGAGCAAAATATTTTATTATCTGGCTTTAGCCATGTCTCGGTGACAATGGCAATGTTTATTTTATTCTCGATTATAAATTCGGAAAATTCAGAAAGTTTATTTTTTGAAGAAAAGCTTTGAGCATTCCAAAAGGTAAAATTCATGTTATTTATAAGATTAGTCATAAAGATATTTAATTGTTATGTTAAATAATATTTTTAATTGATCTTCTTTACTTGTGCACGTTTTTGATTGATTGATCATATCATGTGATATTTGTAGTAACTCATTTATAGTAAATAAATCATTATTTAAATGAGAATTTTATTCTTGATAATGTGTAAAATCTCTTGCGACATTAGAGTAAGACCTATTATTATTATTTTTATTAATGCTAAAAGAATTATTTATACCTGCACTATTATAACTACGTATTGGTGGAAACATCTCTTGAGAATAATGATAATTCATATTTTTGTTATGTGGCGTGCGATTCTTTATTGTTTTTTCTCTCAATCTTTGTCTCAGTTCAATATAATGTTTTCTCTTTGAACACAATAATGAACTTGCTGTGTGCTTGCCTGAACAATTAACACACTTCGGCTGAATGGATTTGTCATTAGCTGCAAATTTTTCAAAACTTGGACAATCTTTGGTCTCGTGATTTTCAGAACATATATTACATTTCGCTTTCAAATGGCACCACTAGGAACCATGGCCATAAGTTTGACACTTAAAACATCGAGTTGGGCCTTTTCCAGATGTTATATAATAGCTCCATCGAACAATTGTGTGAAACAGTGCTTTGCAGTTGTTCCTGATCTCACTAAGTTTAATTGTGTCTTTCGCAAAGTAGACTAAGTATGTGGATTGATTCGTGTATCTCGCATTTTTAACTGACATTTCCTTCACATCAATGAAATTAATGATCTTATTAGCTTTTAATTCTTCTTTTAATGTCTCTATCTTAATTTTTTGTAAACCTTGAAGAACAATTTTGTTTGGTTTGGTATCCTCTGTATTGTGTCCGAAGAACAGTACTTGTTTGTTTTTAAGAACGTCGAACAATTTTTTGTAGTCGTTCATCGAATTACAGAATATTTTGGTACCAATGCTTGTGTTTTTTACAAAATAATTCTCCGTTAGCGCAGATTCAGTAATTAGAGTATTTATTACCACAGATGTTTGAGCAGCGTTATTAATAATATTTATTGGTGGAGACTTTTTCTTCTTGACAACTTTATCTGAATTTTGGTCATCTTGACTTTTGGCTTCCGTATTGGTATCTGTATTAGCATCTTGATGATCAAGTTGACTAAGCGGTGCAAATTGGTTGCGATATATGTTACTACTATCACGTGATGTTGTTGGACTACCTGGAGCCATTTGGCGGATTTTTTTAGTTTGATCTTTGATATAATTGTGCCCGTCATCAAATTGACATGAAATATTTTGCCTTTTTCTATTAACGTTAATTGTTCTATATGAAATATACAACAAAAACTCAAAAATCTAAAGACTTTATTGAATACACAAATTTCGTTATCAGTCTAGAAGGGTTGATAAGAAACTGGCTGTTCATAATTAATTCTGTATAAAAATGAATCTTAATTTACACGCTTTCTCAGAAAATAGGAATTTCGTTTATAAGTAAGTGTTAACAGTATTTAGTTTGACTACGTAAGAACGTGGAGTTCCATGTTTGTTCTCAATTTGCCCCGGAATCCAGCTTTTTCAACTATTTGGGAAATTTCTTTTCTTTTTGCATTTCTTCCTAATATTTTTTATTATTTAAATTATTTTCATTCAGTACTGGTATAATTTTGGTATTTACAGATAAATTTTGGTAAAAATTATTTTTTCCCGGTATCATCGTACGAGTTTGTCTCCCCATTAGTAATTCTGCTGGTGACAATACTGAATTTTTTAGGGGAGTATTCCTATATTCAACCAAAGCTTGCCATAAATTAGTATTAGTTTCTTTACATTTTACTATCATTTTTTTCAGCTATTTGCACAATTTTTTCAGCTAATCCGTTAGATTTTGCATATAAAGGGCTAACTTTGATATCCAACATCTCGGTCCATTTTTTAAATGCAAATGAGTTAAAAGGTTGGTTATCAGCTATTATTTCTAATGGATTTCCGTGAAGAGAAAATAAAACATTTAATTTTTCGATCAAAATCTCGGATGTTTTTTTTATTTATAGTCACTACATCTAAATATTTCGAAAAATAATCTCCTACCACCAAATAATTTTTCCCACCACACTCCATCAAATCCATCCCTAACTTAGAATATGGTTTATCTGGTATCGAATGATTTATTTAAAGTTCTTTTATATTATTCGACCTGTATTTTTGACAAACATTGCACCTTGCAATCAGATTTTCTATATCATAATTCATGTTTGGCCAGTATACCATTAACCTAGCTCTCATTTTGGTTTTTTTCTACACCAAGATGGGACCTATGCAAACTATCGGGAATTGATGCGCGTAGAGTTTCTGGTAAAAAAAATTTTTCATCGAAAAATATCATTCATTTTCTAAAAATAAATTATTTTTAAACTTCCAGAAATATTTCATATTATTACTTAAATTTTTCTTTTCATTTGGCCAACCTTTTAGAATAGTTTCTTTTATTTCCCTTAAAATTTCATCTTTGTTCGTTTCTCGTTTAAATTCTTTAATTTTTTCATCACTAACATTAATTGTGTGTATCATTTCATTTAATCCTTTTATTTCATCTTCTTTTACTAACTCTGGATAACCAATCTGCTTTCTAACTTCAATTTCATGCGTTGTAATCTACTGGACGGGATTTTATTATAATTTTTTAGCATTAATCCTAATAATGGTTTATGATCACTTATATGTAAGTGTGAAATTTTTTGCAGGCAAAAACTACAGCAAGTAACTCTTTTTCTATCTGAGCGTAGTTAATTTCTGTTTCGGTTAGGCTTCTAGAAGCAAAGCACATAGGTCTACCTTCTTGTAGAAGTGCACAGCTCAAGCCACTTTTAGAAGCATCAGTTTGAAGGCTGATGTGTTTCTTAGAATTAAAAGATTTTAAAGTAGGTGCTTCAATAATTTTTTTTTAAATTTTTTCCAGAGTCTTGTCGTGCAAAGGTAACCACTGGAAATTAACTTCATTTTTCAGCAGTTCTCTTAATGGGCAATTTCTGAAAGGTTAGGGATATATTCTTTTATATAATTAATAAACCTCAATAATTTTTGAACTTCTTTTTTACATTTTGGAGGTCCTAAATCTTAATACCGTTTAATCTAGCCTTATCACATGAAATTTCTTCTTCTGATTGATATATAATGTCCAAAGAAAGTTATTTTTTTTTTTGCTGCTATTAAATTTTATATGTCTCATTTTAGCTCTTTCCATAACTATTTTTAATGTTTTATCATGTTCTTCTTCATTTTCTGTAGCAATCAATATGTCGTCTATAAAAATAGTAACATTTCCCATACCCTTAAAATTTTCTTCGTTTAATTTCTGAAACGCTTTAAGCGCTATTTTTATTCGAAACGGTACAGCATTATATGTCATTTTGCAAAATACCATTTGTCCACTAAAAGTTTAAAATTTCAATCGCGGACAAATGTCATTTTGCAAAAAGTCATTTGTCCGCGATTGATTTATCGGTTTTTTAGCGAACAAATGTCATTTTGCAAAATGTCATTTGTCCGCAATTGATTTTTTAGTTTTGGACATACTGCAGATGACGTGAACCACTCAGAATCGGCTGAAACTTGGAAAAGGGTAGAGGGGTAGAGGCCCTCAAATTGTTCATACATTTTGTAATCGCAATTTTTTTTTTTTACTTGATTTGCCCCGTAACGAGAGGGTGGTGTGGTGTCGGCGGGCGGTCGGGTAGACTGGTGGTTATTGAGTGGGATTTGCGGCTGAAGCCGCATTAATTTCGTAATAATTTCAATTTTATTTTCTGCTTATTTGAATTTTTAAATTAACTTCGTATGTTATATAATTTTTTTTTAATAAGTGTTAATAAGTGTCAAGTTTTTGCATATTTTTGTTGACCCAGTTATTTTTGCTTGAGTAATATCCATCATGTACCAATTTCGACAGAAAATGTAAGCTCATTACCTGTAAAGGCTTTTGTAAAGGAAGTTTCCATGGTTCGTGTTTATTCCGGGACAGAGATTGGTACAATCCTGTTCTGGCGGAGTATTTTGTTTGTAGTAATTGTCTACAGGCTGATGAATGCGTTCGTAAGATACATGAAAAGCTATTAGATAATATTAAAGAGCTTAAATTCGATACTGACCACATAGAAGATATTGGGCAAAAAACAATTCATTGCAATTCTGACAATTTTGAATATATGGCCAAAACTATTGACGCTTTGAATACATCAATAACTGATAATATGGATTCCATGATTTCAATTCAAAAAAGTCTCGTCTCAGTAGTCGAAAAAGTTATTGATGTTCAACTAAATAAACATTTATCCACCAGTGGTCTTAACGGCTATCAATGACACTGTGGTCATAGTCGATCGATTGGACACAATTTACAAGAATTTAAAGGAAATGGTTATAACCAGCCAAGAATCGATTGCCAATGAAATGCACAACTTATCTACAACGTTCATCTCACAAGACATCCCCATTATTAATAACAACGAATCTCATGAATTTTCAGCGCCTTTTAAAAATATTGACAATGATAATGACAACGACATTGATATTAGTTTAATATCTGCAATCAAGCCACAGATTTCTTTGGCAGATGAGCTTAGACATTGTACACAGTAAAAAAATTGGGCTTTTTTTACTCTTTTTTATACTCCGTGAAGAGTGTAAACTTGTTTTAAACATTTAAGAGTAGTTTTTAATATTAATTCACAATTTTTTTTCTTTTTTTAGTAATTATTTAACTTTTTTGGTAATAAAATTGCTTTTGCTAAAATAAGACAACAAATTTATACCACCTAGAATATATTTTAATATTATTTTTCTTTAAATTAATACTAAAATATGGTAAAATTATAATAAAATATATTTTTAATTATTGAAAGTAGTTTTTAATTTCAAAAGATGCTTTTTTTTTCTCGAGTTTGTATTTTTTAATCTTTATTAGAAAGAAAACAAGTTTATTCAAATATTGTTAAAATTTTATAACATTTTTACTTTAATTTTACTGATTAAATTTAGTAATTTTAAATCCAATTACACGCAATTAATTTATTTCAAACTGTTGTTGTAATATTTAATCTTTTCATTGATTGAAATAAATTTACTTAAAAAAGGTGTAATAATTAGTCATAACTATGTATCGTGAAATTTTGTATTTAGTTGTTTTCAAAAATCTTTTGGTTTTTCATACTTGGTGTTGTAGTTTTTATTCTTTTCAGAATTAAATTGAATTTAGAAAAAAATGGATTTAATCAGAATTTTATGTAATTTTTATTTCTTTTACTACTAATTTTTATTATGAAAATCGGCTTTAGGTTTTTTTAGCTAGGTTTTGTTATTTTTAATCTAAATTAGTATAATAAAAATAAGTTATAGGTATAAAAGGATTCAATTTTTGAAAATTTTCATTACATTAAAAAAAAAAAAAAATGATTATAGAATTAATCGACGTGAAAAGTATTTTGTTCAGAACCATAATTATTTAAAGTAAATGAACTATTCGATTTATAGAATGTGATACTATTCATTGTACCTGGTTAAAGCTGAAATTTATTTTTTTGGGTCGCGCCGCCCTTAATAACGGAGTTGAATATTATCTTGTATTTTGACGATTTTGAATACGTGGCTTGATAAAGTTCCTTTGAACTTCACAAATAAAACAAAAAAAAATAACAGGCACAAAGCAAAAAAATTGTACGTGTTATTTTAAATGCGCTAGAACAAATATAAAAACAAAAGAGAATATTTTTTTGTAGTTTTTAATCCGATAGAGTGCGTTTGATGTTAAAATGCCATAAAATGAGTAAAACTAGCACCAATCCTAAATTATATTTTTACTATTTTGTATTTATTTTACTAATTGTATTTTTTTTAAATCGCCCCTCTCACGGACAAATGTTTACCCAAGACTGTGAAAATTTAAAAAAGTTAATCACTATTTTAGTTTTTTTACTTGATAACAGAGTAAAAATGGAAAACTTTACTCTGTTATCAAGTAGAAAACTAAAATAGTGAATAACTTTTTTAAGTTTACACTTTCTTGGCCAAAAACTTTACCGTCAGAGGGGGATGGAAAAACAAAAGATTAGAAAAAAAAAGGTGAATAATCTTTTTGACACTTGACACATTTTTGGGTAAAAATTTATCCGTGCGTGAGAACAAAATAAAAATAAAATGTTTTTATTTGAGAACCAGTTTTTTTTACTGCTAGGGTGCTTTAAAATCATATGAAATTAATTAATTGATGAATCTATTAGACTATATTAAGATTCAAAGAATTAAATCACTTTTATTTTTTTCAATGCGTTTATAAATTATCAATTAAAACGCTTAAAAGCTTAATTGCAAATAATAATATTTTTGGTATTTACCCATAAACTGAAATGTCGGCCGTGATGCAAATGTCGCGGAAGATATTAAAATGTATGTAAATTGTATATGGAAGCGAGAAGTCTCGATTTCAACGTTCACATTCATATACTTGTGTTTAAAATTTTACTGGCGTGCTGCATTATTTAGATTGCGTCGAATTCAGCATAATCTAGGCATTACTAGTATCTCCTTAAAATCTAAAAATTTGAATTCAATTTTTGAAATAAATAGGTACTAATAAGTGAATTTCTATTTTGCTCAAACATATTTGAATTTTTTTATTAGATACATTATGTACGTAAATAATAATATTGTATTTCTAGGAATTCGCCGTAACATCAATGTGATGCATTTAAATATTAAATCATTCATTCATTTACGAATAACCTTCTTTTCCAACAAATTAACTTATTTTAATTTAAAAATTTCACGAGTACAGGAAGCAAGAGATTGTATGATTTACTTAGTAATGAGGAAAAACTGTTTTTTCTAGAAGATTTGCTTCAGACGAATATTAAATTTCGTTTATTCAAAATTTTTAAACATTTTTATTACAAATTTGTCATAAAATTTTTTTTTTAGAACCACCCTAAATACCGCCCTACCGTTTAGTTTTCGTTTTTATCTTTTCAACTATTTTGATTAAGTTATTAGCTTCATTCGACTGTTGTTGCGTGCGTTATTGGTTTTTTCGGTGCCGAGCATAAGAATTAAAAAATTGTAAACACTTTTTAATTTAAATAATAAATTTAATAAAAAAATTTAATTATTATTAAATTAAAAAAAAAATAATTATTGTGAATGCGAAAAAAAACTCAAAACCAAAAAATTTGAATTAATTTAGAAAAAAATATTTTAATAAAAATATAAAAAATTATTTAAAACAGGTATTTACCTAGCAACAAAAAAAAATCAAAAAATTTAAAAAAGGAAAGAAAATAAAATCAAAAAAATTAAAAAAAAAAAGGAAAAAATTGGTGCAAATGACTGCTAAACTGCGGTTAACGTGTGGCTGAAGCTTGGTGAGAGGGCAGAGGCAGTGCCCAAAACCCCCAAATCCAAAAGTTTTTTTTTATCGGAAATGCCCCTTTTGGGAGACCATGGCTCTTCAAAGTTTTCATTCTTCAATTATCTACTTTTTCTATTTTTAATAAACTTTTTGTATGATCATCAAATTTTTCGACGTATTTTTCGTCGCAGCTTGAAAAGTAGCAGATCTTTACAAAATTTTTTGGTCTTTTTTTTTTAACTTAAGTTTGTTTCCTTTTTAAATAAAAAAAAATTGGTGTTTTAAAACGATTATTATGAATTAAGATCGAGAATGCTGAAATCCATTCGTTATAATACCTTAGATATTTGTAATATTTAATACAAAACATATATAAATTATATATTTGCATTTTCATATCAAAAAATTATTTTAGTTGAAATTGAGCCAGCAGTGCGAGATCTATGAAAATTTCTCTTTTTAAGAGACCTGTGGGAAATATATTAGATGAAGAGATCGTTTTATATGCAGTTTATCAATTTAAATTACAATTACTGCCCGGAAAATTCAGAACGTATAGATTTAGATTACCAAGTCGAACTGGTAATCTAAATTAATAAAAATTAAATAAATAAAAATTATTTTTTTAAGTTTTATAAAATACTTAATTCAAGGATGTCAATTTAAAATTTTTTTAATCATCAAACAACTTCATCTAATATTTATTCTAGGATCAGATCAATCTTCAGATTCGAAGACATAACTACTGAAGACTCCAACCAAATAACAAATCTTTCAAGGGTAAGTGATAAAATGAAAATATCTTCTATAATTTTAGACTTTTATGGAATATTTTGGATTATGTGGTGGTGATGTAATTTTCGTCAATCTGAAGAACAATAAAAATTTGACTATTAGTAATAAACACACAGAATTGTTGGTGAAATTGGCTGGCCAATTTATCAGTGAAAACTTTCAGGTAGATAACTCTTTTCTTTTCATTCCAAACTTGCGTATGCCAATGCCATAATATTGATTTTTCGTGTATTAAGGCTTAGGCATATTTTGGTCGAGCTATAAGTGTAGTGGCAACACTACAAGTATTATCTCCGGCCGTGTCAAGTAAATCTCAGCCAAGCTAACAACGCGCAGTTAATAGCTGCGCAGTTATTAACGAAGCTGGCAGAGTGTTCACTTGACACGCCGCACGAAATAAATCAAGAATGAAAGAAAAATAAAAAAAACTTTCTTTTTCTGGTTCCGGATTTCGAAGTGAAAATATACAAAAAAAAATAATTGAATTTATTCAATTCTAGATAGAAATTAATTTAGAATAAAAATTAATGTAAAAAAAATTATTAAAAAATTACAAGTATTCTACGTCAAAAAATAAATGAGAAAAAACTCAAGTAAGATTCCGAATGGAATTAAAAATTACTCATAAAATTAAAAGCCAATTTTTACAAGAAAAATTGACAGAAAAAAATTAAAAAGTAATTTAAGTAAAATATCAACCTAAACAGGTATTTGTTGGAATACCCGTGGCCTGTTAGGAATTGGGTAAGGAAATACCCAACTTCACCATGTCTCCGGTCTGTCCACTCCCTGAGGCTCGGAATCAACCTCTTCCATCTGCCTTTTGTGGCATTCTCCCAACGATCTTCCCATTTCACCATCATTTCTGCTTTCGCTTCCATTTTGGTTACTACGGGATCTTTGATCTTCTTGAGTTCGTAGGCTAGTTTCCGCTCCTGGGCCATTAGGTCTACAGGGGCGATTCCGGCTACCACCAAGATGGCTGGCTCAGACACAGTGCGGTATGAGCAAGCCACTCTTAGGGCGCCTCGCGCTGGACAGCTGCAATCTGCTTCCGGTATTTCTCTACCTTAAGGGCATCGGCCCATACTTCGCTACCATAGAGAAGTATGGCGTGTGTCACCGTCATTGGGGGATGGCCCCCCAATATTCGCCATGAGCCTACTGAGAGCCAATGTCACCTTAGCAGCCTTCTGTGAAGCGTATTGGACTTGCGACTTCGTGTCCAGCCGTAGACCTAAGTATTTGATCTGGGGCTTGGTGCAGATCCCTTCTTCGCCTACGAACATCTCAACGATCGTTGGGATATGTTTTCTCGTTAAAAGGACGATCTCAGATTTTTCCGTGGCCAGGGACAGACCGTGGGCTCTCAACCATGCAGTGGTGCGCAGCATGACTTGATTCAGCCTCCTTTGCGCTTCCTCGACGTTACGAGCGGTGATGACCGCCGCGATGTCATCCGCGTATCCCACCAGAAAGGTGCCATCTGGCATCTCTATACGCAGGATGCCATCATACGAGATGTTCCACAGGTCAGGGCCAAGGATTGAACCTTGGGCTGCACCTGAGGTCACTCTTTTACTGCGGCGGCCATCTGTGGTATCGAACAGCAGCGTCCGATCGCTCAGATAGCTCTTCATCATCCTCAGAAGATACTCTGGGACCCGAAACTGACTCTCAAGGGCCCCCAACATGTCACTCCATCTTGCTGAGTTGAACGCGTTCTTTACGTCCAGCGTAACCAGCAAGACGATCTTCCTCGAATGATGATTCCCTAGCTGAGCATCATGGACTGCTTTGACGACCTGTTCGATAGCACTAACCGTCGAACGTCCTTTACGGAAGCCGTGCTGTCGCTCGGATAAAGCTCCTGCTGCTCGCACTGCCGCCTCCAGGCGGGGCTTCAGCAACCTTTCCAATAGCTTACCAGCTGTATCAAGCATTCATAACGGCCTGTATGCCGAGGGCGACTCTATATCTCGTTTCCCCTTGCTTATCAGAACAAATCGCTGGTTCTTCCAAGCTTTGGGGAAAACTCCTTCCTTCAAGCAATCGTTGTAGAGATCCAGAAAAAGGCTTGGACTTTCTCTAGCCGCCACTCGTAGTGCTTCAGCTGGTATTCCACCTGGTCCGGGTGCTTTCCTGCTCTTAAGCGTACTAACAGCAGCATGGAGCTCCTCCTCGCTAAACAGCGGAGGCTGAATCTGGGCCGAGCTCGGGCTCTCTTCAGGCCTCTCCGGGTGTGTCGGGAAGAGTGCATCGACAATCTTCGCCATTTGTCCAGGTTCCATTGCAGGAGTTGAGGTTCGCGCGCCTAACTGATAGCCCCAGGGGTCCTCATTGACGTCGTCTCTGAGCTCCTCCCATTTCCTGCGCTTGCTAGCTCGGATCTCAGTTTTGAGATCCTTGCGGGCTTACCTGTACTCCTGCAATGCCACCTCTCCGCGTCTTGAAGTTCTGGCTCTTGTGGCGGCACGTTTCCGTCTGATGCACTCTTCCCGTAAGGCCGCAATCTGGCTCATCCACCAGTAAACAGGCCTTCTGTCCTCGCGGGGAGGTCTTTTTCGAGGCATTGAAGCGTCGCAGGCTTTCGTCAAGAGACGAATTACCCGCTCTGCTTTCTGCTCGACACCGTCCTCCCCATGTGGTCCTTGGATCATTCCTCTTTGGATCGTGGCTGTGAGTGCGTCCTCATTCAGCTTTTCAGCGTTCCATCTCGGCTGCGGCCGAGGCATGGCAGCTGGCCTATCTCTGCCTTCAAGTCCGAAGGTGATGTACTGGTGATCACTGGCTGTATATTCCTCTCTCATTCTCCAGCCAGTTACTTTACCAGCCAACCTTTCCGACGCAAGTGTGATGTCAGGGATTGTTCCTGCACATCCATCGCGCCGAAAGGTTGGGGTGTTCCCAATGTTCATCACCTCCAGACTAAACCTCGCGGCCATTTCCAAGACTCGCCTTCCCCTGAAATTCGTCGTTGGCATGCCCCACTCCATGGCCTGAGAATTGAAGTCCCCGGCCACTACACAGGGACTTCCCAATTCTCGCAGGGCATCTTCAATTTCATCCAGCTTGTCTTGGAATTCCGAGATGGTGTCGCTTGGTGTGAGGTAGCAACTCACATACACGACCCCCTGGCACCGTATCCACACAAAGGCTCTACCTCCGCCATGATCGTCTACCACAACCATGCCAGGATTTGGGACCCAGATAGCGGCAGTTCCAAGGGCGTCGGTGAACCAACCTGGTCCGTCCCTGTTTCGGTACTGCTCGCTTATCAGGGTCAAGTCAACCGTCAAGTGCCGGCAGAGCTGGAAAGAAGATCGTCCGCCGTCCTGCTTCGGTGGAGATTGCCTTGCAGGACATTGGTCATGCTTTGGCTTTTTTCTGCTTTTCTCAGGCCAGCCTAAACGCCGTGCAAGCGCCGGATCCGAGGACGTGATCCGTCTGGGCCTTCAGCTCTTCGCAGAGCACACATTTGGGTGGTGCCTTGCAGTCTTTCTTCTTGTGAGCAGTGGCTCCGCAATTGAAGCAAAGACCCTGGCCTTTTCTGTCCGGTCCCTTGCACTGCGCATGCTGATGACCGAACCCGAAGCATGTGAAGCACTGGGTGACTTCAGTTCTTCTCCTGATCCTCCAGCTCACCAGCCCTATTTTTAAATAATAATAATAATAATAATAATAACAATAATAATAATAATAATAATAATAATAATATTTTTTATTTTTTTTTTTAATGAGGGGAAAAATGCATAATGCACCATCAGGGAAAGATAATTATCTTTCCCCGGTGTGTGGGACTCTCACCCACTTAAAAACCACCCGCCACTGCCAGGCAACATCCACCTGGGAACCGCTATTCGCATTACTTCAAGATGGGCCTTATTTACGCTCTATGACGTATTCTTCCTTTATTGGGGTTTCGGCTTTCTTCTGCCGAAGAATTCTTTCCACGAAACCCGCACAACTATCCCATCTTGAAGCATTTGACAGCATCTTCGGCACGATATTGTCTGGCGTTATTTGGCCGACTGCCAACTCCAAACTGTGCCTCTCTTCGGCCCATCTGCTGCACACGACGAAGGTATGGTGCGCGTCATCTTCTTCGGCATCTTCATACTAGCAAGCGGGAGAGCCCTTCTTACCCATGCTAAACAGATATTTGTTGAAATACCCGTGGCCTGTTAGGAATTGGGTAAGGAAATAACCAACTTCACCATGTCTCCGGTCTGTCCACTCCCTGAGGCGCGGAATCAACCTCTTCGTCCATCTGCCTTTTGTGGCATTCTCCCAACGATCTTCCCATTTCACCATCATTTCTGCTTTCGCTTCCATTTTGGTTACTACGGGATCTTTGATCTTCTTGAGTTCGTAGGCTAGTTTCCGCTCCTGGGCCATTAGGTCTACAGGGGCGATTCCGGCTACCACCAAGATGGCTGGCTCAGACACAGTGCGGTATGAGCAAGCCACTCTTAGGGCGCCTCGCGCTGGACAGCTGCAATCTGCTTCCGGTATTTCTCTACCTTAAGGGCATCGGCCCATACTTCGCTACCATAGAGAAGTATGGCGTGTGTCACCGTCATTGGGGGATGGCCCCCCAATATTCGCCATGAGCCTACTGAGAGCCAATGTCACCTTAGCAGCCTTCTGTGAAGCGTATTGGACTTGCGACTTCGTGTCCAGCCGTAGACCTAAGTATTTGATCTGGGGCTTGGTGCAGATCCCTTCTTCGCCTACGAACATCTCAACGATCATTTCGCTTTCAAATGGCACCACTAGGAACCATGGCCATAAGTTTGACACTTAAAACATCGAGTTGGGCCTTTTCCAGATGTTATATAATAGCTCCATCGAACAATTGTGTGAAACAGTGCTTTGCAGTTGTTCCTGATCTCACTAAGTTTAATTGTGTCTTTCGCAAAGTAGACTAAGTATGTGGATTGATTCGTGTATCTCGCATTTTTAACTGACATTTCCTTCACATCAATGAAATTAATGATCTTATTAGCTTTTAATTCTTCTTTTAATGTCTCTATCTTAATTTTTTGTAAACCTTGAAGAACAATTTTGTTTGGTTTGGTATCCTCTGTATTGTGTCCGAAGAACAGTACTTGTTTGTTTTTAAGAACGTCG
Organism: Hybos culiciformis; assembly: GCA_964007475.1. Taxonomy (NCBI): domain Eukaryota; kingdom Metazoa; phylum Arthropoda; class Insecta; order Diptera; family Hybotidae; genus Hybos; species Hybos culiciformis. The sequence continues at coordinate 80,390,443 of OZ023273.1, forward strand.
AACAATTTTTTGTAGTCGTTCATCGAATTACAGAATATTTTGGTACCAATGCTTGTGTTTTTTACAAAATAATTCTCCGTTAGCGCAGATTCAGTAATTAGAGTATTTATTACCACAGATGTTTGAGCAGCGTTATTAATAATATTTATTGGTGGAGACTTTTTCTTCTTGACAACTTTATCTGAATTTTGGTCATCTTGACTTTTGGCTTCCGTATTGGTATCTGTATTAGCATCTTGATGATCAAGTTGACTAAGCGGTGCAAATTGGTTGCGATATATGTTACTACTATCACGTGATGTTGTTGGACTACCTGGAGCCATTTGGCGGATTTTTTTAGTTTGATCTTTGATATAATTGTGCCCGTCATCAAATTGACATGAAATATTTTGCCTTTTTCTATTAACGTTAATTGTTCTATATGAAATATACAACAAAAACTCAAAAATCTAAAGACTTTATTGAATACACAAATTTCGTTATCAGTCTAGAAGGGTTGATAAGAAACTGGCTGTTCATAATTAATTCTGTATAAAAATGAATCTTAATTTACACGCTTTCTCAGAAAATAGGAATTTCGTTTATAAGTAAGTGTTAACAGTATTTAGTTTGACTACGTAAGAACGTGGAGTTCCATGTTTGTTCTCAATTTGCCCCGGAATCCAGCTTTTTCATCTATTTGGGAAATTTCTTTTCTTTTTGCATTTCTTCCTAATATTTTTTATTATTTAAATTATTTTCATTCAGTACTGGTATAATTTTGGTATTTACAGATAAATTTTGGTAAAAATTATTTTTTCCCGGTATCATCGTACGAGTTTGTCTCCCCATTAGTAATTCTGCTGGTGACAATACTGAATTTTTTAGGGGAGTATTCCTATATTCAACCAAAGCTTGCCATAAATTAGTATTAGTTTCTTTACATTTTACTATCATTTTTTTCAGCTATTTGCACAATTTTTTCAGCTAATCCGTTAGATTTTGCATATAAAGGGCTAACTTTGATATCCAACATCTCGGTCCATTTTTTAAATGCAAATGAGTTAAAAGGTTGGTTATCAGCTATTATTTCTAATGGATTTCCGTGAAGAGAAAATAAAACATTTAATTTTTCGATCAAAATCTCGGATGTTTTTTTTATTTATAGTCACTACATCTAAATATTTCGAAAAATAATCTCCTACCACCAAATAATTTTTCCCACCACACTCCATCAAATCCATCCCTAACTTAGAATATGGTTTATCTGGTATCGAATGATTTATTTAAAGTTCTTTTATATTATTCGACCTGTATTTTTGACAAACATTGCACCTTGCAATCAGATTTTCTATATCATAATTCATGTTTGGCCAGTATACCATTAACCTAGCTCTCATTTTGGTTTTTTTCTACACCAAGATGGGACCTATGCAAACTATCGAGAATTGATGCGCGTAGAGTTTCTGGTAAAAAAAATTTTTCATCGAAAAATATCATTCATTTTCTAAAAATAAATTATTTTTAAACTTCCAGAAATATTTCATATTATTACTTAAATTTTTCTTTTCATTTGGCCAACCTTTTAGAATAGTTTCTTTTATTTCCCTTAAAATTTCATCTTTGTTCGTTTCTCGTTTAAATTCTTTAATTTTTTCATCACTAACATTAATTGTGTGTATCATTTCATTTAATCCTTTTATTTCATCTTCTTTTACTAACTCTGGATAACCAATCTGCTTTCTAACTTCAATTTCATGCGTTGTAATCTACTGGACGGGATTTTATTATAATTTTTTAGCATTAATCCTAATAATGGTTTATGATCACTTATATGTAAGTGTGAAATTTTTTGCAGGCAAAAACTACAGCAAGTAACTCTTTTTCTATCTGAGCGTAGTTAATTTCTGTTTCGGTTAGGCTTCTAGAAGCAAAGCACATAGGTCTACCTTCTTGTAGAAGTGCACAGCTCAAGCCACTTTTAGAAGCATCAGTTTGAAGGCTGATGTGTTTCTTAGAATTAAAAGATTTTAAAGTAGGTGCTTCAATAATTTTTTTTTTAATTTTTTCCAGAGTCTTGTCGTGCAAAGGTAACCACTGGAAATTAACTTCATTTTTCAGCAGTTCTCTTAATGGGCAATTTCTGAAAGGTTAGGGATATATTCTTTTATATAATTAATAAACCTCAATAATTTTTGAACTTCTTTTTTACATTTTGGAGGTCCTAAATCTTAATACCGTTTAATCTAGCCTTATCACATGAAATTTCTTCTTCTGATTGATATATAATGTCCAAAGAAAGTTATTTTTTTTTTTGCTGCTATTAAATTTTATATGTCTCATTTTAGCTCTTTCCATAACTATTTTTAATGTTTTATCATGTTCTTCTTCATTTTCTGTAGCAATCAATATGTCGTCTATAAAAATAGTAACATTTCCCATACCCTTAAAATTTTCTTCGTTTAATTTCTGAAACGCTTTAAGCGCTATTTTTATTCGAAACGGTACAGCATTATATGTCATTTTGCAAAATACCATTTGTCCACTAAAAGTTTAAAATTTCAATCGCGGACAAATGTCATTTTGCAAAAAGTCATTTGTCCGCGATTGATTTATCGGTTTTTTAGCGAACAAATGTCATTTTGCAAAATGTCATTTGTCCGCAATTGATTTTTTAGTTTTGGACATACTGCAGATGACGTGAACCACTCAGAATCGGCTGAAACTTGGAAAAGGGTAGAGGGGTAGAGGCCCTCAAATTGTTCATACATTTTGTAATCGCAATTTTTTTTTTTTACTTGATTTGCCCCGTAACGAGAGGGTGGTGTGGTGTCGGCGGGCGGTCGGGTAGACTGGTGGTTATTGAGTGGGATTTGCGGCTGAAGCCGCATTAATTTCGTAATAATTTCAATTTTATTTTCTGCTTATTTGAATTTTTAAATTAACTTCGTATGTTATATAATTTTTTTTTAATAAGTGTTAATAAGTGTCAAGTTTTTGCATATTTTTGTTGACCCAGTTATTTTTGCTTGAGTAATATCCATCATGTACCAATTTCGACAGAAAATGTAAGCTCATTACCTGTAAAGGCTTTTGTAAAGGAAGTTTCCATGGTTCGTGTTTATTCCGGGACAGAGATTGGTACAATCCTGTTCTGGCGGAGTATTTTGTTTGTAGTAATTGTCTACAGGCTGATGAATGCGTTCGTAAGATACATGAAAAGCTATTAGATAATATTAAAGAGCTTAAATTCGATACTGACCACATAGAAGATATTGGGCAAAAAACAATTCATTGCAATTCTGACAATTTTGAATATATGGCCAAAACTATTGACGCTTTGAATACATCAATAACTGATAATATGGATTCCATGATTTCAATTCAAAAAAGTCTCGTCTCAGTAGTCGAAAAAGTTATTGATGTTCAACTAAATAAACATTTATCCACCAGTGGTCTTAACGGCTATCAATGACACTGTGGTCATAGTCGATCGATTGGACACAATTTACAAGAATTTAAAGGAAATGGTTATAACCAGCCAAGAATCGATTGCCAATGAAATGCACAACTTATCTACAACGTTCATCTCACAAGACATCCCCATTATTAATAACAACGAATCTCATGAATTTTCAGCGCCTTTTAAAAATATTGACAATGATAATGACAACGACATTGATATTAGTTTAATATCTGCAATCAAGCCACAGATTTCTTTGGCAGATGAGCTTAGACATTGTACACAGTAAAAAAATTGGGCTTTTTTTACTCTTTTTTATACTCCGTGAAGAGTGTAAACTTGTTTTAAACATTTAAGAGTAGTTTTTAATATTAATTCACAATTTTTTTTCTTTTTTTAGTAATTATTTAACTTTTTTGGTAATAAAATTGCTTTTGCTAAAATAAGACAACAAATTTATACCACCTAGAATATATTTTAATATTATTTTTCTTTAAATTAATACTAAAATATGGTAAAATTATAATAAAATATATTTTTAATTATTGAAAGTAGTTTTTAATTTCAAAAGATGCTTTTTTTTTCTCGAGTTTGTATTTTTTAATCTTTATTAGAAAGAAAACAAGTTTATTCAAATATTGTTAAAATTTTATAACATTTTTACTTTAATTTTACTGATTAAATTTAGTAATTTTAAATCCAATTACACGCAATTAATTTATTTCAAACTGTTGTTGTAATATTTAATCTTTTCATTGATTGAAATAAATTTACTTAAAAAAGGTGTAATAATTAGTCATAACTATGTATCGTGAAATTTTGTATTTAGTTGTTTTCAAAAATCTTTTGGTTTTTCATACTTGGTGTTGTAGTTTTTATTCTTTTCAGAATTAAATTGAATTTGGAAAAAAATGGATTTAATCAGAATTTTATGTAATTTTTATTTCTTTTACTACTAATTTTTATTATGAAAATCGGCTTTAGGTTTTTTTAGCTAGGTTTTGTTATTTTTAATCTAAATTAGTATAATAAAAATAAGTTATAGGTATAAAAGGATTCAATTTTTGAAAATTTTCATTACATTAAAAAAAAAAAAAAATGATTATAGAATTAATCGACGTGAAAAGTATTTTGTTCAGAACCATAATTATTTAAAGTAAATGAACTATTCGATTTATAGAATGTGATACTATTCATTGTACCTGGTTAAAGCTGAAATTTATTTTTTTGGGTCGCGCCGCCCTTAATAACGGAGTTGAATATTATCTTGTATTTTGACGATTTTGAATACGTGGCTTGATAAAGTTCCTTTGAACTTCACAAATAAAACAAAAAAAAATAACAGGCACAAAGCAAAAAAATTGTACGTGTTATTTTAAATGCGCTAGAACAAATATAAAAACAAAAGAGAATATTTTTTTGTAGTTTTTAATCCGATAGAGTGCGTTTGATGTTAAAATGCCATAAAATGAGTAAAACTAGCACCAATCCTAAATTATATTTTTACTATTTTGTATTTATTTTACTAATTGTATTTTTTTTAAATCGCCCCTCTCACGGACAAATGTTTACCCAAGACTGTGAAAATTTAAAAAAGTTAATCACTATTTTAGTTTTTTTACTTGATAACAGAGTAAAAATGGAAAACTTTACTCTGTTATCAAGTAGAAAACTAAAATAGTGAATAACTTTTTTAAGTTTACACTTTCTTGGCCAAAAACTTTACCGTCAGAGGGGGATGGAAAAACAAAAGATTAGAAAAAAAAAGGTGAATAATCTTTTTGACACTTGACACATTTTTGGGTAAAAATTTATCCGTGCGTGAGAACAAAATAAAAATAAAATGTTTTTATTTGAGAACCAGTTTTTTTTACTGCTAGGGTGCTTTAAAATCATATGAAATTAATTAATTGATGAATCTATTAGACTATATTAAGATTCAAAGAATTAAATCACTTTTATTTTTTTCAATGCGTTTATAAATTATCAATTAAAACGCTTAAAAGCTTAATTGCAAATAATAATATTTTTGGTATTTACCCATAAACTGAAATGTCGGCCGTGATGCAAATGTCGCGGAAGATATTAAAATGTATGTAAATTGTATATGGAAGCGAGAAGTCTCGATTTCAACGTTCACATTCATATACTTGTGTTTAAAATTTTACTGGCGTGCTGCATTATTTAGATTGCGTCGAATTCAGCATAATCTAGGCATTACTAGTATCTCCTTAAAATCTAAAAATTTGAATTCAATTTTTGAAATAAATAGGTACTAATAAGTGAATTTCTATTTTGCTCAAACATATTTGAATTTTTTTATTAGATACATTATGTACGTAAATAATAATATTGTATTTCTAGGAATTCGCCGTAACATCAATGTGATGCATTTAAATATTAAATCATTCATTCATTTACGAATAACCTTCTTTTCCAACAAATTAACTTATTTTAATTTAAAAATTTCACGAGTACAGGAAGCAAGAGATTGTATGATTTACTTAGTAATGAGGAAAAACTGTTTTTTCTAGAAGATTTGCTTCAGACGAATATTAAATTTCGTTTATTCAAAATTTTTAAACATTTTTATTACAAATTTGTCATAAAATTTTTTTTTTAGAACCACCCTAAATACCGCCCTACCGTTTAGTTTTCGTTTTTATCTTTTCAACTATTTTGATTAAGTTATTAGCTTCATTCGACTGTTGTTGCGTGCGTTATTGGTTTTTTCGGTGCCGAGCATAAGAATTAAAAAATTGTAAACACTTTTTAATTTAAATAATAAATTTAATAAAAAAATTTAATTATTATTAAATTAAAAAAAAAATAATTATTGTGAATGCGAAAAAAAACTCAAAACCAAAAAATTTGAATTAATTTAGAAAAAAATATTTTAATAAAAATATAAAAAATTATTTAAAACAGGTATTTACCTAGCAACAAAAAAAAATCAAAAAATTTAAAAAAGGAAAGAAAATAAAATCAAAAAAATTAAAAAAAAAAGGAAAAAATTGGTGCAAATGACTGCTAAACTGCGGTTAACGTGTGGCTGAAGCTTGGTGAGAGGGCAGAGGCAGTGCCCAAAACCCCCAAATCCAAAAGTTTTTTTTTATCGGAAATGCCCCTTTTGGGAGACCATGGCTCTTCAAAGTTTTCATTCTTCAATTATCTACTTTTTCTATTTTTAATAAACTTTTTGTATGATCATCAAATTTTTCGACGTATTTTTCGTCGCAGCTTGAAAAGTAGCAGATCTTTACAAAATTTTTTGGTCTTTTTTTTTTAACTTAAGTTTGTTTCCTTTTTAAATAAAAAAAAATTGGTGTTTTAAAACGATTATTATGAATTAAGATCGAGAATGCTGAAATCCATTCGTTATAATACCTTAGATATTTGTAATATTTAATACAAAACATATATAAATTATATATTTGCATTTTCATATCAAAAAATTATTTTAGTTGAAATTGAGCCAGCAGTGCGAGATCTATGAAAATTTCTCTTTTTAAGAGACCTGTGGGAAATATATTAGATGAAGAGATCGTTTTATATGCAGTTTATCAATTTAAATTACAATTACTGCCCGGAAAATTCAGAACGTATAGATTTAGATTACCAAGTCGAACTGGTAATCTAAATTAATAAAAATTAAATAAATAAAAATTATTTTTTTAAGTTTTATAAAATACTTAATTCAAGGATGTCAATTTAAAATTTTTTTAATCATCAAACAACTTCATCTAATATTTATTCTAGGATCAGATCAATCTTCAGATTCGAAGACATAACTACTGAAGACTCCAACCAAATAACAAATCTTTCAAGGGTAAGTGATAAAATGAAAATATCTTCTATAATTTTAGACTTTTATGGAATATTTTGGATTATGTGGTGGTGATGTAATTTTCGTCAATCTGAAGAACAATAAAAATTTGACTATTAGTAATAAACACACAGAATTGTTGGTGAAATTGGCTGGCCAATTTATCAGTGAAAACTTTCAGGTAGATAACTCTTTTCTTTTCATTCCAAACTTGCGTATGCCAATGCCATAATATTGATTTTTCGTGTATTAAGGCTTAGGCATATTTTGGTCGAGCTATAAGTGTAGTGGCAACACTACAAGTATTATCTCCGGCCGTGTCAAGTAAATCTCAGCCAAGCTAACAACGCGCAGTTAATAGCTGCGCAGTTATTAACGAAGCTGGCAGAGTGTTCACTTGACACGCCGCACGAAATAAATCAAGAATGAAAGAAAAATAAAAAAAACTTTCTTTTTCTGGTTCCGGATTTCGAAGTGAAAATATACAAAAAAAAATAATTGAATTTATTCAATTCTAGATAGAAATTAATTTAGAATAAAAATTAATGTAAAAAAAATTATTAAAAAATTACAAGTATTCTACGTCAAAAAATAAATGAGAAAAAACTCAAGTAAGATTCCGAATGGAATTAAAAATTACTCATAAAATTAAAAGCCAATTTTTACAAGAAAAATTGACAGAAAAAAATTAAAAAGTAATTTAAGTAAAATATCAACCTAAACAGGTATTTGTTGGAATACCCGTGGCCTGTTAGGAATTGGGTAAGGAAATACCCAACTTCACCATGTCTCCGGTCTGTCCACTCCCTGAGGCTCGGAATCAACCTCTTCCATCTGCCTTTTGTGGCATTCTCCCAACGATCTTCCCATTTCACCATCATTTCTGCTTTCGCTTCCATTTTGGCTACTACGGGATCTTTGATCTTCTTGAGTTCGTAGGCTAGTTTCCGCTCCTGGGCCATTAGGTCTACAGGGGCGATTCCGGCTACCACCAAGATGGCTGGCTCAGACACAGTGCGGTATGAGCAAGCCACTCTTAGGGCGCCTCGCGCTGGACAGCTGCAATCTGCTTCCGGTATTTCTCTACCTTAAGGGCATCGGCCCATACTTCGCTACCATAGAGAAGTATGGCGTGTGTCACCGTCATTGGGGGATGGCCCCCCAATATTCGCCATGAGCCTACTGAGAGCCAATGTCACCTTAGCAGCCTTCTGTGAAGCGTATTGGACTTGCGACTTCGTGTCCAGCCGTAGACCTAAGTATTTGATCTGGGGCTTGGTGCAGATCCCTTCTTCGCCTACGAACATCTCAACGATCGTTGGGATATGTTTTCTCGTTAAAAGGACGATCTCAGATTTTTCCGTGGCCAGGGACAGACCGTGGGCTCTCAACCATGCAGTGGTGCGCAGCATGACTTGATTCAGCCTCCTTTGCGCTTCCTCGACGTTACGAGCGGTGATGACCGCCGCGATGTCATCCGCGTATCCCACCAGAAAGGTGCCATCTGGCATCTCTATACGCAGGATGCCATCATACGAGATGTTCCACAGGTCAGGGCCAAGGATTGAACCTTGGGCTGCACCTGAGGTCACTCTTTTACTGCGGCGGCCATCTGTGGTATCGAACAGCAGCGTCCGATCGCTCAGATAGCTCTTCATCATCCTCAGAAGATACTCTGGGACCCGAAACTGACTCTCAAGGGCCCCCAACATGTCACTCCATCTTGCTGAGTTGAACGCGTTCTTTACGTCCAGCGTAACCAGCAAGACGATCTTCCTCGAATGATGATTCCCTAGCTGAGCATCATGGACTGCTTTGACGACCTGTTCGATAGCACTAACCGTCGAACGTCCTTTACGGAAGCCGTGCTGTCGCTCGGATAAAGCTCCTGCTGCTCGCACTGCCGCCTCCAGGCGGGGCTTCAGCAACCTTTCCAATAGCTTACCAGCTGTATCAAGCATTCATAACGGCCTGTATGCCGAGGGCGACTCTATATCTCGTTTCCCCTTGCTTATCAGAACAAATCGCTGGTTCTTCCAAGCTTTGGGGAAAACTCCTTCCTTCAAGCAATCGTTGTAGAGATCCAGAAAAAGGCTTGGACTTTCTCTAGCCGCCACTCGTAGTGCTTCAGCTGGTATTCCACCTGGTCCGGGTGCTTTCCTGCTCTTAAGCGTACTAACAGCAGCATGGAGCTCCTCCTCGCTAAACAGCGGAGGCTGAATCTGGGCCGAGCTCGGGCTCTCTTCAGGCCTCTCCGGGTGTGTCGGGAAGAGTGCATCGACAATCTTCGCCATTTGTCCAGGTTCCATTGCAGGAGTTGAGGTTCGCGCGCCTAACTGATAGCCCCAGGGGTCCTCATTGACGTCGTCTCTGAGCTCCTCCCATTTCCTGCGCTTGCTAGCTCGGATCTCAGTTTTGAGATCCTTGCGGGCTTACCTGTACTCCTGCAATGCCACCTCTCCGCGTCTTGAAGTTCTGGCTCTTGTGGCGGCACGTTTCCGTCTGATGCACTCTTCCCGTAAGGCCGCAATCTGGCTCATCCACCAGTAAACAGGCCTTCTGTCCTCGCGGGGAGGTCTTTTTCGAGGCATTGAAGCGTCGCAGGCTTTCGTCAAGAGACGAATTACCCGCTCTGCTTTCTGCTCGACACCGTCCTCCCCATGTGCTCCTTGGATCATTCCTCTTTGGATCGTGGCTGTGAGTGCGTCCTCATTCAGCTTTTCAGCGTTCCATCTCGGCTGCGGCCGAGGCATGGCAGCTGGCCTATCTCTGCCTTCAAGTCCGAAGGTGATGTACTGGTGATCACTGGCTGTATATTCCTCTCTCATTCTCCAGCCAGTTACTTTACCAGCCAACCTTTCCGACGCAAGTGTGATGTCAGGGATTGTTCCTGCACATCCATCGCGCCGAAAGGTTGGGGTGTTCCCAATGTTCATCACCTCCAGACTAAACCTCGCGGCCATTTCCAAGACTCGCCTTCCCCTGAAATTCGTCGTTGGCATGCCCCACTCCATGGCCTGAGAATTGAAGTCCCCGGCCACTACACAGGGACTTCCCAATTCTCGCAGGGCATCTTCAATTTCATCCAGCTTGTCTTGGAATTCCGAGATGGTGTCGCTTGGTGTGAGGTAGCAACTCACATACACGACCCCCTGGCACCGTATCCACACAAAGGCTCTACCTCCGCCATGATCGTCTACCACAACCATGCCAGGATTTGGGACCCAGATAGCGGCAGTTCCAAGGGCGTCGGTGAACCAACCTGGTCCGTCCCTGTTTCGGTACTGCTCGCTTATCAGGGTCAAGTCAACCGTCAAGTGCCGGCAGAGCTGGAAAGAAGATCGTCCGCCGTCCTGCTTCGGTGGAGATTGCCTTGCAGGACATTGGTCATGCTTTGGCTTTTTTCTGCTTTTCTCAGGCCAGCCTAAACGCCGTGCAAGCGCCGGATCCGAGGACGTGATCCGTCTGGGCCTTCAGCTCTTCGCAGAGCACACATTTGGGTGGTGCCTTGCAGTCTTTCTTCTTGTGAGCAGTGGCTCCGCAATTGAAGCAAAGACCCTGGCCTTTTCTGTCCGGTCCCTTGCACTGCGCATGCTGATGACCGAACCCGAAGCATGTGAAGCACTGGGTGACTTCAGTTCTTCTCCTGATCCTCCAGCTCACCAGCCCTATTTTTAAATAATAATAATAATAATAATAATAACAATAATAATAATAATAATAATAATAATAATATTTTTTTTTTTTTTTTTAATGAGGGGAAAAATGCATAATGCACCATCAGGGAAAGATAATTATCTTTCCCCGGTGTGTGGGACTCTCACCCACTTAAAAACCACCCGCCACTGCCAGGCAACATCCACCTGGGAACCGCTATTCGCATTACTTCAAGATGGGCCTTATTTACGCTCTATGACGTATTCTTCCTTTATTGGGGTTTCGGCTTTCTTCTGCCGAAGAATTCTTTCCACGAAACCCGCACAACTATCCCATCTTGAAGCATTTGACAGCATCTTCGGCACGATATTGTCTGGCGTTATTTGGCCGACTGCCAACTCCAAACTGTGCCTCTCTTCGGCCCATCTGCTGCACACGACGAAGGTATGGTGCGCGTCATCTTCTTCGGCATCTTCATACTAGCAAGCGGGAGAGCCCTTCTTACCCATGCTAAACAGATATTTGTGAAATACCCGTGGCCTGTTAGGAATTGGGTAAGGAAATAACCAACTTCACCATGTCTCCGGTCTGTCCACTCCCTGAGGCGCGGAATCAACCTCTTCGTCCATCTGCCTTTTGTGGCATTCTCCCAACGATCTTCCCATTTCACCATCATTTCTGCTTTCGCTTCCATTTTGGTTACTACGGGATATTTGATCTTCTTGAGTTCGTAGGCTAGTTTCCGCTCCTGGGCCATTAGGTCTACAGGGGCGATTCCGGCTACCACCAAGATGGCTGGCTCAGACACAGTGCGGTATGAGGAAGCCACTCTTAGGGCGCCTCGGCGCTGGACAGCTGCAATCTGCTTCCGGTATTTCTCTACCTTAAGGGCATCGGCCCATACTTCGCTACCATAGAGAAGTATGGCGTGTGTCACCGTCATCAGTAGTCTCCGCTTATTGGGGGATGGCCCCCCAATATTCGCCATGAGCCTACTGCGCCTAGCTTACGCAGTACTAACTGGTAGCCGAGGCCCCAGGGGTCCTCATTGACGTCGTCTATGAGCTCCTCCCATTTCCTGCGCTTGCTAGCTCGGATCTCAGTTTTGAGATCCTTGCGGGCTTACCTGTACTCCTGCAATGCCACCTCTCCGCGTCTTGACCTTCTGCCTCTTGTGGCGGCACGTTTCCGTCTGATGCACTCTTCCCGTAAGGCCGCAATCTGGCTCGTCCACCAGTAAACAGGCCTTCTGTCCTCGCGGGGAGGTCTTTTTCGAGGCATTGAAGCGTCGCAGGCTTTCGTCAAGAGACGAATTACCCGCTCTGCTTTCTGCTCGACACCCCCCTCCCCATGCGTCCTCATTCAGCTTTTCAGGGTACCATCTCGGCTGCGGCCGAGGCATGGCAGCTGACCTATCTCTGCCTTCAAGTCCGAAGGTGATGTACTGGTGATCACTGGCTGTATATTCCTCTCTCACTCTCCAGCCAGTTACTTTACCAGCCAACCTTTCCGACGCAAGTGTGATGTCAGGGATTGTTCCTGCACATCCATCGCGCCGAAAAGTTGGGGTGTTCCCAATGTTCATCACCTCCAGACTAAGCCTCGAGGCCATTTCCAAGACTCGCCTTCCCCTGAAATTCGTCGTTGGCATGCCCCACTCCATGGCCTGAGAATTGAAGTCCCCGGCCACTACACAGGGACTTCCCAATTCTCGCAGGGCATCTTCAATTTCATCCAGCTTGTCTTGGAATTCCGAGATGGTGTCGCTTGGTGTGAGGTAGCAACTCACATACACGACCCCCTGGCACCGTATCCACACAAAGGCTCTACCTCCGCCATGATCGTCTACCACAACCATGCCAGGATTTGGGACCCAGATAGCGGCAGTTCCAAGGGCGTCGGTGAACCAACCTGGTCCGTCTCTGTTTCGGTACTGCTCGCTTATCAGGGTCAAGTCAACCGTCAAGTGCCGGCAGAGCTGGAAAGAAGATCGCCGCCGTCCTGTTTCGGTGGAGATTGCCTTGCAGGACATTGGTCATGCTTTGGCTTTTTTCTGCTTTTCTAAGGCCAGCCTAAACGCCGTGCAAGCGCCGGATCCGAGGACGTGATCCGTCTGGGCCTTCAGCTCTTCGCAGAGCACACATTTGGGTGGTGCCTTGCAGTCTTTCTTCTTGTGAGCAGTGGCTCCGCAATTGAAGCAAAGACCCTGGCCTTTTCTGTCCGGTCCCTTGCACTGCGCATGCTGATGACCGAACCCGAAGCATGTGAAGCACTGGGTGACTTCAGTTCTTCTCCTGATCCTCCAGCTCACCAGCCCTATTTTTAAATAATAATAATAATAATAATAATAAAAATAATAATAATAATAATAATAATAATAATAATAATAATAATAATAATAATAACAATAATAATAATAATAATAATTATAATAATAATAATAATAATAATAATAATAATATTAATAATAATAACAATAATAATAATTTTTTATTTTTTTTTTAATGAGGGGGAAAATGCATAATGCACCATCAGGGAAAGATAATTATATATTGAAGTCCCCGGCAGGGACTTCCAAATTCTCGCAGGGCATCTTCAATTTCATCCAGCTTGTCTTGGAATTCCGAGATGGTGTCGCTTGGTGTGAGGTAGCAACTCACATACACGACCCCCTGGCACCGTATCCATACAAAGGCTCTACCTCCGCCATGATCGTCTACCACAACCCTGTCAGGATTTGGGACCCAAATAGCGGCAGTTCCAAGGGCGTCAGTGAACCAACCTGGTCCGGGCTGGGAAAGAAGATCGTCCGCCGTCCTGCTTCGATAGAGATTGCCCTGCAGGACGTTAATCATGGCTTGGCTTTCTTCTCCTGTTGTAGGGCCCGTCTGAATACGGTGCACGCGCCCGACCCAAGGATGTGGTCCCCTTTCTCTTCTTCCGCCTCGCACAGCACACATTTGGGGCTGGCCTTGCAGTCTTTTCGCTTGTGACCAGGACATCCGCAGTTAAAACATAGGCCCTGGCCTTTCCTGTCAGGCCCCTTGCATTTGGCTCGACTGTGTCCGCACCCAAAGCACCTGAAGCTATGATCCACTTCTATTCTTCTTCTAATTCTGCAATTGACCAACCCTATCCTAATATGGCTGGTCTGCAAAAGGGCCCTCGCTTCCCGCTCGCCTGTCTGCAAGAACGCCATTTTTTTACCCCTGTTGTTGCTGTTCGTAAACGCCACTTTCAATTCTGCAGCTTGATTAAGTTTTTTTAAAACCGCTGCCTTTACTTCGTCAGGGGCAGAAAGGATGTCCAGATCTCTGATCTCAATGGTCACTTTGTTCTCCAGCTTTGATATTGTAGCCCCTGTTCCCACAATATCTTCCACCATCCTGCAGAGTTTTTCTTTATCTGCCTCTTCAGCTCTTCGCAGCTCTAGCAGCATTTTCCCAGCTTTTGTTTGGCGGATTGTTTTGATATCCACCGTTGCGTCGTCCATGTTTGCTTTGGTCCTAATTTCTTTTAGAACCTCGGCGTACGTGTGCCCATCTTTTGGTTTTATAAGAAGGGCTTGCGGGCGCTGTTTGCTCTTCTTCTTCCGCTTCTTTTTCCGCCTTGGAATGGGCGAATCTTTACCTCGCCCATCTCCAGACTGTTTCCGCAACTTCCCGGTTTCCACTTCCTCTTGTTTTTCTACAGTCTTGTTGTTATTTTTATTTTTTCTCTTATGAGTGGCTTTTTCCCACTTTCCTTCGTCCTCTGCCGTTTTAGTTTTTAGTTTCTTTTCCATCTCGTTTGCAGCAGGGCTCGTAGCGGGCCTTTTCCCGCTCGAGGCTTCAACTCATGTTTCTGGGATCTCTGGAGTTTGGACTGTCGCATCTCTAACGTCCGCCCTCGTTGCGCAGTGCGGAGCGCCTGGTTGATTAAAGACAATGCCGATTGAGTCCTTGCGTCGACCATCCTGTCCAGAGCTTCTTCTAGTTCTACTAGACCGTCCTTAACCATCATGCTCATGTTTTTCTGGGTGAGTGCTTCCTTCTTCATTTTTTCTATGATGGCTTTCATCCCATTTACATGCTTATAATAATAATAATAACAACAACAACAGCAATAATAATAACAACAACAATAATAACAACAGCAATAAAAACAATAAAAAAAATAAAAATAAAAATAAAAATAAAAATAAAAATAAAAATAAAAATAAAAATAAAAATAAAAATAAAAATAAAAATAAAAATAAAAATAAAAATAAAAATAAAAATAAAAATAAAAATAAAAATAAAAATAAAAATAAAAATAAAAATAAAAATAAAAATAAAAATAAAAATAAAAATAAAAATAAAAATAAAAATAATAATAATAATAATAATAATAAAAATAATAATAATAATAATAATAATAATAATAATAATAATAATAACAATAATAATAATAATAATAATTAAAATAATAATAATAATAATAATAATAATATTAATAATAAGAACAATAATAATAATTTTTTTTTTTTTTTTTAATGAGTGGGAAAATGCATAATGCACCATCAGGGAAAGATAATAATCTTTCCCCGGTGTGTGGGACTCTCACCCACTAAAAACCACCCTCCGCTGCCAGGCAACATCCACCTTCGAACCGCTATTCGCATTACTTCAAGATGGGCCTTACTTACGCTCTATGGCGTATTCTTCCTTTATTGGGGGTTTCGGACTTCTTCTGCATTTTTCTGCCGAAGAATTCTTTCCACGAAACCCGCGCAACTATCCCATCTTGAAGCATTTGACACGAGGTTGTCTGGCGTTATTTGGCCGACTGCCAACTCCAGACTGTGCCTCTCTTCGGCCCATCTGCTGCACACGAAGAAGGTATGGTGCGCGTCATCTTCTTCGGCATCTTCATACTGGCAAGCGGAAGTGCCCTTCTTACCCATCCTAAACCGGTATTTGTTGAAATACCCGTGGCCTGTTACGAAGTGGGTAAGGAAATACCCAACTTCACCATGTCTCCGGTCTGTCCACTCCCTGAGGCTCGGATCAACCTCTTCGTCCATCTGCCTTTTGTGGCATTCTCCCAACGATCTTCCCATTTCACCATCATTTCTGCTTTCGCTTCCACTCAGACACTCAGACACAGTGCGGTATGAGCAAGCCACTCTTAGGGCGCCTTGCCGCTGGACAGCTGCTATCTGCTTCCGGTATTTCTCTACCTTAAGGGCATCGGCCCATACTTCGCTACCATAGAGAAGTATGGCGTGTGTCACCGTCATCAGTAACCGCCGCTTATTGGGTGATGGCCTCCCAATATTCGCCATGAGTCTACTGAGAGCCAATATCACCTTAGCAGCCTTCTCTGAAGCGTATTGGACTTGCGGCCAATACGTCAGCTTCGTGTCCAGCCGTAGACCTAAGTATTTGGTCTGGGGCTTGGTGCAGATCCTTTCTTCGCCTACGAACATCTCAACGATGTTTTCTCGTTAACAGGACGATCTCAGTTTTTTCAGTGGCCAGGGACAGACCGTGGGCTCTCAACCATGCAGTTGTGCGCAGCATGACTCCTTTGCGCTTCCTCGACGTTACTAGCGTTGATGACCGCCGCGATGTCATCCGCGTATCCCACTAGAAAGGTACCATCTGGCATCTCTATACGCAGGATGCCATCATACGAGATGTTCCACAGGTCAGGGCCAAGGATTGAACCTTGGGCTGCACCTGAGGTCACTCTTTGGTATTCCATCTGGTGCGGGTGCTTTCCTGCTCTTAAGCGTGCTAACAGCAGCATGGAGCTCCTCATCGCTAAACAGCGGAGGCTGAATCTGGGACTCGGGCTCTCTTCAGGCCTCTCCGGATGTGACGGGAAGAGTACATCGAGAATCTTCGCCATTTTTTCAGGTTCCATTGCAGGAGTTGAGGTTCGCGTGCCTAGCTTACGCAGTACTAACTGGTAGCCGAGGCCCCAGGGGTCCTCATTGACGTCGTCTCTGAGCTCCTCCCATTTCCTGCGCTTGCTAGCTCGGATCTCAGTTTTGTGATCCTTGCGGGCTTGCCTGTACTCCTGCAACGCCACCTCTCCGCGTCCTGACCTTCTGGCTCTTGTGGCGGCACGTTTCCGTCTGATGCACTCTTCCCGTAAGGACGCAATCTGGCTCGTCATCCGGTAAACCGGCCTTCTGTCCTCGTGGGGAGGTCTTTTTCGAGGCATTGAAGCGTCGAGAGACGAATTACCCGCTCTGCTTTCTGCTCGACACCGCCCTCGCATGTGCTCCTTGTGTCATTCCTCTTTGGATCGTGGCTGTGAGTGCGTCCTCATTCAGCTTTTCAGCGTCCCTTCTCGGCTGCGGTCGAGGCATGGCAGCTGGCCTATCTCTGCCTTCAAGTCCGAAGGTGATGTACTGGTGATCACTGGCTGTATATTCCTCTCTCACTCTCCAGCCAGTTACTTTACCAGCCAACCGTTCCGAAGCAAATGTGATGTCAGGAATTGTAACTGCACATCCATCGCAAAGAAAAGTTGGGGTGTTCCCAATGTTCATCACCTCCAGACTAAGCCTCGAGGCCATTTCCAAGACTCGCCTGCCCCTGGAATTTGCTGTCGGCATGCCCTACTCCATGGCCTGAGAATTGAAGTCCCCGGCTACTAAGCAGGGACTTCCAAATTCTCGCAGAGCATCTTCAATTTCATCCAGCTTGTCTTGGAATTCCGAGATGGTGTCGCTTGGTGTGAGGTAGCAACTCACATACACGACCCCCTGGCACTGTATCTATACAAAGGCTTAACCTCCGCCATGATTGTCTACCACAACCCTGCCAGGATTTGGGACCCAAATAGCGGCAGTTCCAAGGGCGTCAGTGAACCAACCTGGTCCGTCCCTGTTTCGGTACTGCTCGCTTATCAGGGTCAAGTCAATCTTCAAGTCTCGGCAGAGCTGGGAAAGAAGATCGTCCGCCGTCCTGCTTCGATAGAGATTGCCCTGCAGGACGTTAATCATGGCTTGGCTTTCTTCTCCTGTTGTAGGGCCCGTCTGAATACCGTACACGCGCCCGACCCAAGGATGTGGTCCCCTTTCTCTTTTTCCGCCTCGCACAGCACACATTTAGAGCTGGCCTTGCAGTCTTTTCGCTTGTGACCAGGACATCCGCAGTTAAAGCATAGCCGCTGGCCTTTCCTGTCAGGCTCCTTGCATCGACGGTGTCCGAACCCAAAGCACCTGAAGCACTGATCCACTTCTATTCTTCTTCTAATTCTGCAATTGACCAACCCTATCCTAATATGGCTGGTCTGCAAGAGGGCCCTCGCTTCCCGCTCGCCTGTCTGCAAGAACGCCATTTTTTGACCCCTGTTGTTGCTGTTCGTAACTGTCATTTTCAATTCTGCAGCTTGATTAAGTTTTTTTAAAACCGCTGCCTTTACTTCGTCAGGGGCAGAAAGGATGTCCAGATCTCTGATCTCAATGGTCACTTTGTTCTCCAGCTTTGATATTGTAGCCCCTGTTCCCACAATATCTTCCAGCATCCTGCAGAGTTTTTCTTTATCTGCATCTTCAGCTCTTCGTAGCTCTAGCAGCATTTCCCCAGCTTTTGTTTGTCGGATTGTTTTGATATCCACCTTTGCGTCGTCCATGTTTGCTTGTCCTAATTTCTTTTAGAACCTCGGCGTACGTGTGTTCATCTTTTGGTTTTATAAGAAGGGCTTGCGAGCGCTGCCTGCTCTTTTTCTTCCGCTTCTTTTTCCGCGTTTGAATGGGCGAATCTTTACCTCGGCCATCTCCAGACTGTTTCCGCACCTTCCCGGTTTCCACTTCCTCTTGTTTTTCTACAGTCTTGTTGTTATTTTTATTTTTTCTCTTATGAGTGGCTTTTTCCCACTTTCCTTCGTCCTCTGCCGTTTTAGTTTTTAGTTTCTTTTCCATTTCCTTTGCAGCAGGGCTCGTAGAGGGCCTTTTCCCACTCGAGGCTTCAACTGACGTTTCTGGTGTTCCGTTTTAGGTGTTCCGTTTCTTGTGGCATTATCTCCACCGCTAGCCAATTTACCCACTAGTGATAGATTGCGGTCGTATGATATCGACGACCCGGAGCCCACTTTGTTTTTTTTTAATGGTGGAGTTTGGACTGCCGCATTTCGAACGTCCGCCTTCGTTGCGTAGTCCGGAGCGCCTGGTTGCTTAAAGATATTGGCCAATGCCGATTCAGTTTTTGCGTCGACCATCCTGTCCAGAGCTTCTTCTAGTTCTACTAGACCGTCCTTAACCATCATGCTCATGTTTTTCTGGGTGAGTGCTGCCTTCTTCATTTTTTCTATGATAGCTTTCATCCCATTTACATGCTTTTCTTCTAAAGCCCTCATTTTAGCAATGTAGTCCAGCTTCGGTGAGGTGCTCTCTTCATTTTGTCCGTCTATGACAACTATCTCGTCTTCTAAGCCTCTGAAGAGCTCGTAGGTTTTTGGAGGCAGCGTTCCGACTGTTGTCACTGCTCGCATTAGGGGGGCCATAGGCGAAATGCCCATACCGACGTTTTCAAGAACTACAGTAGCAGTTCCAGGTGAGGTTCTCGATAGTATCGAGGACCTGAGGAAGGCTTGTGCCGCACCCCCTTTAGGTGTTCCGTTTCTTGTAGCATTATCTCCACCGCTAGCCAAGTTACCCACTAGTGATAGATTGCGGTCGTATGATATCGACGACCCGGAGCCCGCTTGCTCACTCCCGACGGCCGCCGGTACTAGGGATCCGACTCCCTGCACCGTCACTTTGTTTTTTTTAATAATGTTCTCCATGATTGGTTTGAGTTCTGGGTGACCTTCCCATATCCCGTTTAGCCATAAAGGCAGGCTGGGAGTTGCCCTGGAGAAATTTAACCCCTCTCCAGAAGGGTGTTGTGTAGCCGCCCACTATGGGTCAGACGCTGACCAGGGAGCCGCCCGATACGGGACAGACGCTCCTGGATTTATGACGTTTGGTCCGCGGATGGTTACCCACCTACTCCGCATATCTGCAGAGCGTTCCCCTATCCGCCACCTGGGAACGCGCCCTCTAGGGAAGCATCACCCCCCGAGGGACAATAATAATAATAAAAATAATAATAGTAATAACAATAACAATAATAATAATAATAAGAATAATAATAGTAATAATAATAATAATAATATCAACAAAACAACAACTCTGCATATTAAGGGTGCTCCACTTTACGCAGATTCACGATGGCTCATTAAGTTTATAAAAAAACAATTTTGGTGTTGAGGTATTGTGTTTTAAAATTAACGTAAAAGTTAAAAACGCGGCATTTAACAATTTTAAGATAGAATTGCCGACTTTTGCCGCAGTTAACTATTGAGAAAGCAGAATCATGGCAAATGGAAAGACATGAGGCCTTCCAAATGGAACAATGAACCTGAATCTAGTTCTAATTCTAAATCTAATTCTAACACAAAAAAACCAAACAAAAAAAGACTACACTAACACTTAATCTAATTCTAATTCTAACACTAAAAAACGAATAACAAAGGACTACACTTACACCTCCAAAAAAACCACAAAAAACCCTATGCCTTATATATCATTAAATATTCCCCCTCTTTTCCCAACGACCCAAAACTGTTCCAACATACCATCCTTTGCTCCTTCATCCTCCATATCTTTTCGACCAACCTTACCTTATTCAAATATCCCCTCTTCTCCTCGCACCATTCACTCTGCACCCTGCATTCTCTCTCCCCAGAACCCTTCCTCATCATTAAATCCCCCAACTACTGTCGATCCACGTTTCCCTCCAGAAGTAAGACTTAGTAGATCCACCTTTGTAGACGACAATAGTCGATATATCTTGGGGCGTTTAAGAGACTCGTATCTTTTTCAAAACGTAAGAATCTACTTGGCATTCAGTATGTATTCAGTATGTATTGACGGAAAGACCAATAAATATTTAAGGACTCTTATGAACCAAGAGGGGCTACCTAATGACCTGCTTAGCCTTAGAAACATTTATGATCGTTTCCATGAAGCATACGGTATATCCTCCAATGAAGTTTCAAACGACCTTAATTCGTTTGCCTCTCATCTCAAATCAAACAGGACCAATTACCTTCAAGGTAAGGGAAAGCCATGACGGGTTTTTTCGTCCCCTACTCTCATCGAAACACTCTAGTGGAAATATCCTGCTCAAATCCCCTTTCTTCTAGCATACTTAACTTCTCTATTTATTATCAAAATGTAAGGGGGCTGCGTACCAAAACTAAAGATGTCCTTATCAACTCAACGGTTCTAGATCATGATGCTTTTGTTTTAACCGAAACATGGCTCACTAGCTCCATAAACTCCTTGGAGATTCTTAAACTGAAGAGGAACAGCGAAGTTTTAAATGGGAGACTGTTGAAAATAAAAAATATTAAAATTGAAATTAAAATTAAAATTAAAATTGGAATTAAAATTAAAATTGAAATTAAAATTGGAATTAAAATTAAAATTAAAATTAAAATTGAAATTAAAATTAAAATTGGAATTTAAATTAAAATTGAAAAATTGAAAAAGGTCAGAAAAATAGGAAAAAAAAATAATAAAATCAATTATAATAAAGAAAAATAAAATTTATTATAATTGAACACCTGCAAGATTTTGGGGTTTTTTTTTTTTGTTTTTTTGTTTTTTTGTTTTTTGCATTTTTGCATTTTTGGTAAGAACAACCAACGAAAATAAAAAACAATAGCACTTATACGTGGCAGATTTACATGGTATGAGAGGTAAAAGAACATTGGATCAAACATCACCTGAAGCTAATACTGACGCGAAGAAAAACAAAGAAGATATTAATATGGAAGAAATACTCAAAAAATTAGACATTATGCTGGATGATATTCAACTTAATGTAGCAACAAAAACAGATATAAAACTTCTAGGTCGAATTGTGTGCATTACGTAAACAAAATGAAGAATTACGGGAGGAAGTTAAAAAAAAAAAAAGCTTAAACAATCGGAAAATTGTTTGTTAGATAAAGTGGAAAATTTAGATAAGAAACAAAGACGATCAAATATTGTAGTCACCGGAATTAAAGGCAATACAGTAAGCGAAATACGCAAATCATTTGAGCAGGTATGTAAAGAAACATTGAAAACTAAAGTCAAAGTTGGTTATATAAACATAATGAACAATGATGGGTCGAAATGGATTATGGAACTGTCATCTACAGCTAATGTTTACAATTTATTACAAAATAGCAAATTGTTGAAGGGCACAAATATTTTTATACAAAGAAATTATACAAATGAAGAGCGAAAAAATACATACCATACAATGCAAGGCGTTTACGAAATATTATTAAAAATAAAGAAGAAAATGTAAACCTTTTTGGAACTACAATTATGATACGTGATAAGCGTTTTAAAATGTCAGCTAACAACACACTCATGGCGGCAACTGAAGAAGACAGCAATTATCTAAAAAATATATTGAGAGAATCTGAAGAAGAAAATAATTTCCATGTAGTTATGGATGTTAGTAAAACTAGGCTGGATAAAGGTAGATTATAGGAAAAAACTGTCTGTCAGGTATTGTCATATAATATTCACGGTCTTGCTAATAAATTTTGTTTTTCTGATTTTTATAAATTTATAGATACTTTTGATGTTATTTTCTTATTTGAAACATGGCTAATAAATGATAAAATAAATTTGTATTTGTCTAATTTTAGTAAATTTGAAATAAGGTATGTGGATGGTACAAAGAAGCATAGTAGGGGTAGAGCTTGTGGTGGCTGTATATTTGGATTTAAAAAAGCATGAAATTGAAATATGGTTTGAGATTTGAGATAATTGAAGAGAATATTGTTATACGTTGTAGATTGGATAGCAAAAGTGTAATGTTGATTCCAGTTTATTTAAATGACTGGAGAAATGATTTTAAAAAATTAGAAAATTTGGTAACAAATAGTATACATCGGGATAAATATTATATTATATTGGGAGATTTTAATGCTAGAACTTCAAACAAGCAGTTATTTGATGAGCAAATTGCCATGGAAAACGCATTATTGATGAATGAGCGAAAATCGCAAGACGATGAGTATGATAGTAATGGGAAAATTTTACTTGATTTTTTGAATGATTCTAGGTGTGCAATAATAAATGGAAGATCAAAAGGTCATTTAGAGGGTGCAATGACTTTTGTTGGAAGCATGGGAACTTCGGTTATTGATTATTGTTGTTGTTCACTGAATGCTTTGAAATGGATTGATGATTTTAATGTAATTTGTAAGCCTTATTCTGAAATTAACATTAAAGAATACTACTGAAATATCTACTGTTGAAAAATTAAACGTATTACCAAAGCTTAAGTGGAAAACAAAATGTGCAGATAACTATTGCAATAAAATAAACAGGTTATGTAGTTCAATAAGATATAAAAATGTTGATATGAGCAGAAAGTACAAATAATAAAAGATACAATCTATGTTGCAGCTGGTGAGCAAAATAGTAATGTTCAATTTAATCGCAAAAATAAATGGTTTGATTTTCAGTGCAATAATGCCAGAAAAGACATGTTTATTAAGCTTAATTTATGTAGAAAATTTTACAATAATATTATTTTAAGAGAAAATTACATGCAAGAAACGTTACAAAAACATATGTGCTGAGAAAAGGAATAGCTACAATAATTTTAAAATTGAAAAATTAAATAATGTTAAAGACGCAAAAACCTGGTGGAAGCTGGCTAATGAAATTCGAAATAAAAGTTTTTCAATACGAAGCAATATCTCTCTTTTGGAGTTTGCTGAATACTATAAACAATTGTTGTCATCTCATGTCTCATCATTAACAAATTGTAGCAATCACCAATTAAATTGTCAAATAAATATACAAGAAATGGATGCACAAATAGAACTGAATGAAATTAAAAAAGTATTAAAGCAAGCAAAGGATGGTAAATCACCAGGCATGGATCGTATACCATATGAATTCTATAAGTATGCATCTAATGAATTCCTATTAGAAATTACCAAATTTTTCAACAGCATATTTGAACACGAAACTATGCCAGGATCATTCGGGCAATCTATAATTTTTCCATTATTTAAAAAAGGTGATATTAATAGCGTTAATAATTACAGAGGATACATTATGTAAAATTTTCGCAGGAGTCTTACTGAACAGAGTTAATGAATGGATAGCGAATAATCATATTTTACATGAAAGTCAAGCAGGTTTTCGAAAAGGTTACTCCACAGTAGATAATATTTTCACTTTAAGTTCAATAGCTCAGCTGCAACTGCCAAAAAAAAAGAAATCATATGTATTTTTTGTAGATTTAAAAGCTGCTTTCGATACAATTAATAGAGATTGTTTATTCTACAAGATGCAACTACAAGGCATGTCGTCAAAAATAATAAGAATTTTGAAAGAATTTTACTAAATACAAAAAGCGCTGTATGGAATGGTGAACAAATTTCCGATTTTTTTGAAGTTAAGTATGGTGTAAAACAACGATGTTTACTAAGCCCGACTATTTTTTCACTTTTTATTAATGATTTACATGAATATTTACCAGGTGGTCTAAAAATAAAGAACTTTATAATAAAACTGCTAATGTATGCTGACGATTTAGTTTTAATCGCAGAAAATGAAAAGGATTTGCAAAAAATGATTGATAAGCTAGCAGAATATTGTACCCGCTGGAGTCTAATCGTTAATTTAGAAAAATCTAAAATTCTTATTTTTCGTAGAGATGCTAGAGTTTCAATAAATGAAAAGTGGTGCTACATGGATAAAAACATTGAATCGGTTAACCATTATAAATATTTAGGAGTAACCTTTACATATAATATGTCGTTTAACAAGCACTGGGACGAAAAATTACAAGCTACCAAAAATGCTGTTAATTCTACATGGTCGACTTTCATTAAAAATAAAAATATAGTACCATCAAAAAAATTTAAAATATTTCAGGTGGCTTGTCAGTCCATTTTATGTTACGCAGGGCAAGTATGGGGATTTAACGAGATTCCACAAGCAGAAAAATCACAAAGATACTTTTTAAAGCAAATGTTTCATTTTCCGAACAATACACCTAACTATACGTTGCACCTAGAAACAGGACTGCATCGTTTACACTTGTAGACGTTGAAACTGCATTTTAATTATATTAATAAAATTATTTCGTATTCCGACAATCGTTATCCAAAGCTACTGGCGTTAGAAATAATAGATAAAAATTTATATTGGGCTAAAGAATGGAAGCTGTTATTTAATGGAAGCTGTTAAAAAAAACAAATATAGATTATTCATTTGATTGTCCTGATAATTAGAAGATTTTACAAAAAGAGGCTATCAATCAGTTAGCACTAGATCATTGGAATGAAAACGTAGAAAAGGCAAATCAATCCCAATTCCACGACGAATATGCTAATTTACAGTACCATGATGTTCCAAATTATTTCAATGATAATAATCCAATAGAAATGATAAAATTAATATTCAAAGCTAGATGTGGTTTGTTAGATTTAGATGGTAGAGCTTTTAAATCCAATACTACTGGTATATGTACCATGTGCAATTTAGATAAATCCGAAAATATTTTTCACTTTGTAGCGGAGTGTCCAATTTTCAGGCCATATCGAATTTCATGCTTTGAAAAACCACAACTAACGTATGAAGAATTTATTTCCATACTTAATGGGAAAAACAACTATGCTTCTTTGTACAAATATTTGAAGGACTCAATAAAATATAGAACATTTTTAATTAGAGAATTTAATTGATAGTTTATTTTGTATTAATTTTAAATTTGAATTGTATTGTAGGTATTTTCATTACAACTTTATCGTTTAATAATTTCGCCTGGCAGACAACTAAATAAAGTTATGTCAAGTAATTTAATTTTTTAGAAATATTTTTAAGATTTATGTATATGTGAATTTTGAAGAAATTAATGAATAAAAAAAAATTATTAATAATAATAACTCCTTGGAAATCTTTGGAAATGCTTACAGTACCTACACAAAAGCTGTTAAAAAAAACAAATATAGATTATTCATTTGATTGTCCTGATAATTAGAAGATTTTACAAAAAGAGGCTATCAATCAGTTAGCACTAGATCATTGGAATGAAAACGTAGAAAAGGCAAATCAATCCCAATTCCACGACGAATATGCTAATTTACAGTACCATGATGTTCCAAATTATTTCAATGATAATAATCCAATAGAAATGATAAAATTAATATTCAAAGCTAGATGTGGTTTGTTAGATTTAGATGGTAGAGCTTTTAAATCCAATACTACTGGTATATGTACCATGTGCAATTTAGATAAATCCGAAAATATTTTTCACTTTGTAGCGGAGTGTCCAATTTTCAGGCCATATCGAATTTCATGCTTTGAAAAACCACAACTAACGTATGAAGAATTTATTTCCATACTTAATGGGAAAAACAACTATGCTTCTTTGTACAAATATTTGAAGGACTCAATAAAATATAGAACATTTTTAATTAGAGAATTTAATTGATAGTTTATTTTGTATTAATTTTAAATTTGAATTGTATTGTAGGTATTTTCATTACAACTTTATCGTTTAATAATTTCGCCTGGCAGACAACTAAATAAAGTTATGTCAAGTAATTTAATTTTTTAGAAATATTTTTAAGATTTATGTATATGTGAATTTTGAAGAAATTAATGAATAAAAAAAAATTATTAATAATAATAACTCCTTGGAAATCTTTGGAAATGCTTACAGTACCTACACAAAAGATAGGTACCATTGTAGTGCGCTCTTTGAGTGGGTCACTCACTCTCTCTCTCATTCATTATATATAAACCTAGTATTAAGTTTAAGTAAGTAGAGTTCGATATGATCAGTCAACTGTTAAGCAACACAATATTAAATAAGAACAAATAAATAGAATAAAAGTGTATTTGTGTTTTTTCTTTTACATGTCTGACTTGGCATGACATGGCGACCGTGACATCGAAATTGTAAAAAAAAAAAAAAAAACTCAATAAAGTGCATTGTTAATTTAATTGGATTTTTATTTAAAATTTATCAAAAAAAAAAAATAATGAAAATTAATTTATAAATTAAAATATAAATTTCGGAAATCAAATAAAAAATTAAAATCAACTATTTTTGAATTTTTTTTTTAAAGAAAAATTGAAATTAGAAAAAAGAAAAAAAAAAAATTTATTCTTATTATTGTTGTATTGCTGAGCAATAATATCAATAATAAACATTACTACAACTCAGAAAGAATCATTTGCCCATACCTCACTTATGGAAGGTTTATGTGGACGACCACCTGTTACTATGTAATAAAAACATAGTTGATAAAGTTCTAAATATCTTAAACTCATACCACCAAAATATCAAATTCACTAAGGAAATAGAGCAAAATGAACAAATTAATTATTTAGACCTTTCGATCATTAAAAAAGACAGTACTTTGATAACTAATTGGTACTCTAAACCTATATCGTCACAACGTATTATTAACTATTACTCTGCACATCCTAAACACGTAATTCTTAATACCGCTAAATCATTAGCTCGCAAAATTTATACATATAGTCATGAAAATTTCCACAAAGATAACATAATAAAATTGAAATCTATTCTAACAAAGAATAGTTCCCCTATAAAATAATCAATCAAATTATAAATTCGACATTCCACTTAACCCCCCTCTCCCACATCCCTAATAATAATAATAATAATAATAATGATAAACCCTATTGTTCCATTCCTTTTATTCCTAAATTATCACAAACAATCATTAGACAACTCGATTACTTTGTTCCGAACGTTAACATTACAACCAAACCATTAAACCAATTGGATAAAATTTTTTTCAAAAAACTAAAAGATCCTGTTCCTAATTCGGATAAATCAGGTCTAATATACAAAATCCCATGTTGCAATTGTGAAAAATTTTATATAGGTGAAACTAACCAAAAACTGAAAAATAGAATTAAACAACATAAGAATTCATTATCTTTGACTAACTTAAGAGACCCAAAAACGGCATTGGCACCACATGCAGCATTAAACACACATACCTTTAATTTTGAAAAAGTAGAAATTTTAGAACAAAATAATAACAAACAAAAATTAAAAATATGTGAGATTAATCATATCATAATGAGTAAAAATCAAGCATGCAATAATAAATCAGACTTGAAAAATTTTTCAACTTCCTATATAAATTTACTTTGCCCTCCCCAGGAAAAATTGTAATCTAGGTTTTTTTAAATAATTTTTAAGAAACATATTACCTAATACTAATAATAATTTCCTATTTATATTCGTTTCCCCAACCCTCTAAGTGATATTTTTTCGAAAAATCACAATAAGATCATTCACAATAATATCTTAATTAAACTTTTTGACGTATTTGTCTATTGTTTTTTACAAGTGTGTGGTTCTTTGACATTTATCCCCCCATATTCCCTCATAATATTTATTTGCATAATCAGAATTGACAAAAAAGCGGAATTTGAAGCTTGGATTTTTGATAAAAAAATTTTTTAAAGATTTTTTTAAAGATAAGTAAAAGATTTTAATTTTTTAAATTTTAAATTTTTGTTTTTTATAAAAGTTCAAAGATTAATACAAATTAAAATTAAATCAGAAAAATTGAAAAAGGAACATTTTTGACAACTTAATAATTAAAGATTGTCGAAAAACAGATGGCAATTAGGAAATTTCAATTTCCTTGCTGACAGCAAAAAAATAAACTTTTTTCGCAAATAATTAAAATTCAGGATTTAGGTAAGACAATTTGGTTGTTTCTGTTGATTAAAATTCATTTAAATTTGAATCCATTGCTTAACTAAATTAATTAACTCTCCATATATTTGATAATTTATTTGTTACATGGTAAATATTTCTCAAAATTTGATTTATAAAATTAAGAAAGTATCTTTAAATTAGTTAAAATATTACATAACATTTAGATGCACCCAACATACTTATACGTAATTTCTTAATGTATTTGCTTATATATTACATTTATGCTTTTATGCTTATGCTTATATATAATTTGTACATTTATGCTTTTGCACTCGTACATGATTTATGCGTTTATGCTCATATATTGTGTATGACTATGCTTTTATACTTATACATGTATTGTAACAATTTAAATTAAGTACATAAATAATTGTATATGTGTTTTTTTAAATTTTTTTAAATTTTTTAATTTTTTTTAAAATTTTTTAAAATTTTTTGATTTTGTAAATAATTGTAGTGTAAAAACATTGTAACCTCCTGATGATGACTTGGATGAAGTCGAAATATTGAGTTTCAATAAATAAAACAACATCACTAATACTTAATTGTTCAACAACATCAATGTTTTATTATTAATAACTTATAAACAATTTTTGATATTATTGCTCAGCAATACAACAATAATAAGAATCAACTTTAATATCAGCAACAACAAAATCTTACCCCAAAAAAATTTATTTACCACTACAGAAACAAAATAAAATTAAAATTTTTTTATCCAAACTTTTTGATTTTTTTTAATTATTTAATTCGAATAAAAATAAAATTATTTTAAATTAAGTTTACTTACCCATAAATATAAAAAAAAATAAAATAAAATAAAAAAAAAAACT
This sequence comes from Hybos culiciformis, assembly GCA_964007475.1. Lineage (NCBI taxonomy): Eukaryota > Metazoa > Arthropoda > Insecta > Diptera > Hybotidae > Hybos > Hybos culiciformis. The sequence goes on from OZ023273.1 coordinate 80,419,966, forward strand.
TCAAATATGAAAAATTGAAATCCTAGTTTCTAAAAAAAAAAAAAAAAATTAAAATGAAAAAAAAATTATAAATTAATGAATTTTTTTTTTTTCTTTTCAATTTTCTTATTTATTGGAAAAGTTATAAGAATTAAGTTACAAGATTTAATAAAATTTATTTATAAGTTAAAAAAAAAAAAAAGAAGAAAAAAAAATACCTACTTAAAATTAGTAAAAAAAAAAAAAAAACAAAAAAAATTTCAAAAAATTTCAAAAAAAAAAAAAAAGAAAAAAAAATGGGTCCATAACCTACATAAAAATGAAAAAAAAAAAAATATATTCAAAAATAGAAAGACATTAATAGACAAGAAAAAAGGCGCATAACCTAAAAAGAAAATCTATTTGAAATTAAAATTCAAAAATCACGCCACAAAAAAAAAAAGGCGCAAAAACTAAGAAAAAGAAGAAACTTTTGTAAAGGAAAGTTTTATTTAGCTTTCTTTCATTTATATTTAAATATTTATTTATAATGGATCATGGGATGGACATCTGTGTTGTCCAAGACATCTAAGGCCTATGAATTCCCTAATCTATAATGACCACAAGCATGTCATTATAGAGATCCTATTGTCTAGGCTGTATTCAGCCGGTTTGTCCTATTAGAGCGGGACGCGCTTTCGTTTTGGCTGTATTTAGCCGGTTATCCGTATTATGTAGCTCGGAAAGCTATCTTACCTGTATTGTATAGCTCAGGGAAGCCGTTTATTAAAAGATGAGATTTGATATTAATCTGATTTAATTTTCCAATTTCAATCTTATTTATACAAAATCTTATGTACTAAATTTCTTATATTCTATTTATAAATATTATATACAATTTAGTTTATATAATTAATTTTCTTATGTAATATGAAATAGTTTACTATATCCTAATATGATTGGTTGCCCAATCAAATTAATTATAATTTACAGTAATTCTTATTTTAAAATATAATTTTTTGGGTTCAAAAAATAATTAAAATTTTTATAAATTTAGTTTGATTTTATCGTTAGTGATAACAATATCACTACACTTTTATTAACAAATACAATAAAAGAAAAAATTATACATACACAGAAACATAAAATGAAATGAGAATGAAACAAAAAAAAAACAATTACATGACATTCAAAAAACAAATTTAATTTTGACAATAAGAAAAAAAAATAAATAAATAATAAAAATAAAAATAAAACTAAAAAAAGAAAAATATTTGAACATTTACTATTTTTAAATAAAATTATAATTAAAAATAAATAATAACTTCAAAACAAAAAGCGAATTGAAAATTGGATTGATTTTCTTTTCGAACACAAACAAAAAAAAAATAAATAAAATAAAATTACAACATCAGCTGTTTAAAAAAAAAAAATTTACAATATCATTTGTTACACAAGCAGCAGCAACGACAACAGCAGCAGCAGCTACGAAAATTCAATCATCAACAGCAACAGCAAAGCAGTCAACTAGAAGCAGCAGCAAAATCAACAACAAGTACTTCACTAATTAATAATTTTTTTTTATATACAAATAATTTTTTAAATATATTTTTAATAAATTTTAATTTAATTAAAATAAAACAATGTAGATCCAAATTGTTACATAAACAATTTCTAAATTTTTTAAATTGAAGTCAATAATTTTCAAATTTTTCAATTTTAATTTCTAAATCAAAACTTTTTAAATTTTAATAATTGGATGTACACTGTTTCAAATAATTTTTATATAAAAAATTAGGTGGAGGCTCTTCAGCCGGACAATTCTTGATAATTGATGTCACAATTATTGAGCATTTGGTGCTTAATTTGTGACTATTAGTGCCACAAAAACTAGAATTTGTGCTCGCTTGGTTTTTGAGAAATTTTGATTTTCGAATTTCGAACATGGGTCAAGGGGTCTCTCTGGCTGGATTCGAATTTCGAAAAAATAATGATGCTATCATTTAGTGCTTAATTTGTGCCTATTTGTGCTACAAAAACTAGAATTTGTGCTCTTCAAAATTATGTGAAAACAATTTTTTTTAGATTAGGCCAAAATTCCAAAATTGGAACCGAATTTTTTTTCGTCGAATTTAGAAAAAGCGAAAATGCCACCATTTAGTGCTTAATTTGTGCTTGCGTTTACTGTACTTTGTTAAGGGTGACGCAGAACTAGAAAGGTGGGATGCGGGGCGGCGGGCGGGCGAACTGGTGGTTGGTCAGTGGGATTTGCGGCGCGCGCCGCAAATCCCACTGACCAACCACCAGTTCGCCCGCCCGCCTCCCCGCTCCTCACCTTGATAGCTGAAGTTGAAATTTTTTCGAACTTACATTTTTTTCGGCGCGGCATATATTTTTTTTTTGATAAAACAAATCATCGCAAAGTACAATAAACGCAGGCACAAATTAAGCACTAAATGGTGGTATTTTCGCTTTTCCTAAATTCGACAAAAAAAAAAATGTTCAAGTTTTGGAATTTTGGCCTAATCTAAAAAAAATTGTTTTCACATAATTTTGAAGAGCACAAATTCTAGTTTTTGTAGCACAAATAGGCACAAATTAAGCACTAAATAATAGCGTCTTTATTTTTTTGGAAATTCGAATCCGGGCAGAGATACCACTTTGACCCATGTTCGAAATTCGAAGATCAAAGTTTCTCAAAAACTAAGCGAGCACAAATTCTAGTTTTTATGGCACTAATAGTCACAAATTAAGCACTAAATGCTCAATAATTGTGACGTCAATTACCAAGAATTGTCCGGCTGAAGAGCCCCCACCAAAAAATTATACTATATTATTTTATAAATATTAAAAATTACATAATTTAACATAATTTACTTTAAACTGATTATTATACATAAATATTTTACAAATAAATATTATTTACATCATTTACTTTGAATTGATTTCTTCAAAAATTTCGTAAAAAATTTTTTAACAAAAAAAAATAAAATAAAATAAAATTTATAATAATATCTCTTATTATTACTCATTATTACTTATTATTACACATTATTACATATTATCTCTTATTACATGTTACTACAAAATTTTTTTTGATGCATAATAAAAATCAAAAAGGGTTTAACATAATTTTGCTTAATTATTTGACATCTTTGTTTTCTCTGGAAGTTATTCATATTCCAATAATAACCGGATCTAATTTTGCATATACAACATAAGGTAACTCCTCAAATTTATAGGGACTTTCAACATAAAGTAACCACTCCTCAAATTTTTTTAGGGAACCTTAACATAAGGTAACCACTCCTCAAATTTTTTTTAGGGATCCTCAATATAAGGTAACCACTCCTACAACAAACTACAATATAAGGTAACCATTCCTAAATTATTTTAAGGGGACTACAATATAAGGTAACCATTCCTCAATTATTTTAAAAGGACTACAATATAAGGTAACCATTCCTCAATTATTTTAATAGGACTACAATATAAGGTAACCATTCCTAAATTATTTTAATATTTCAATACAAGGTATCCACTCTGCAAATATTTTAATTTCGTAAAATTTTTTTTTAAATCTTTTATCGAATCAATAAATTTGTTAGACACACTAGCAAAGACACAAGACTTAAAAAATTTATTAGCTCGATTTATTTTATCAAAGCTTGACGGAACAGCTCGCGAAGCTATAGCCGATGATTCTAATACGGTAGAACTTATTAAACAAGATCTTAATAATTCGATTAAACCAGATAGTTCTAAAATTATAGAAGGAAAAATAAAAGCTTTGAGAACGGATAGGAACACTTTACAAAATTTTTCAGAAAAGGCTAACGAATTAGCTGAAGCTTTTCGTCGTTCACTTGTGTTAGAAGGTATTCCAACACAAAAAGCTAAAGAAATTTGTATTGAAAAAACAGTCGAAATGTGCAGACATAATGCAAGATCTGATCTGACCAAAGCTGTTTTGTCATCAACCCAATTCCAAGACCCTAAAGAAGTAGTATCAAAATTTTTAATAGAAATAGATTTACAATCGCAAGAAAAACAGGTTCTGTCATTCAGAACAAACAATAATAATAACTCACTTAGAAATTCTTATGGAAATCGTTCCAATAACAATTTTCGTGCAAATTATAATAGGGGAAATTTTAGACACCAAAATCAACGATTGGTAAATAATAATTTTCAAATCAATAATCGTAATAATTGTAAAAATAATCGAGGTAATTTTAATAATAATCGTGGGAACTTTAATAATAATCGTGGTAATAGAGGAAACATAAATAGAAATTTTAACCAATATAATTATGTACGATACGCGGGAAACGACCAGGCCCCCCAAAACGGCCAGGGGATCAAATGCGTTTGCATCAAAATTAAATAATAACGCTAATTTTAATACACATTACATTTATCCTATTACACAATTTAATACTAACTCTCATTCAAATTCGAATAAAACAAAAATTTTTTATAATTCTAATTTAAGACCAAATGCAAACCGAAACACAAATTATTCAAACGAAAATAAAAATTGTACTAATTATTATCCAAATGTAAATACAAAATTTACAAAAAATGTCTTTAACGTAAATCCAAATTTCTCTGATTTCATTATTGTAAATTCTAAATTAAATTTTCAAGGCTCAACTTTTCTAGTCGATACTCAAGCAGATATTTCGCTAATAAAAATTTCATCAATCGATTCAAATTTTAACTTAAAAAATAATTTAAATTCTAACAATATTATAAGCATTTTGGGAATTACGCAAAATTCTATAAAAAGTTTAGGTACAATCAACGTCAACTTTCATTTTAAACATCAAATTCTATCTTGTTTACTACATGTAGTTCCAGACGAATTTAATATTCCTTCGGAAATTTTATAAGTGTCAAATAAATCATGATTCTATGCAATTAACACTCAACAATAATTCTTATTCTTTTTCAATTCCAATTTTAGAAAACCCTAGTGAAAATTCAATTGTTTTACCTTCTAGATGTGAAGTCATTCGTACTTTTATTCTTCCAAATGATTCTCCTTGTGTAGTGCTTGATCAAGAAATCGCACCTGATATTTTCATTCCACGTACGATAGTTTCTTCAAAAACTCCTTTAATTAAAGTTTTAAATTTATCAGATAAAAATCGAATAATTCCTAAAAACACTTCACTTAAATCAGAACCTCTTTCAAATTTTAACATCCCAAGAATTGACACAAATAAAAATCAAAATAGAACAAAAGAATTGCTTCAAATAATATCTAAAAATACCAAACCGCAATACCAAGAAATATTATTATGTGAACAATATACTAACATTTTCCATATGAAAGATGATAAAATGACAACAAACAATTTCTATACACAAAATTTATGAATAGATAACAATACTCCGGTATATGTGAAGAATTATAGACTTCCATATTCCCAAAAACAGGAAATCGACGATCAAGTTAATAAATTGTTAAAAAATGATCTTATTGAACCAAGCCAATCTAATTTTAACAGACCTATCATTTTAGTGCCTAAGAAAGGTTCAGATAAAAAATGGAGATTATGCATAGATTACCGTCTAGTAAATAAAAAACTAATTGCAGATAAATATCCACTGCCAAGAATAGAAGACATATTAGACAATTTAGGCAGATCAAAATTTTTTACGGTACTCGACCTTTACTCGGGATTTAATCAAGTTCCACTTTAAGAAAACTCGCGAGATATAACATCTTTTAGCACAGACAAAGGTTCTTTTAGATGGAAAGTTCTTCCATTCGGTTTAAATGTATCACCTAACTCATTTTCAAGAATGATGGCGTTAGCGTTCTCCGGTCTTACACCGTTACAATGTTTTCTATACATCGACGATATCATATGTATTGGCTGTTCAGTCGAACATCACCTTAAAAATCTTAAATCTATTTTCGAAGTTTGTAAAAAATTTAACCTTAAACTAAATCCTGAAAAATGTGTATTTTTTAAAAATGAAGTCACATACCTAGGACATAAATGTACCGATCAAGGTATATACCCAGATAGTAGCAAAATAGATACAGTTAGAAATTATCCTGTACCAAAAGATAAAGACGCTACCAAACGATTTGTTGCATTTATGAACTATTATCGTAAATTCATACCAAATTTCGCATCCATAGCAAAACCATTAAATAATATGACTAGACTAAAAGTAAATTTTTCTTGGACACAAGAGTGTCAAAAATCTTTTGAAATTTTAAAAAATTGTTTAATTAATCCACCAATCTTAAATTATCCAAATTTCTCAAAACCTTTTATCATTACTGTTGACGCTTCTAACTTAGGAATAGGATCCACCCTAAGTCAGGAGATCAATGGCAACGATTTACCAATTTCATATTCTTCACGTAGTTTTACAAAAGGTGAAATGAATAAATCAACAACAGAAAAAGAATTAGCTGCAATACACTTCGCAATTTTACACTATAGACCTTACATTTACGGAACAAAATTTACAATTAGATCTGATCATAAACCCTTAATTTATTTATTTTCTTTAAAAAACCCATCTTCAAAATTAACTGGAATGCGCTTAGATATAGAAGAATATAATTTTACAGTAGAATATATTAAAGGAAAATGTAATGTAGTGGCAGATGCCCTATCTTGTATTTCAATAGACGAACTTAAAGATTTACAAAATAACGAAAATAAAGTATATGTTACGACAAGATCAATGTCAAATAAAAAATCAACAAATAATAATTTCAACGAAAGTAGCAACAGTCCAAATAGAGAAAAAATTTTAAATAAAAATGAGAAAATTGTTATTTATGAAGATAAATTTAACTATAAAATACCTCAGTTAATCTTCAACTCAGTAGATAGTTGTAAAGTATATAAAAAACGTAAATTAGTATATAAAAATGACATTTCAAATATTTACCAGACATTAGAGCCTGGATGCAATAAAATTTTGAAAAAGGAAACAATTCTAGCATTGTTTCTTGCCCAGTTAGATAAAAATTTAATTAAAAGCAATATAAACAAAATTTAAATAAATAAAGAGGATAGCATTTTTAAATTAATCACAATAGTTGCAAATAAAAAGATAAAAGAATTAGAAATCGCGATAGTTTCACGTCCATTACCCATTATTAGTACTGGGGAAAAACAAAAACTTTTAGATCGTTATCATAAAAACCCTATATTTGGCGGACACGCAGGTCAAAAAAGGTTATATGCAAAATTGAGGTCATGTTTTTATTGGAAAGGCATGAAAAAAGACGTGGCAACATATGTAAGAGGTTGCAAAGATTGTCAAAGAAATAAAGCAAAAATTAGAAACATCGAACCGCTTCAAATTACAAAAACACATAATAAAGCGTTCGATACCTTAATTATTGATACGATAGGCCCGTAACAAAAAACCATTAATGAAAACCAATATGCAGTCACTTTAATGTGTGACTTAAGTAAATATTTAATTACGATACCAGTAGCTAATAAGGAAGCTACCACTATTGCGCAAGCTATTTTCGAACATTTTGTTCTATTATACGGCCCAATGAGGAAAATCATTACTGATTGCGGTACAGAGTATGCCAATAGTGTAATAGCTGAATTATTTAAATTATTAAATATTATAACATAGTTTTTCGACACCTTACCATCACGAAACAGTTGGAACTGTAGAAAGGAACCATCTTGTTCTTAATGAATACCTTAGATCGTATATTAATGAACATCATGATAATTGGGATGAATATTTGAAATACTTCACGTATAATTATAATATTACCCCTAATTCAAATTTTAACTTCACATATTCTCCATATGAGCTAATATTTGGTAAACAACCAAATTCGCATAATTTCTTATTAGATAACCAAGTAGATCCTGTTTATAACTTTGATAGTTACGCTAAACACGTAAAATTTAAATTACAAAATTCAAACAAAATCATTAAAAAACTATTAGAAAATGAAAAATTAAGTAATAAGTCGACATATGATAAGAAATCGACAGATAATCAGTTCAAAGTGAATGATAAAATTCTTCTAAGAGAAGAAAATAGAAAAAAATTAGATAAACTATAATCTGGCCCCTACACAATTATAAAAATAGATGGTTTAAATATAACTTTTATTAATAATAAAAATAAACCTATTAGGGTGCACAAAAACAGAATAATTAAATATAAGGATTAAGGAGGGAGTTGTAGTGCGCTCTTTGAGTGGGTCACTCACTCTCTCTCTCTCATTCATTATATATAAACCTAGTATTAAGTTTAAGTAAGTAGAGTTCGATATGATCAGTCAACTGTTAAACAACACAATATTAAATAAGAACAAATAAATAGAATAAAAGTGTATGTGTGTTTTTTCTTTTACATGCCTGACTTGGCATGACACCATGAATAGCATCTTCGACTATCCTCGACCCAGCCTAACATTCCAAAAGGTGGTGGTGTGCTTATAGCTGTAAAATCTTCTTTTCATTCTTGTCAAATACCCATTTCTGACCCAGAACTAGAACTTATTTTCGTCAAAGTTGAATTTAATGCTAAATCTGTTGTTACATTCCTCCAAATTCCAACACTGACATTTATTCAAGTGTTTTGAATTCAGTCGAAGATATAATTCCTCTTCTGGATTCTTCAGACGAAATTATTCTTTGTGGGGACTTCAACTTACCTAACTTAAAATGGTCCCCCCATGACGAAGAACCGTATCAGGTTCCGGATAATATCACCCATGATACTGATTCCCTGTTTATCGACACTCTGAGCAGTCACTCCCTGCAACAAGTATCAAAGACAAAAAACCGTATTTCTAGACAGCTTGATCTTACGAGCCCTAACAAGTATGTATTCGGACACTAGATATTTTATAAATTTATTTATTTCAAAACTGTATATCTTTGGTTCCTTGGAGGCTAGCATCTTTTATAACCATTCATTTTAAAGGTAAGTCTGTCTACTATAATAGTATAAATAAGAAGCAAAATTATTTTAAAATATTTTTATTTAATAAAATAAAAAAATAAAAAAAATCGATTTTTGAACAAAAAAAAAATTGACAATTATGAATTCGGACACCTTATTTTTTTCGTAATTAGTATTGAGTAACATCTCCTTTTGCCCTAATTACTGCTTGCACTCTCTTTGGCATAGAGTTGCAACAGTTCTTTGTGGATTATTTCGCAATTTTCCTTTCATTATCCGCCACAAAGATTCGATCGGATTTAGATCGGGGCTTGATGAAGGCCAGTCTAGAACATTTATATCTTGATATTGCAACCAATTTTTAGTAGCTTTCGCCGTGTGAGAAGATGCTCCATCCTGTTGATAAGTAAATTCACCCATAGAAGTAATTTTATTTAGTGATGGCAAAAGATTTTCCTCCAAAACATTAATATATTTTTGGGCGTTTACTGTGCCATTGATGAAGTGCAAATTTCCTACACCTTTAGCAGACATACACCCCCATATCATGATACTCGCAGGAAATTTTACTGTTCGTTTTAAGCAGTCTTTATGGTAAGTCTCAGATTTGGTTCGAATGACCCTTTTTCTAGAGTCGCCAACACACACGTCAAATTTTGACTCGTCGCTAAATATGATGGCGTTCCATTGCCTCTGAACCCAAAATTGTCGTTCCTTTGCCCATAATAACCGCTTCTTTTTTGCTTGATGGTTAGTAGTGGTTTTCTTTTGCCTATTTCCAGTATTTTAAATTTATTAATTAAAAAAAAATTTAATTCATTTAAAAAGTACCTTATAAAATCCATAATTCAATTTGTGAATCCATGTTCGTGTCGTTTCTCGGGAGACAGGTTTGAGTATTCTGCTACACCATTTTTCATTTATGTCTCGGACGGTACTTCTTCGATTTTTTTTTAAAATCACAGACAACGCTTTTTTATCTCTTGGTGTTAATATAGATTTTCTTCCACATTTTTCATTAGGCTCAATTGATTTTGTTAACTTGAACTGGTTTATAATGTCATCGACCGTAGATTTCGGAAAATTAACATCTTTCGAAATTTCCCCCACACTTTTACCTTCGTTTCTTTTTTCAGTAATTAATTTTCTAACTTCGTTACAAACTGCCTTTCCTCGCGTCATTTTTAAAACAAATGATGAAAAAAACTATAAGCACAATACAGGGAAAACAAATTTCAAAGAAAACAAAGAAATGCCTAACTCTCGGCCTGCTAGAAACAGTACAGTTACAAAATTAATAAGGTGTCCGAATTCATAATTGTCAATTTTTTTTTTTGTTCAAAAATCGATTTTTTTTATTTTTTTATTTTATTAAATAAAAATATTTTAAAATAATTTTGCTTCTTATTTACCATTATAGTAGACAGACTTACCTTTAAAATGAATGGCTATAAAAGATGCTAGCCTCCAAGGAACCAAAGATATACAGTTTTGAAATAAATAAATTTATAAAATATCAAGTGTCCGAATACATACTTGTTAGGGGCTCGTATCTTTGTTTCTGATTGGAACAATATTATTTTCAATGATAATGTTATACCCCTAACTAATATTCACACTTTTCATCCACCATGGTCCCATGGTGATTGACAAGAGTTCGAATTCAAGTCCTATATGGCTTAATTCTAACTTGAAAAAACTTAGAAAAAATAAAGCTTGGCGGTCATATCTTAAATCTAAAAGTAATGATGATTATTTGGTTTTCGTGAGTCTGTTCAACGAATTTAAAGATTCCACAGAGCTGAGCTACCGAAACTACATAATCGAAATGTCAAGTAAAATAAAAAATGACCCAAAATTGTTTTGGAAATTTGAAAATTCTAAAAGAAAATCCGACCAATTTCCTACGTTTCTAGAGTTTAATAGACGAAAAAGTAATGACCCTAAAATTATTTCTGAATTCTTCAAGACTCTTTTCTCCAACTCCTTTAATGACTCTCCCTTTACTATAAACAGAAACGACTTCGCTCATATGAACGATTCTAATCAAATTCCTAACCTTAACCTTCTTTGACACCTCCGAAGTAGAGAAATATTTGGAAAATCTTAGCAATAATACTTGCCCTAGTCCTGACGCTGTCCCGGAAATTGTACTCAAACAGTGTTCCCAATCATTAGCTGCCCCACTCTCATCTATTTTTAACTTTTCCTTATCTCATAGTAAATTCCCAAATATTTGGAAAAAATCTTCATTAAACCTACCCATAAAAAAGGACCAAAGTAACATGTTACGAACTATCGACCTATTGCTAGTTTGTCACCCATCCCTAAACTTCTTGAACTCCTTATTTATGATTTAATCTACCCTCATTGTACTAACTTTTTAATTCCTATTCAGCATGGTTTCATGAAAGGTAGATCGACAGTGACCAATCTTATTGAAACAACTTCTTCCCTGATAGAGACAATGGAAGTTGGTTCTCAAACTGACGTGATATATGTAGATCTCAGTAAAGCCTTGTGCCCTTTGACGTGATTTTGTTTAAGTTGAAAAAACTTAATTTCTGTTATTACTTCATAGAATGGGTCAGTTCTTACTTAAAAGATCGTACTTATACCGTCATGTTCAGATCTGCAGAATCATCTGAGTATGAGGCTCTCTCAGGTGTCCCACAAGGAAGTCATCTAGGTCCTCTTTTGTTCATAATCTCCATTAACGACGTTAGTTCAATATTAACTAATAGTAAACTCCAAATCTACGCGGACGACAAGACGCTCTTTGTCTTCAGGAGGACTTGAATCGATTTTTCATCTGGTGTCGCTCAAATAATCTTTCACTTAATATTCCAAAATGCGCGTATATCACTTATTCTCGTCGTGAAAATCCTATTCTTTATAATTATTCTATTAATAATGTACAGTTAAATAAAGTAACCACCTTCACGGACTTGGGCGTAATTTTTGACGAAAAGTTAACCTTTAAATTTCACTTCGAAAATATTATAAATAAGTCCAACTCCATCCTTGGATTTGTAAAAAGATGGTCCCTGAATTCAATAATCCTTATATCTTAAAACAACTCTACACAACGATTGTTCGCCCTAATTTAGAATACGCTACCCAATTATGGTCACCCTATTATCAAACTCACATAGAACGGATAGAGTCCATTCAGAGAAGTTTTCTAAGATTTGCTCCTACCTTGGACTGATTCGTTAGTACTGCCCCCCTATGAAGATAGATTAAAATTGATAAATATGGTATCATTAAAGAAAAGACGTGAAGTAGCTGATATCATTTGAACAAGAAAATTAACTCTTCATTCATCTCCCAACAGATCAATTTCCGATCCATCCCCAGACTTCGTAACACGAATCCCCAGACTTCGTAACACGAAAACTAAAAACCACAGAACAAATTACGGACAACACGAACCTATTAACAGAATGCTTACGATATGTAATAGGTACAAACACATTATAGATTTTTCCTTGACAAAGGATAGTTTAAAAATAAAACTTTTGTACACTTAAGATAAAATTAAATTTAAACACAATTAATAATTTAAGAATTAAGAATTTTTTTGTAATAGTTTGAATTAAACGAAAATAAATAAATACCCGTATAACAGGCAGAAAATTGCCAGAAAATTGTCAAACATTATTTTAATAAAAGTGCAATAATCACAATTCAAGAAGATAAATTTTTTTTACTCAAACAGCGTGAAAAGTGTATAACAGAAAACTTTCTTGTATGAAAAAAGAAAAAATATCTCAGTCAACCAGAGAAGTCTTGGAGCAACGTTTGAGCCCGGAAATTTAAGCTTTAAAAAATAATTAGTTTTAGGACTTTGTATTTACAAATATGTTTTGTAATAATTCTGAGGCCACAATTATTATTAACTCGTACACCAATTTGTCTGTTTATATATTTCTTTACTATTTTCGACACTCTCGTAGACCGACTTTTCGTCATCACAGCGAGCTGAAATTTGACACACAGGTTCATCGCGTGACAATTGAATCAATCAAAACAATTAAATCAATCAGAACCGTAAATTTCCATGGAAAACCCGGAAAATCGGGAAAAATCAATTGATAATTTGGTACAATTTGATTAGTGATAAATCCGATTCAGGAAAAATACAAAGTTTTCTGATTTTTCCGAAAAAATATTCCGAAATTTTCCGACTTTTCCGAAAAATTTTCCAGTAAAAAAGTTTTCTATGAACTGGCATCATTACTTTCTCTCCGACAATGGTGAAAACTTGCAGAAAAATTCGATGACAATTCTGTAAAATGCTTTTCCGAAGTTTTTCCGACGTTTGAACGTTTTGCAACCTGAGACAAAGTTGTAGAGCGAAATGAGTTGCATAAAGTTGCTTTTGTTGAAAACTCGATGGAAAACCCGGAAAAGCGGTAAAATCATCGGAAACATTTTTATCGATATGATTAGTCATACATACAGTTTTAAAACATGAAGCACATAATAACATTTTAGTTAACGTGAAAAAGGCAGAAAATAAAAATAAGTAAAAAACGATTTTTCAAAAAACTGAGGCCAGGCCGCATGAAAAAGTAGAAAATAAATTATTCTTCACACACAGAGGTGGACTTAGATTTTTTGATTGGGACATTTCTCTTGAATATTCTTTCGCTTAATGAATCAAATCACTTACGTGCCAATCAAAAAGTCTGAGTCCACTTCTGTGTGTGAAAAAAAATTTATTTTCTACTTTTTTATGCGGCCTGGCCTCAGTTTTTATTAAAAATCGTTTTTAACTTATTTTTATTTTAAAATCTTATTTGATATTATATTCAACAACTTAAAGTAAGTAAAGAGTAATTTTATGACATTGTGTAACACCCAAATGAATGAAAAAACCATGTAGAATCCTAGTAAAATATATGAAAACTTAACCGCCAAGCCGGTCGTTTTAATGGTATGTTCACCTCAAGTATTTTCATCTGAAATTGGACTGGATATCGAATTTTTGGTATATTTGACCTTTTTATATATAATTTAATCAAATAATTTTTTAACTTATAAATTAGTAAATATAAATGCAACAAATTTAATTTAATAAATAACAAAAAAAATTAAAATTAAGAACATTAATAAATTTAACAAATTTTATTTAATAAATAATACAAAAAAAGCTTTTGATCTTAAATAATTAACAAAAAACAGTATATTTTCCGACGTTATAATATTCTGTAATAAAATTATTGTTTTTGTTTTATCAAATTTTTTTTTGTTAATCTAAAATTTTTTTTTTCTTTTGATATATGAAAAATAACCAAAAAGATTAAAGTCTGTTGCTTACTTCAAGAAGATTTTTTTTGTGTCAGAGCTAAATAAAATTTGTGTTAATCCGAAATACGAAAATATTCTTCCTAAAGACGTTGATGAAGCAACACGTCTTTGCAGATGTAAGGCAAATTCTCAAAATTGTATATCTATAGTATTAGTTTTTATAGGAGCCTCCCACCATTCTATGGAACTTAGTTGTGTTCTTAAAAAAAACTTTTTAGAAATGGATGTTTGAGGCGAAATTTTATAAGAAAACTGCTGAAACTTCTTCGGAAAGCCAAGTTAGTCCTTCTTCAAGTTGAGAATTCAATTCTAAATCCAAATTTGTTGGATTTAATAAATACCCAATGATATGCGGTGAGTTCATGCAATCGTTAAATCTTTTCTTAACTAAATCATAAACGTTAGTTGCAGATAATTGTTTTAACTTTAGAAATTCAGTGAGATTATCTGAAAGAGTGGCATTTTATGACAGCGGGTTTCTCCTGGTAACTGTGGAATTCGAGAATTTTGAAATTCGTCTAAGAAACCTTTAGCTTCGTGGTGATTTCTGAAATATTTGCGTAATTCTTTAATTTGGTTAATAATGGTATCGACATTAGGACGTTTTTAAATATCGCCGCATAACAAATTTAAATAATGTGCCGAACATGTGTTAATAATAAAACAAAAAATTGCGGTTCAATGTGCATATTTTTTATTTTAACTTCATTATAAACAAAACTTTCTACAACAAATCCAAACCAATTTCCAGCTTCCATAATGTATTTGACAGCTAAATCGAAACAATATTTGCTCGTTTTTTGGTTAGAACCACGTTCATATGATGACAAAAAGAGCATTTTTTCTCCAACAGACTTGAACCGGAACTGAACCGAAAACCAAAAACTAAAAAAACTGAAATTTTATGACGAACTGTAACCGTAACCGAACCCAAATTTAGTAATACCTTGTTCGCATTCAAAATTAAATTCCACTTATATTCCGGAAAACAAATAACCGTTCGCATTACAAAATTTGATGAGAACTGGAATTTGATGATGTATAAAAAACATCGAGAAAGAGAAAAAGTTTCTGTTGTTGAAAATATTGACTTTCTATCTCACTTTTTATCAATTTTATTTTGTTGTGCTTGCATTTAGACATTTTTTTACATCCAAAAAAAATGTTAAACGTACTTTTGTAATATTTTACAATCCGAAAAGCGAAATTACGAAATGTTCATATATGTGTATAGTGTTGTAGTGTTGAGCTTAACTAAATTTAGATTAATTTAGATTTAGAAAATTTGTTGTGCGCTTGGATTTTGTTTTTCTTTGGGGTTTTCATGAGTAAGTGTAAGGTATACAAAATGGGTTGTTCCTAAAATTAGTAAATTTTGCATGGAAAATTTTGAAGATACAAATTACTATTTCAAATTCCCCTTTTACATATTTGTAAACATTAAAAAATTATGTAATGTATGTATTTTGTATACTATCATACAAAAACGCCAAAGAATCAGTCCACGAAAATTTTGAAGATACAAATTACTATTTCAAATTCCCCTTCTACATATTTGTACACATTAAAAAATTATGTAATGTATGTATTTTGTATACTATCATACGAAAACGCCAAAGAATCAGTCCACGAAAATAGTATTGAACACAATTCACCGAAAACACAATTCACCGAATACACAATTCACCGAAAACACAATTCACCGAAAACACAATTCACCGAAAACACAATTCACCGAAAACACAATTCACCGAAAAAACAATTCACCGAAAACACAATTCACCAAAAAACAAGAGGGGGTGGGTGCGGCGGGCCGGCGGACTGTTGATTGGTCACTGACCAACCACCAGTCCGCCCGCCCGCCGCCCCCCACCCCCTATCGTTCTGAGACACCTTCTCTACTCACTGCAGCCATATAAAAAAAAAAAAAAAAAAAAAAAAAAATATAAAAAAAAAAAAAATAAAAAATAATAAAAAATAAAAAAAAAAATAAAAAAAAATTAAAAATAAAAACAAAATAAAAAAAAAAATACAAATAAAAAAAAAATAAAAAAAAAAATATAAAAAAAAATAAAAAACAAAATAAAACAAAATAAAAAAAAATAAAAATAAATTAAAAAAGCCATATCTCCGAAACGGGGCCTTTACCCCAAAAACAGCTTTCGATTTTGGTGGTTTGGGCACCGCTTCTACTACTATACTATTTTCGGTGAATTTTGTTTTCGGTGAATTGTGATTTCAGTGAATTGTGTTTTCGGTGAATTGTGTTTTCAGTGAATTGTGTTTTCGGTGAATTGTGTTTTCGGTGAATTGTGTTCAATACTATTTTCGGTGAATTGTGTTTTCGGTGAATTGTGTTTTCGGTGAATTGTGATTTCGGTGAATTGTGTTTTCGGTGAATTGACGCTACACGATTTTTATCAGTTTTTAGATAATATTAAAAAATAATAGTGTAACTGCAACCGGAACAGTAACAGTAACCAGAATGAAAAAAAATACTTAACCGAAACGTAACCGGAACACAAAAAAATTTTAGGAACGAAACCAAAACGGAATCGAAATAAATATCGGTTCAACTCTCTGTCAGAAACAGAACATGCAATTTCATTATAGATGCCAGACCAATCGTTTTGAATTAGTGTAACCGATTTGCCATTTCATTAATTTTTTGCGTCTTCCTGGGTTTTCCTGTATATTTTGTCCAATAATTCATTAGCTAGATTTCTGGAATTTCATTTTTATAAATAATATAAATACAAAAATCGCAACTGATAGAAATTTAATGTTCAATTATAAATATGTTTAAAATTCATGAAAAAAAGTGTCATAAATTCAAAACCTGAATTTTATTATAATTTTGAGAAAATGATATATTAAATTAAGAGGAGTGTATCCTGGTCTTAAATCATTTATCATTGTTTTAAAGTTTTCAAAACGTAAGTAAGGTGTACCAGAAAAATAAATGTAGGATGCTAAATTTGTCTCTATCACCTTCAGTCCCTCTAATTCAGAATTCTTTTTTCTGCAGAACTTGCACATCACGCTTTTGGCTGGCTGTTTGATTATTATAATATTCAATTTCTAAACCCGATGACTCCGTATTAGCAGCATCTTTTTGTTTTGGAGTGCATTTTTCCATTTATTTTACAATTATTTCAATTGAATGTTGTCTTATTGAATCCTCTTTTCTGCCACCGCTGACGCCAGCGTCACTATTCGTTGTTTTTGATTTAAGTTTAAAAAGGCAAATATTAAAAAGGGTGTTTAAGTTAAATGATTTGTTAAATATTTCAATTAATGGACTTACGTTTAAACTTTAAATCAATAAAGGTAGCTAAAGAAGATTTTAAAAGCACAAAATAATAGACAATAATTTATATATTTTTATTTAATAGTTTTTTATTTTATTAAATTAAATTACAATATTTATTCACATAAAAAAAACTTAAAAATAAGTGAATTAATTAACTAGTTCGTTTTATTTCCTGTCCCTTATAATCGGGATCTCTAAATTAATTGTTTATCTTTATTTAAATAGGTTTTCTGCAGTATTTTATATCGTTTGATTACATTATTTGAAAAATTGTAAAAAAAAAACAAATGTTTCATTTCTGAATTTTTATTGACAATAATATTTTCACGGACATAAACAGAAAAAAAAGAAACTATAACTTTTCCATGTGTAAAAAAAATTCGCGGAATAAGAATTATAATTAAACTACACAACTATAGATCCCGCTCAATAACGCCTTTGGCCATGAAAAGAAACTATTCGTGCGTAAGAATGCAAGAAATGAGTTGTTACTTGGAATAAGCCTATTTTATCTATTTTTATCCATTTTGTCCATTTCTTCCATTTTGCCCAATTTCTTCGAGTGCCCCGGACAAAATATAAAAAAAGTGGATAAAACGCAAACCCTAGGTTGTCGATAAGTTTATCATTTACTGAAAGAAAGCAAAAATTCCTATGTAAGAACTTCATAAATTTTAAGTAAAACTAAAAAAAGTTATATGATACATGGTAGAAACTGGCCAAAGATAAGATTTAAAACTAGTGAAGTTGTCCAAGAGAAGCGTGTAGAATTTTCAAGTTTTTTTTGGATTAAAAGAGAATAGATATAAAAAATTCCGGCTCTGGTGAATAGTGAAACAAAAGTATTTTTTGGCAAAGAAACCATCTATTATAAAATGTATGAATGATGTTATTTCTAAGAAATTTCTCCGAGATGATTTCGAAAAAAATTCAAGTTAACGAAATGTAAGAAAAAATCACTATTCCAAATAACATGCTTCATTGTAAAATACTGTGTATATGCATCAGATACGATTTATGACACTCTAATGGACATCAACAGGACGTCATTGAGATTAACTAAAAGAACGCCACTCTTAAGCAGAATTTTATATACAATAATGATCGACGCATTTCATAGTCGTATACGTTGGAAAAAAATTAAATTGTAGCAGTAGAATATATCTTATAATTTCACTGAATTTAAACGTCATATGCGCAGACCTTAATTGTGCAGACCTTAATTGTGCACTTATCTAAAAAAAAATTACCGTAGACATTATAAAAAAAAAGTCAATATACTTTACGTACTTGACCGAACGTAATGTTGCTGTTTTATATAAGACAATAAAATCGTCTTTTTTACTTGATTTTAATACTTTTTTTTTATTTATAGAATTTTTTTTATTATTTTAATTAAATTCATTCAATTTATTTCATAGTAAAAATGTAAAATCTTAATAAAGTTAAATAAAATAAAAAATAATTTTATGGCACTGCGTAACGCTCAAAAGAATGGAAAAACCAATTAAAATTCTAGTAAACCGCTAAGCGTTTTAATGGTATCTAATTTAGCTAAATTTAGGTCGGGATGGTTTTTAGATATGATAGAATAAATTTAACTTTCGAAATTAAGTGACAATCTAATGTACATATATATACACATCACACGAAAATACACGGTTTCAATATATAAAACAAATACGAATTAGTATCATACGAATTAGTGTCATAAAATAATTTAAAATTGTGTTTAAGCCAATATAATTAAGGTTATGCTTTATCTTCTGAACTCTCTGGGCTGAAATTATAGTAACATAGATTTCGAAGCAAAAACCATTCACTGTTAGTCTGTTACTGGTCCTTGATCAGTAAATAAGCTCCCACGGTCACCAATTTCCATAGAACGTTGTTTACGCCTTGTTGACCCGGGATTTACCACAAAAATAATTGGAAGTAAAGGCACTGGTATCGGTTACTAGCAAGTATTTAAGGTCTCGAAACCTTTTCGTAGATAATTTTTTGTTTTAAGATCTATTGTGGAAAAAAAAATTAGCACTGCGAAATATTGTACCTTTGAACGGAAGTTCTTGTTGTTTCGCTTACTTAATTTATTTTATTACTTTAAAATTAATAAAATCATATTAAATCCCAATTTTGAATAAAATTATGTTTATGTTTCCCCTTATGTTACCATTCCTTTTGAACCGCTATATTTTAGCATAGCATTTATATATTTTTTTTTACATTAAAAATAAAGAAAATTTATAAAATAATTCTTAAAAATAAATTTTATCATAAATAAGACTATAGCTTTAAAATATATACGTTTCTTCTGTTAAAATGCTGCCAAACAAAAAAACAGCTTACAAAGGATTTAGAATAGACTTATGTTCAAACAGTGATAACAAAAAAAATCAGCAATTGAAAATGTGATTTTATGTTAACTGAAGCGAATAGTAATTAAGATAAATTATGTAATGCAAAACAAAAATTTGTTTTTATTGTTTTACAAATATCAATGAATATTTTAACTAAAAAAATTATTTTCAGACATAAAATTACACGTTTTAAATTTAATTTAGTACAACAAATCGATTTTAATCTTAAATTTAGAAAAATTAAACTAATAAAGAATTACAGTGAATTACCTACACCTCATGTGCAATCTTTCTAATAATAATTATTGTTGAATTAATAATCTTTTTAATCAATTGAATGATCAATTTTGTTGCATTAATCTTACATTTGATTAAAGCTAAAGTCGATTTTTATACTCTCTCTCAAAATGCTCTCTCCAAAATATAGTATTTTTAACTAACGCTTATTGTTTCAATCACCATTCATTATTGGATGTATATCAATGACGTTTTTATTGATTTAATGGTATTTTTATGAAATATACAATGAACATTTTTTAGGTGTATAAGTAAAAAAAAAAAAAATACAATTCCAGATGTGAATAATTGTTTCAAGACTATGGCTGTAATCTTCAAAAAGACAAACAACAAACAATTTATGAAACTCAATAATTTTCTGCGTTATTCCAATAATTATTTCAACAAACAATTTATGAAATTCAATAATTTTCTGCGTTATTCCAATAATTTATTATTGAATTGACAATTACCTATGCTTCATGTCTGGTTCTTCTAATAATAATTGTCATTGAATTAATAATTTTGTTAACATATTCAATTGTTAATTTTATTAACTAAGTATCTAAATTTGGTTGGGACGGCTAAGTTATGGTTTGCTTCACTTGTAACTTGAAGTTTATCTTTGTGTCTGTAAATAAAACCAAAAAAAAAAATATGGAATATAAAAAAACCTGTTTATACAAAATATAAAGAAAATTTTATTCGTTCATATTATTATTAAAAATAATTCTAGTCAATTTAAAGAAAATATCGTATAAATTATGAATAATATAAAAATATATTTATAAAAAGAATCTTACATTCTAAAATCTTAGGTAATATCATGTTCAAACATCAAAATTTAAACTATAAAATTTTATAGTTTAAGCAAACCGTTCAAACATAAAATAAAATTAAACTAGTGTTATTTTGTCAACTAAAATTTTTTTTGTTATTATTTATATTTTTTATTATGATTTTTTTGTATGAGTAGAATTTTTTTTTTAGTTTTTCACCACTTATTTTATTTTGCCCGACTTTATCTACATAAATTATGCTATGAATTATTACAAATAATTGATTTCACTTTTGCTTACTGCTTTCATTTTCTAGTTTTAATAAGTAGTTTTAGCTTAAACTGGTGTAACTAACTACAGAAATTTTGTACGGCGGAAACCAAAACTACACTAGTTTAAGCTTAAACTATATAATTTTGGGCCTGTTTGAACGCCGTATTAGGTTAGGTTAGGTTGTTGTGGGTTGAGAATTCCTGTATTCCCTCGCACTTAGGCCTGTTGGCCAGTTGTACTACCCTACCTGACGGGCCTTTTATTCCCCATCGAGCCACCATACTCCTTTCAAAAACCTAATTAAAATCCCTGCTTTGAATTTTTGCAGATCTTCAGGGCTCTGTAGGAAATAATCTTCTAATATTCTAGCCCTTTTAGTTCGTATTGTAGGACACTGACAGAATACGTGAGTAACCGTTTCCGGTTCCTCTCCGCATCCCCTGCAGGTTCCTACTTCGGCTCTTCCTATTCTAAACTCATGGTTTTTAAGGATGTGTCCTGTACATATTCCCGTGAAAAGTCGCAGGTTGGTTCTATTAAGACCTAGTACCTGTTTTGACTTCTCCTTGTTTAGATCTCCCCAAATCTTTTTGGTGATTTTATTCCCCTCGACTTCTTGCCATATCGTTTTATGTTTTTCCCAACTCTCACAGTCAATCTTGCTCCTTATCTCCGAGAAACCTCGGAAAACTCTACTGTCTCCGATGTATCCCCATTTCCGAATCTAGCAAGATTGGCTGCCTTAATGTTCCCGTCCACACCCGAGTGACCTCTAACCCATCTAACAGTCACTCGGTTCTCTTGTTCTATCTCCGCAAGGGCCCTCAGACACTCTTGAACTGTCCTAGATCTTACCTCTGTTTTGATAAGTGTACTTAGGGCAGTTTTACTGTCTGAGTATATACTTATCTCTCTTTCTCTTATATTCCTATCTTTTAATAGCCTAGCTACTGTCTTTATCGCCAAGGTCTCTGTTTGTATGACCGAGGCAGATTCATTAATGTCAGCAGCATATGCTATATCTAGTTCCTGGCAGTAAACCCCTAGCCCACAGTGTCCCTCTCTTTTGGAACCATCCGTGTATATTTCTAAGGTACCCTCTGGTATCTCTTGTCGTGTTTGAGTCACTACAACTTTGAAATTGTTATTCAGATTGAGTGACCCTACGATCTTATCCCAAACGATCTCTTCAGATAGTTCGTTTGAAATTCTTTCAGAAAACTCGCCCACTTTTTCGTGTGGTGTGAGGTTTTCCCCTACTTCCCATTGCCCTGTCATGCGTAGTCGCGCTATTGTATTTATAGCTGTTACTTGTACATGCAGTGACAGTGGTTTTCCCCAGACAGGCCGATCTCTGTATCTGATCCAGGAGTTTCACAATCTTTTTCTTCTTTGTCACTGGCCACCCCAAGTCCTTCCGATGGCCGTTCTACAGTCCCAGTAGGTTCTCAGTGCTTTCCCTTTTTTCTCCGAGATATGCTCATTCCAGGTGAGCTTTTTATCAAGGATTATCCCAAGGTATCTCACCTTGTTTTTCATTTCTAGACTTGCGCCTCCGATATTAGGTACCGCAAGTCCCTTTCTAAAATCTTAAGTATTTTTCTTAATAGTTCAGTCTCATTGAAAATAATAATATTATTTTGCTTTTATTAGAGCAAAAGATATAACGAAATAATAAGAAATAAAAAGTAAATTTTTCAAATAAAATATTGATGAATATAATGGAAAATTATATCTAACACTATCATAATATACAATTATTTCTGTAGGATTTTGTTATAACCTACTACTAACAATAGTGGCTGAATCGACAAGTTCTCGTCAAATTTTTTATCCAACAATTCCTCCTGTTCTTGTATCGTACTTGCTATTAAGACAAAAGCATTTTGAGAGTCACGAATTGAGAATTTTTATTTTTTTTGTATTATCAATAGTGATAGTTGCTTGTGCTGTTGGTACCAATATGTGATGCAACAAGTAAAAAGTTATAAGCAATTTTCCGTAAATTTCCGTAAATATTATTAACTACTTAGTTAAATAAATAATATTTTGCGATTATCTTACTT
This sequence comes from Hybos culiciformis, assembly GCA_964007475.1. NCBI lineage: Eukaryota > Metazoa > Arthropoda > Insecta > Diptera > Hybotidae > Hybos > Hybos culiciformis. The sequence continues at coordinate 80,443,235 of OZ023273.1, forward strand.
TGTGGATTCTCTTCCTTGGAAAGATGATCAAGGAGATGTTTATTTGACGGATCCTTTATTTGGTTATTGAATATCTCCAACATTGTTCCTGGGAAAGAATCTATATTTTCCAACATTTCTGTATCTGTCATATTCATTTCGTGGAAATCGATAAGAATCTGTTATAAAAATAAATTTGTACTAAAGTGAAATTCAATATTAATACGAATAATTTAATATACTTACTAGCTTATGACCTAATGGTTTTGTATAATGCGTCCATTTTTTTTAAATTTCTGAAGTTAAATTAAAGGATTTTAGCTCATTTAATCTAAATTTTGAAGTTAATTTCCAAATGTTTTCAATCTCTGACCAAGTACACTCTCTAGAATCGAGTTTTTCTAGCTGGGTCACAACATTATCCTCACAGTCAGCTAAAATAAATAATAAAAATAAAAATGAATTAATAATTATTAATAACGTGCAACTAAAAGAAATTTTGGAGATTTAATTGAAAGTTCACCAACTTGAGGATTTTGTTTTTCTGGCATAATTTTCTTTCTTATCCGAATGCTATGTAAACTTATGAATTTGCTTTTATTGAAATATTTTTGATAGATCTTTCCCATGACACTCTTTCCCTTGTCTTTGATAAAAAATGTCGAATTAAAGAAATGACCAAATTAGATTTAATAATATAAAATTATTTTAACTTAGAATATATTCTTTTTCGAATACAGATACAAACTGTCATTTTTATTTTATTATTAACAATGAAATCTATAATAGCATTAACAATACAATTTCGTTCAGCAGCAGTCAATTTTTTTGTTTTCTCATAATCTGAGATTATTTTCTGCCCTAACTTAGATTCTTTTAATATGTTTCTAATGTTAATCTCATCAGAATTTGTGTATGTTTTGTTGTGTTCTTTTTCATTACGTTGTTTAAAACGAGATGGAAATTTTGAAGCTTGCCATTTTAAGAGTTAATCTTCAAACTTTTTCTTCATTAGTTGGCTTACATGATGTGGTTTAAAAACCTTTAGAGCTTGCACATCGACACATTGTTCTGTAAAAGTAATTGCCTCTTAATTTTTCAATATTTATATTAGAAGATTGACTTACCAATAAGTTTGGATAAAGATATTCGCATTTGAGGAGCTGAGATTATATATGGATGTTGTGAAAGTGATATGAATGACGAACCAATCAATATTTTCAAGTTCAATTACGTTTGATAATGTTGGAGGTACATTAGAGTTAAAGCTAAAATCTTCTATAGACTGCATTATTCAATATGTGCATTAAATTTTGATTAAAATTAATTAATAATTTATATTATCTCTTAATAGTCTAGATTAGAAGGTGAAAGAAGTATAACAGATTACAGATAAAATAAAACTATACAAAAAAATAAAACTATACAAAAAAACTATAATCAAAATTATACAAGAAAATTTATGCGAAAAATTATTATAAAATAAAATAATAAATAATTTAATAATAAATATAATACAATTAGTTAAAAAAAATGTAAACTTATGAAAATCTAAAAATAATGTTTAGGACGAAACATTTTTTAACCAAATACAGTTTTTACAATATGTATAGGAGGTCCAGAAAATTTTCCAATATTTACAAATATTTTTGCTAATTTAACAATTTCTTGTTGGTAAATTTCATAAGACTGATAGTGATTATCGAATTTGTTTATTTCAATCTGATCAACTAAAATTGTGATAGATTATCTTGATTTACAAAAATTTCTATTATTTTAAATAGCTCTAAAGTTTCTTTATTTATTGTTAAGAAAAAGTTTTTTCAATATATAGTATTCTTATATGTTAGTTGAAAATAACTCGATATCTATTATTACTTTTGAATATGTTTTTGCAAAATTTTTAATTATTCACTACAGATTCGATTTCTACTTTCACTGTAAATAATGTTATTTAAAGGTTTGGAGAGAAATGATGTCAACATCAGCTGAGCTTTCTTACCAAAAGTTAAACATATATTTTTTCTAGAATTTGTTACACGAGCATAGGTTTTGATTTGTTTATGTTTTGCTTCATAAGAAAAACACCAATAATTTGTTGGAACACCAGAACTTTTAATGGATAATGCAATAGCAGATGATATTTTGGTTTAAGCGAATCCTTAAATAGATCTGTATATTGCTGTAAATGTTTTTCAATCAATTTTTCTAATAGGATTAACATTTCGTTTGTGATTAATTTGCTTAACAGAATATCTACACTGAGAGAAGAGATCTATTACCATAATAGTAAAATGCAACAATAGAAATTTGACTGTTGCCGAAATCAACTTATGGTTGTGGCAATCTCACGTTAGCGTTTACTGTAATAATATATATTTTTACGAAAATCAATTTATTAGTTGTGGCAAACTCATGCTAACTATTACCGCAATCATATATATTTTTGCCACAATCAACTTACTGTTGCTTTTTTTGTTTTTTTTTTCTTTTTTTTGTTTTTTTTTTTGTTTTTTTTTTTTGTTTTTTTTGTTTTTTTTTTTGTTTTTTTTTCGCTTTTTTTTTATATATTGTTTTTTTTTTTTATTTGTTTATGGGCACCCATCTAAGTTCTATCACTACGAGATGTTGCTTAACCTCCTGTGTTCAATGTGATGTAGAGTCTTCCACTGAGCTATGTCAGTAATACACAACAATGTATTAAATAGAAAATATAAATTCGGTATCTATTAAAACTACCACACACTTACCAAAAAATGTTTGTATTAGCACACACAGTGTGAACACAATGTATGTGTTGACACACACAGTGTGTGCACACATCAAATACCGATCATACTTTTCCTGCAACTAACAGTAGTTTGTTCCAAGAATCTTAAAATAATACTCTTTTAAGGAAAAAGAAATTTTATTAAGAGAAAATAATTTCTTTTACCGCAATGTTATGCAATTAAATTCTTTTGACCCAAAAAATAGATAGTTTTTGTAAAAAATAGATAGTTTTTGTAAAAAACATTTGTTCCAGTAAATTAAAATCATCATTTTAATTATATTTCAGTCAAAGAATCTACAAAAAAAATAAAAAAATTAAGGAAATTATTTACCAAAACATAAATTCTGTTGCAGGAATAAACAAATTTTAAGGCAAGGGAAACTCTTTTTTGGCAAAATATTTTTCATTCTCTGAAAAAAAACAATGTTGTTGAAACAGAATTATTGTTTCTGCAAAAAAAATATATTGGTCGAAAATGAATTCATAAAAAGTTTCTGTCAGTATATAATTTTCAAGAAATTAACAAGAAAGTCCCAAATTTCATTGTTTTGCGGTAGTAAATCAGCAATGATCAAAGGAAAATAATGAATAAAACATTTCATTTCGCTGGTAGAAATTTTTAACTTGTTATTTTTAAGATCATTTGATGAAATATTTGCAACATCAATAAATCCGTAATGAAAACTAAGCTTTCTTCTGTTCAACACTTCTAGAGAAAAAAATTTCACAACCTTTACATAATACGTAATCAAATGGCGTAAATTATAATGGCATATTCCTTCAAATACATCATGCATTAAATTTACGAAATAATTTTTTGTAACATGGAAAGATGGAATTGAGTTCCAAATCGAACGTGTATGAATACCACTTTCTTTAAATGACAGTTTTTGAATGTTGTTATTGTAGTTTTCAACTGTTCTTTTATATTGTGGAAAGATTTTATTGGCAACTTTAGTTTCGATTTTATCACACGTGCATAATATACAGTAATGATTCGAAGAAAATAATTTGCTGAAATCACAAATACTATTTACCCCCAAATTATCCCCCACAATTAGTCCTAAAATAAATTTGACTTGAAAGGTACCCTCTGGAAGATCTAATGCCAGTCCCACTTCTTCTAAATATTTTATTTCTTTAAGCAAATTTTTTAAACATTTCTCATTTCCATAAGAACGAAAATATTCTGATTTTACAAAACCCGCTATAAAAATTTTCTCAAAATTGGAAAGGCGAGTCAAAAAAGGAAATGAAAAATATATGCCAGTAATACTTTATGTATGAGACCCTAAACAGTTGTTGATTTCAAAATCGTCGAAATATATAAGATAAGGTAGGCAGAAATCATTAGAATATTTAGAAATTTTCTGGAGCCAGAGGACACTTTTTGAAAAAGTAGAAAATGAAGATTGATTGAAATTTTCTCGAGCATTCACAAAAATATGTTTTTCGAAAATTCCCTCTTTTTCCAAAATGTGTTTCATTTTAAACTTTAATGACAATAGAACACCCTTGGTTGAGACTTCGTCATAAATAGGCTCCCTTTTCTTTGTTATTATATCCAGTTCATCGTTTGTCGAAAACTGTTGTAGTGGACAAATCACCCCTTCATTATCCAAATATTTATTAAGTCTAAAATGTGAGCTAGTATTTTTGAATGAATTTTTTAAAAATTCAGCTATATTTTTTAAAGAGGATTTGGTTTGAGAACAAAAATGGTCGGAATTAATTAAAATTTCAATTTGATTAGCTGGGGGGATTGTCACGTTATTTAACACACATTTCTGGATTGTGTACATGTTTTTTCGGTTCAAATTAGAAAGGTTGTGTAACTCTATGGTAAGATCGGAAGATTTATATAAATTATTTAAATCAGATTTGTTTATTAAACATATTTTTTTATACGAATTAGAACAGACAAAACTCGCAGTTTCCAATATATGTATTGCTTGTAGTTTCTATAATACCTTTAAATTGATTAGGACGTTTTAGCTCAGATGACGTTATTTTAGTGCCTGAATTTAATGAATTCTTTATCTCATGATTTTTGATATGTTTTCTAAAAGCGTCAACATTTGAAAAGTATTAAAAACATTGATCTTCATAACATTGAAATTCATCATATTTTCCAAGTAGATGAAATATTTTTAAATGAACCATAAGTGTTTAACATTAAAATTTTGCTTACAAAGAAAACACTTTATAATAAAATTCTTTTAAAATAGAATTAAAACAAAAAATGTAAATAAGCTAAGGAACTTGTTAAGTTAAAAAAATCTTTGTGGATTGTGTTACGTTTCAAGTGAAGTTTTTTTTTTCCTTTTATAATAATTAAAAAATAATAATAATAAAATTAAAAGAAAAATTAAAAATCATATAGAGGCAGATATATTTACAATGCACATACAAATTTGATTAATAACCTGCCATTTACACAGGATGTTTTCGAAGATTAAAATTAAGTTTTTTTTTAATGTATTTTCGTAAAAATCTCCGAAATAATTTTCACTGTCCAGATTAAAATCTAGATCTTAGTTTGGATTAACATATTTTACTTAATAAAACTATTTAAATTTTGATTTTAATTTTAAATTTATATAACAAAAAAATAAAATAAAGCAAAAATATTTTTGTCCTTTTAAGTTTTTCATTTATTTATTTTTTTATCTTTGATGTTTCTATTTTAAATTTTTTTTTTGCCATTTTTTTTTTTTGACAGAAAATAATTAATATTTTAAGCAAGATTTTTAGTCCAGACTAAAATCAAGATTTTTTCGTTTTATACAACTTTTACACACACAGTAAAAAAAAATCTTGATTTTAATCTTCGAAAACATCCTGTGTAAATGGCAAGTAAGAGTTTAAGTTTTCTTAAAATTAATAGTAGATTACAATACATGTTAAGAAAATTTGTTATTCTTGCGAGTTGTGTATACACACAAACACATAGACACGAGTTATGTTTATATCACGAGGCCGAAGGTCGAGTGTCTATGTGTTCGTGTGTATACACAACGAGCTGTATAACAAATTTGATTAACATGTATTGTATACTGCTTTAATGTGCATGGGAGAGGGAGTTGAAAACAATACATTTACAATGAAAAAAATACACAAAAAAGTTCAAAATGAAGCAAGGAAATTAAATTTAATTAATACGGAAGTAAATTTATTTCTCGAAATGATTTCAAACCGGATGATTTAAGATCAGCTAATTCCTAAAATATTAAAAAAAAATTAGTAATTTTTCCAAAAAAAATTATTCATTTTCTTTTTTGCAAAAAAAATCGAATAATTTTTTTTAGAAAAATTACTAATTTTTTTTTTAATATTTTTATATAACTAATGGTCTTCTTAAATTTTATTTAATTTTATTTTTAATTATTAAAAAAAATAATAATAATTTTATAATTATTTTTTTTTATAATTAAAAATAAAATCAAATAATAATTATATAATTATAATTTATATTTACAATAAATAATCTCCTTGTTTGTTCCTAATTTTCCTCGTTTGTTGATAAAAGAAAAAAAAATTCTTACTTGACATTTGACAATTGACTTTATAATGACAACAAAGATATTTTCAGGGTTACCATTGTTCTATTTTTATTCATTTTGTTTTTTTGAATAAAAATAAGTGCAATTTTTGAAGTGTGGTTTAAATTTTTGTACTAAAATCCAACCACACTCGTTTAAAAATTTAGTAGTAGAGGTTCGAAGATCCTTTAAAAATAGTAGATTGAAACACATGTTAAGAAAATTCATCGACTGATCGACTGGCCGCTTTTTAGAAAAAAAAAAAATTGCCGCGTATTTTTTTATTGGTTTCTTTTTTTTTTTTGTTTGCTCAGAGGGAAAATATAGATTAGCTCAGAGGGAAAATATAGATTTTTAGCATTATAAACTAAGCTTTGTTTGACATTGATATGATGCATGTGAGAGATATACATTTGCAATTTTTTTTTTTTTTTTTGGTATTTGTCTGTATTGAAATATTGTGAGTGTGAGTGATATTATTTTTGTTTATAGTATTACGCAGTTCAAAATGAAGAATGTAAATACAATATAGAGCAATGTAAATACAATTTACATCACAGGGAAATGTAAATACAATTTATATTCCTCTATAATTGCATTTGTATTGGTGCATGTGTATTGTTGCATGTAATGAACCATTTACCGAGCTAAATTTGTGAATGTAAATACAACCTACCGAAGCCCTGCGCATTAAAATTTTATACATACTGTCGTCGATATTTCTTCTTTTAATAAAACAATTTTCTATTCTTTAATAAAAATTGTTTCCATTTATTTTTCTTATTTTTAATTCAAAATTTTATACTTTTTCCTTTTTAACGTGTTTTCTTAATTTCATCAGATTTCTTAATGACATTTCATTTTATAATTTAACATGAAGTATATTCGCCACCTAGTGGACTTTTTACAAAAATAAAATATAATAATTAGAAAAGCATCCTTTTTAAGGCTGCGACAGTTCGTCCATCCTGACACAACTCGCCCCCGAGTCTGACGTTTCAAATTGTTTATTAATTTCGATTATTATATTAGGATCAAATGCCCACTTCTTCATATCTGATGCGGCGAAAGTACCCTGAAATGGTTTCTGTGTTAATTGAAACCCCTTATATCTGACACAACATACCGATCATTCGGCAATACAGCCTTAATAACATACGGTCCCTTAAACTTTGGTAATAGCTTATGATTAATACCTGGTTCCACAATTTTATTAGGAACAGCAACAAAATTACCGGCTTTATACTGAATTGCTATTTTACGCTTTTTATCAAATACAGCTTTATATTTTTCTTGTTGTCGCCGATTTACACTCTCTATCTTATTACATTTAAATCTCGAGGTTCCGACCCAAGGCCTAATTCTTCTAGCTCCCTTCGAACCCAATCATTAATATTTCCTCTTTGGTTAACACCAAACAGAGCGTTACTGGGGCTTGTTTGAATTGAGCGATTGATAGTATTATTAATTGAAAACTCGCACTCTGATAAAACTTTACTCCATTCATTCGTATTACTAATCAATTTACTCAGCATTGGTATAAATATGCCATTAATACGCTCTACCTGACCATTAGATTGAGGGGACGCAGTAGCATTAAAGACATACTTAATTCCATTATTATTCATAAAATTTGTGAAAGCCTTTGAAGTAAATGCAGTACTCCTGTCACAAATTATTCGTCTTGGTATACTATAGCTATCGAAATAAGTTTTCAGGCATTTAAGAACTTCAGCTGTGTTAGTTGTTTTAGTTGCATACAGCTTAGTAAATTTGCTGCAGGCATCAACAACAACCAAAATATGTCGATGTCCTTTATTTGATACATTTAAAGGCCCTACATGATCTATGTGAAGAGTATCAAACGGTACCTTCCCCTTTTCAATACTGTGTAAAAAACCTTCTTTCTTTCCTTGCGGTTTATTATAAACAACACATTTCAAACAATTTTTTATAAAATTACTGACTTTTTCTTTAAGATTAGGAAACCAGTAAACTCGTTTTATAAGTTCAATTGTTTTATCGCTCCCTACATGCCCCACCTCGTGACATGACTGTATAACAGGCCTAGGCAGACTTTTGGAGCTTAGGAGCTACTCCGAATTTTTACAGAATCCAGCGATCTACCACATTATTTTAACTAGTATATTAAACCTAACAATATAAATACCTTAAAATACTCATATAGTGGGAAATATATGAAAAACAAAAGTTACATAATTTTAATATAACAAAAATATTTTTTATTTTTTCTTCAAAAAATAGCATATACAAAATTCATATCATGGAAATCATTGCGTGGCCTCAACTAATTTTGAAAATTTCGGTGTGTAGTTGCTAACTGCCAGTCGTAAACATGCACATAAGTGTTTATCTGTGAGGGAAGTACGATATTTTGACTTAACTATATTCATCGTCGAGAATGCAGACTCACACAAATAAGTTGAGCCAAAAAAGCATGTCAAATACAACGCAACCTTTCTTAAATTAGGATATTTTTCATTACTTATCAAATTTCAGAAATCCTTTTCATTGCTATGTGCTTTTATGTTTAAGTCGCTTTGTATAAGAAGGGCCCCATCTTCAATATCCAATGAAAATAAAGTATTTATTCGGTTTACAACTTCGTTGATATCAAAAATTCCAAATGGATTGCACATAAATGTAACGACAGATTCTAGTTGGGTAAACTCTTGAAATCGATTTTCAAATTCAGAGGAAAGAGATAATATATTCTCACAGTACTTGTTTTTGTCAATTGCTTTTCCAGTTGTTAGAACTTCATCTGACAGATTTCCAAAATTTTTTTTTTTAGTCTACATGATTCATTCGAGAACCCCCCCGATGTTCGATTTCATAATTATAATTCTCCAATAATAATGCCCATCTACCAACTCTCGGATTCAAATCTTTTCTGCTCATGGTTAATTTTAAGGAATTACAATCAGTGATTATCTTAAAAGGGATACCCTGCAAATAAATTCGAAACCTTTGTAGAGCATTAACTATTGCTAATGCTTCTAGTTCATAAGAATGGTATCTGGACTCAGGTTCCGTTGTTCTTTTACTGAAAAACATTACCGGATGCATTTTTTTATCGGCCTGCCTTTGCAGTAATATAGCCCCAAATCCGTTTTTACTCGCATCGGTATGGAGTTCAGTTTCCACATCTGGTGAATATATACTTAGTAAAGGCTTATCCATTAATTTGGATTTGATTAATTGAAAAGCTTCTAAATGTTTCGGGGTTATTTCAAATTTGACGTCTTGTTTAAGTAACTCATACAGGGGTTGTGACAAAAGCGAAAAGTTTTGAATGAACTTTCTGAAATATGAAGCCAACCCAACAAATCGATGCATTTCATGGACGTTACGTGGCAACGGAAAGTTTTTGATTGCTTCAGTATGCTGTTGGCTTGGGCTGATACCTTTTCCTGACACCTCATAACCCAAAAAGTCAATATTTGTTTTCAAAAACTTGCATTTATTAATATTAATTTGTAGATGGTTTTCGTTGATAACACCAAAAACCTTTCGTAGGCTTTCAAAATGCTCCGCTTCTGACTCGCTACTTATTAAAATATCGTCAAAGTAGGTAGTAATTTGTCCGGTTTTAGTAAGGGGTTCGAATATTTTGTTTATATAACGAGTAAACACAGACGGCGCATTTGAAAGGTATGTATGCTTTTATAATCGGTATGTTGATCTCCCACATCAACATAATCAGGGCACACCTCACTAACATCAAAATCAATATTTAAAATATTATTAAAATCACTTACATTGTTATTAGTTTTCGCTATTTTCTGAATCTCACTTTGACCATTTTTCCCGTTAAAAACAAATAAAATTTCTTCCTTTTCTAAAAATTCACGACCTAATATTACGTCGGGGCTCATTGTAGTATCAGGAACGAAAAAAAAATTAATTCTAAAAAAATAATTATTTATTTCTATTATTAAAAATATATTACCCAAAATCTTGAGCTTAGAGTCGTTCAAACCATAAAAAGATTTTTGATTTTTTTCTATTTCAATATCACCTCTTACTTTAGATTGTTTAATAAAATTTACTGGTGAGCCAGTATCCAATAAGGTATCAGCCTGAACAAGTCCAAGATAAAACAATTTAATTTTGTAAATAAATAAATTTTTATGATCTACATTATAAATTTGATTATTCTCATCTGGTATCTCTTCATCTCTGTCTGTAACAACAGCCACCGGACGATTATAAAAACAACTTTCAGCTGAATGCCCAATTTTGTTGCATTTACTGCATCGAATTTTCTTTTGAGGATCAGGACAATTAACTGATACATGTCCCAACTTATTACAATTATAGCAGCGCACTTGTTGACTAACTATTGGTTTACTTAATATTGCTGGTGTTGAATAAGTTTTCTTTTGTGGTAACTTAGTACCCCCTTTTCCAATTACCTAGTTTACATGGAGAGTTGAAACCGGGTTCAACTACGGTTCAACTACATGTAAACGGTGGTAGAGTTAACCTGGGTTAACCTGACTCAACCCAAGAAATTCGCTCGGTTAAGTTAACTCTATCCATGTAAACGGTTAACCCGGTTAAAAAATAAGCAACAGCTGTTTGTTTTGTTTCTTTTTTGTTGTTGTTTTCAAACTCAATTCAACCACAGTTCAACCACATGCTTTTCGACTACATCATGTAAACACTTAACCTCTTTTCAACCACATTTCGACTCAACTACGGTTGGACTATCATGTAAACTAGGTAAATAATTAAATCATAAAATCTTATCTGCTTTAACAATTCATTCAAGGTGTCAAACTTTGTGCTGGAAAAATTGGAAATCATTGCCTCATTATTTAAACCAGAAATTATAAAACGCATAATAATATCATCACTTAAATTGGCTTTTTACAAAAATAAAATATAATAATTAGAAAAGCATCCTTTTTAAGGCTGCGACAATACCTTTATTATTTTTCTATTTTGAATTCAAATATGGATAATATTCAAATAATTTTTTTTTAATTTTTTTGCAAATAAATGTAGGTATATACTGGATTTTTTTTTTTTAAACAATTTCGATTTAGCACATGTTCACAGGTTGAAACTTTAATTTAAATGAGCAAAAATTAAAAAGGCGGAGAGAGCAAAAAATTGATTTTTGATTCAATAATCAAAACTGTTAAAACTAACTAATAATTATTATTTGAATAGTAGCAATTATTAATATAATAGTCGATTATTCTTTTAATTTTAACTTTAAATATAATAATTCTTGGTTTTTTTATAATAGTTTTAACAATTGATGTTATTTAAATTTAAACAATAAAATATATTATTTTTTTAATAATAATTTTGGAAAAATTTTAACAATATTCATTATTAAATATACAGTTACGCGGGAATAACAAAAATTATTGCGTTAATAACAGCTGCAGTAAAAATGATTACAACAATTAAAAAAATTATTAAAGCAACAAAATGTTATTATTGTCTTTACTATAACAGCAGTTGTTAACAAAGAAAAAAGAAAAATTGTTGATTTAACAACACAGTATTTTATTTTAATAAAAACTATTATTATTCTAATAAAAACGCTTATTATTGTAGATTAAAACACATGTTAACAAAATTTGTTATTACAACGAGTTGTTTATTTACACAAAAACACATGCACGCGCGTCAATACTTATCGAAGGTCGAGTGATGTAATATTGACAAGTCTGCATGTGTTTTTGTGTACATACAGAATGAGCATACATATGAACATGTTTTGTATACTGCTTGAATGTGCATGCGAGAGGTAGTTGAAATCAATACATTTGCAATGAAAAAAATAAACAAAAAAGTTTAAAATGAAGCAAGGAAATAAAATTTAATTAATACGGAAGTAAATTTATTTCTCGAAATGATTTCAAACCTGATGATTTAAAATCAGCTAATTCCTAAAATAATAAAAAAAAAATTAGTAATTTTTCCAAAAAAAAATTATTCAATTTTTTTTTTGCAATTGACAAATTTTTTTTTTATTATTTTAGGAATTAGCTGATCTTATTAAATTTTATAATTATTTTTTTTTATAATTAAAATTTAATTTTACCTTTTTGTAATCTCCTTGTTGCTGCCATTTTTCTCGTTAACAAAAGAAAAAAATAAATTCTTGACAATTGATATCAAACTTTTTTTATAATGCCAGACTTTCAAAGTTACCATTGTTCTATTTTTATTCATTTTGTTTTTTTTGAATAAAATAAGTGAAATTTTCGAAGTGTGTATTAAATATTTGTACTAAAATCCAACCACACTTGCTTAAAAATTTAGTAGTAGAGGTTCGAAGATCCTTTAAAAATAATAGATTGTAACACATGTTAAGAAAATTCATCGACTGATCGACTGGCCGCTTTTTAGGAAAACAAAAAAAATAGCCGCGTATTTTTTTATTGGTTCTTTTTTGTTTTTGTTTTTTTTTGTTTTTTTTGTTTTGAGCTAAAATAATAAAAGTTTGTAGTTCTAAGCCTAGGTGAGAACTGAGAACATGTTATAAAAACTACATAGTTGTACCGTACAAGAACTTGATGTCGAGAATACTTAAGTTTACATTTTCATAAAATTTAACATTTTTACGGCGCGCGCCATCCAGTCACGTTATCTTCGGCTTACATCGATATTTTTTTTTTTAATTTTGCTCAGAGGTAATATATAAATTTTTAGCATTATAAACTAAACTTTATTTTGACATTGATATAATGCATGTGAGGGGAGCTGCAATCTATACATTTGCAATTTTTTAATTTTGTTTTTGTTGATATTTGTCTTTTTTGAAATATTGTAAGTGTGAGTGATATTATTTTTGTTTATAGTATTACGCAGTTCAAAATGAAGTAAGTAAATACAATAATTTTCGATTTTTAGTTTTTGTATTTATAAACCTATTTAAATGCAACTCCTTAAAAAATTTAATATTAGAATCAAATATTACTTTCAATTTAAACGAGCATCTTAAATAAAAAACGATTTTTTTTGTTTTTTTTTTTAATTTTATTTTGATAGATTCGTGGGAACGCCTAAATTCTATTATTTCCAAGGGATGACTCCCAGTAAGTTTTCTTAATGGAAATTTAGATTTAAACTTCTGTATATATTCTGTTTTAACTTTTTAAACGACTTTATATTACTTATTGACTCATAAGTCTACACTTTATAGAAATTATATATATTATTCAATATTTCAACTAAACTGAAAAGCAACCAGTTCGTCTGCTTAATTTTGATAACGTGAAAACAATGAACAAACCAAATTTATTTAAATGAATGCATGACGGTAAGACAATTTTATTCACATCAATAACTTTTACAGTGAAAATTTTGTAAAATATAATAGATAAATAATGTCTGCAATATGATTACAATTAAACGTTATTCACTGTTTTTTTTAAATCGTTTTAAAATAAAACAAAAAACAATATCAAAGTATAATTGATGAAAAAATTTTAAATAATAATGTACTTACGTACATGCATATGCAGACAAATGTACATAATAATGAATTAATTAGACAATTTTTTTTAAATATACTCTTTTTTATTTCAATATTTTATTAGTTAACATTCCCGGCCTTATTCAAATTTCATTGTCTGATAGTAATTATACAAATTCTATGATTTTAATTCTGCTGAGATTGAGCAGTTTCATTTTTCTACACCTACTTTGTGTTGACGAGACTTTACAATAAAAACGCAATTACAAAAATTCATCTTACTTTGGTACATATTCGTGATAGAAGAATTAGGTCTTTTCAAGTTTTGATGATCAACGAGTAAAGACGTATTTTTTTGAAGATCCGTAAAACTAAATAATTAATATTCTTTTTTTTTAAAGTAACTGCACCAAATTTATTTTTTTTATCTCTCATGTTGAAATAATAGAAAAAAAATTATTTTTAAATCAAAGCAAAAGTTTTTCTTTTTGAGAATAAACTTTAATGTACATGTCTTCGGTAAGTTGTATTTACATTCCCAAATTTAGCTCGGTAAATGGTTCATTACATGCATCAATACACATACAATTATAGGGAAATGTAAATTGTATTTACATTTCCCTATATTGTATTTACTTACTTCATATTGAACTGCGTAATACTATAAACAAAAATAAGATCTCTCACACTCACAATATTTCCCATTTTTCCTTTTATCTCTAAAAGAAAGAGAAATTAAAGGATAATTAGTGAGTTCGATTTTGAACTTGTGAGAGAGAACATTGTTCGGAATAAAATATTTGAAAAAATTAATTTTTTTTTTTTGGCAAAATTTAATTTTTTATTTAAAAAAAAAAAACAAAAAAAAACAATTATCAAAAAAAATTAAATATAAATTAATTAAAAAAAATAGCGAAAGCTATAGCACATGCTAAAATGTGAAAATAAAAACATATTAGAAGATGGCAAAAAAGAATTGCCTTTTACTATTAATTATACATCTAAAAACAAAATAATAAAATTAAAAGGAAAAAAAAAGAAAGTGGGAACGCCTGGTGCGTCCTCAGAAAAAAAACTAGAAAGACAAAATATGAACTTAAAATATCAAGTGGAAACTATGAAAAAAAAATTAACAACCTACAAAATTTAATTAAAAACTTAAGTGAAAATAATCCTAAGCAATCTGAAACAAAAAAAAATAATAATTTAGATGAATTACTACAAAAAAACGTGGTTAGTGATAACAATAAAGAAGAACAAATTAAATATGAAGATGAAGGAGAAATGGAGTACGAGTATGATGATGATAGTGATGCTGATGATAATATTGATGATAACAACAATAATAATACTAATATTAACAATAAACCACAAAATACTAACACTTTAAGAAAAAATAAAAAAAATCATATACCACCCATTTATCTTTATAAAACAGAAATAAAAAATATTGTAAATAATATTAAAGAGAAAATAAATGCACAAGACTTTAAAATAAAATAAATCAACAAAACAAAATTTGCTATACTCTCAGATAGTATAGACATAATGAAATAAAAAAAGCAGTCATAGAACTGCCTACAGAAGTTTATACTTAAAGATTTAAAATATGAAATAACAGTGGCTACAAATGATAGGCTGCTGAGTACAAAATGTAAATTAAAATATTTTACGCTCTACCAAAAAAACGCACAATACTCTCAGATAGTATAGACATAATGAAATAAAAAAAGCAGTCATAGAACTGCCTACAGAAGTTTATACTTAAAGATTTAAAATATGAAATAACAGTGGCTACAAATGATAGGCTGCTGAGTACAAAATGTAAATTAAAATATTTTACGCTCTACCAAAAAAACGCACAACGTGGCTAAAGAAGAATAAACTTCAAAAAAAATTTCGTATATTTTGCTCCGGCACGACCTAACCGTAGCTCCCCATCCAAAATATTTTTTTCAAGTAATCTAAATTTCACCGGAGCTACTATTAAAAAAAAAATTTGTTTCGTATATTTTGCTCCGGCACGACCTAACCGTAGCTCCCCACCCAAAATTTTTTTTTCAGGTAATATTAATTTCACCGGAGCTACCTATTTTGAAAAAATAATTTTTCGTATATTTTGTTCCGGCACGACCTAACCGTAGCTCCCCACCCAAAAAATTTTTTTCAGGTAATATTAATCTCACCAGAGCTACCTATTTTGAAAACAAATTTTTTTTTCGTATATTTTGCGTCGGCACGACCTAACCGTAGCTCCGCACCCAAAAATTTTTTTTCAGGGAATATTAATTTCACCGGAGCTACCTACTTTCAAAAAAAAAAATTTCGTATATTTTGCTCCGGCACGACCTAACCGTAGCTCCCCATCCAAAATATTTTTTTCAAGTAATCTTAATTTCACCGGAGCTACTATTAAAAAAAAAATTTGTTTCGTATATTTTGCTCCGGCACGACCTAACCGTAGCTCCCCACCCAAAAATTTTTTTCAGTTAATATTAATTTCGCCGGAGCTACCTTTTTAAAAAAAAAAATTTTTCGTATATTTTGCTCCGGCACGACCTTACCGTAGCTCCCCACCCAAAAAATTTTTTTCAGTTAATATTAATTTCAGCGGAGCTACCTATTTTGAAAAAAAAATTTTTCGTATATTTTGCTCCGGCACGACCTAACCGTAGCTCCCCACCCAAACATTTTTTTTCATGTAATATTAATTTCACCGGAGGTACCTATTTTGAAAAAAAAAAAAATTTTCATATATTTTGCTCCGGCACGACCTAACCGTAGCTCCCCACTCAAAATTTTTTTTTCAGGTAATCTTAATTTCACCGGAGCTACCTATTTAAAAAAAAAAAATTTTCGTATATTTTGCTCAGGCTCGACCTAACCGTAGCTATTAAAAAAAGAAAGTATTAAAATAGAATAGGTAAGTATGTATTATAATAAGTAGTAAAATGGAGATAAAAGAAATAAAAAAAAAACTCTACAAAATGCAGATCAATTAAAAAATTTACTACCTTCAAGCACTTTTTATCAGAGTTTATTTATTTATTTATTTATTCACACAAGCTTAATACAAGCATTTATTTATTTACAAATTCAAACAAAAAGCAGTAATATATACATATAGGATAAATTACTAACTTATTAAACTAATAGATTTTTACATAAATATAATCGAAAAATGAGCGTCTAAATAATTGCAAATAATAACATACATAAAAAGTTATACGTATTAAAATTACAATGAACTTGTCAAACATGCAAAAAATTTAGTCTTAAAAGAAGGATTTTCGAAACTGTGGGTGTCGAGGAGATGGTTAAAACGATTAAAAATTCTGAATAAAGAATTCAGTGAATTGTTTTGGCCATAATTGGTCCTTGAAAATCTTATGTTAATATTCCTCGAGTAATTCAAAAACTCACTCCTTAAAGACTAATTATTTCAAAACAAATATAAAACTCACTGAGTATTAATTTTTAGTAAGTTTATTTTTTTCACTAATAAAAAATAGGTACATGCAAAATTAAGTGAGTGCCACTTGTACAATTATAAGTTGTACAATTTTTCGATTTGTATGGAGAAAAAAAATGAAGGGTAAGAGTGGTATTATCTGATCCTCGGGATGATTTGACTTTGTCAAATTTCGATCGAAATCATCGTAAATGTTTTATGTAGCGGCTTTTAAATTAAAATTGACTCACTAAAACATTAAATCAGGTAACATGTGTTTGCAGATGTCAAATACAAAAACAAGATTTTTAAATTTTCGATGTAATTTTTTAAAGGAAGTAATTTTTTTTTTTTTTTTAATTTATTAGTTTTATTTTTAATAATGATTTTTTTATTATAGAAAAAATATTATTAAAAATATTTCTAATAAATAAAATAATCATTTTTCATTTTTACGAGTATTATGATAAAAAAAAAATAAATAAAAAGTGGGATGATTTGTCAATCGGTACAAGGTATGCTTTGACTATTAATATTTTTATTTGTTTACTAAAATCCGAGAATGTGATTTATTTAATTTTTGTTGATTAATTAATATTATTTTATCAAATGTTATTTTTTTGAATTATTATAAAAAGAAATAAATTTCAATTGTCGAAGAATCCTCAGATATGGACGAAGCATCCCACTCAGAGGGGGGATTCGTAAAAAAAAAAGGGTTTTTTTTTAAATGCAAATTATTTAAAATCTGTCTGTAATTTAGAAGAAGAAATCATTTAATTTGAAAGGTTAAATCCCGAAATATGATTTAAACTTAAATTCATTGTAAAAATCTGGTGAAAATTATACTATTTTTATCAAAATCCGATAAGGTGTCGAAGGGTACCACTCTTACCCTACAACTGGTATTTTTCTCTGTACATTTGGTAAAAAATAGTCCAGTTGTACAATTGACCAGTTGTACAATTTACCAGTTGTACAATTAATTTATCCAATTATACAGACAAATTTACCAGTTGTACAATCTAGTTTTCACCACTTGTACATTTTATACCAGTTGTACAATCCCTTTTTTCTCTCAAATTAACCACTTGTATAATGTTGGACCAGGTGTACAATATTTATTTTTATAAAATTAACCACTTGTACAATAATTGACCAGTTGTTATGTTTTTTGAAAATAACCACTTCTACAATTTTATACCAGTTGTACAATCTCTATGGTAAAGTTATAACCGTGAAAAACTAAGCAAAATGTGTGGCAAAGCTGTTGTGCATAATGGGTGATCGCTACCGCGTCCCATTCGCTTCGAGCAAGCGTGCCATAAAAAAAATGTGCCCTAGCGCCTTTTCTACATTAAATAGGTCAAATCGGGTGAAAAAGAAAGTTATAACATCGAAATGATAAAATATATTTTTTATTATGAAATTCGCGGTTTTATTATGACATTCGCAGTTATGTCATGTAGCCGTTAATTCTATAAAATTTAGATTGTACAAGTGTTCAAAAATTGTACAAGTGGTAAAATACAAAAAAAAAAGATTGTACAACTGGTCAAAAATTGTACAAGTGGTTAATTCAAAAAAATCGAGCTTGTACAACTGGTCTAAAATGTACAACTGGATTGTACAACTGGCACTAGTCTGTACAAATGGTTCTTCTCTGTACAAGTGGTCAATTGTACAAGTGGATTATTTTTATCACTTGTACAATCCAAAAAACCAGATGTACAACTAAATTTTAAATTGTACAATTGGAATTTTGGATTGTAGAACTGGTACAAAAAAATTGTACAACTGGTAATTGTACAACTGACATGCATCCGCAAAATATCCACTCACTTTAAGCAAATATTGTATTTTCGTCAGGCCCGGCTAAAGACTCAATAGCGCCCTAGGCAAACTTTTTAATGGAGCCCCTAAATAGATTATGCAGTTAATAAACATTTTTTTTTTACTTTCTAAATCTAACTTGTACAAGCGGCTTACTTTTTTATGGAATCGCGATACATAAAACAGAAGTTTTCTCTTTGCCTTTTTCGAATAAGCTCCTAAACTTACACCATGTCTTTTTATTAAAATTTGGTACGTAAAAAGATAAATGATTACACACAAATTTCGTAACAAAAAATTTATTGACCTCCTACCCAGCGACCCCCCTATGGGAGAACTTCGAAAGTTTGTCCGATTTCATTCAAATTTGGTACATAAAACACACAAATTTCGTAACAAAAAATTAAACACAAATTTGTTTTGTTTGGAAACCTTTTTAAGGAAAGAATATCATTCGATTTCAAATAACTTAATTGAATAAGTAGAAATGATAAATCTTCATTCCCTTTAGATATTTACCCCAAATTTATAAAATAACTAGCTGCTGTAATTGTCTATCAATCTGACAACACAAATTCCACTTAGAAATAAATAAATAAAAATCATTTGAAGTCCGTAACTGAGCACGAATTGACTGCTATATTATATAAATATTACATCGTTGAAAGGCAAAAAACGCCGAGCAGCAGCAAAAACACAGCAACGTGTGGCTGGGTACAGCTAGTATAATTGTTCATTATAATTATAATTTTTTATTCGAAATTCGTATACTATATGCTCAGAAATATTAAATTCCTAACTTTAGAAGACTGTTGTTTTATTTAACTGAATATAGGTTTCTGATAAAATAATTTACTAGTATCAAATTAAACCCAACTTAGATGTAAAAATAAATTTTCAATATTTTCACTACTTTTAGTATGTTAGTTGGAAGATTTAAGTAATTTCAGCGCCCTATGCAAAGGCGCCTATGTAGCTTGAGTCGGCCCTGATTTTCGTAATATTGCTTAGAATTAGATGATATAAAATTTTGGTAAGCGGCTGATTCATCGCCTAGCAATTCATCGCCTAGCAATTCATCGCGAAGCAATTCATCGCCAGCAATCCATCGCCAGCAATTCATCGCCAGCAATTCATCGTCAAGCAATTCATCATCAAAAAATTCATCGACAACCAATTCATCGCCAAGCAATTCATCGCCAGTAATTCATCGCCAGGAATTCATCACCAGCAATTCATCGCCAGTAATTCATCGCCAGCAATTCATCGCTAGCAATTCGTCGCCAGCAATTCATCGCCAGCAATTCTTCGCCAGTAATTCAGCGCCAACAATTCATCGCCAGCAATTCATCGCCAGCAATTCATCGCCAGCAATTCATCGCCAGCAATTCATCGCCAGCAATTCATCGCCAAGTGGTGATTGGGTAGAGGCGGTGCCCAAACCACTAAATACAGAAGCTTTTTTCTTGCAAATGCTCCGTTTCGGAGATTTGGCCCCTCAAAATTTCATTTTTTTTTCATACATTTTTTTTTCTATGGAAAATTTTTTTTTCCTCTGAAATATATAATAAAAAAAAAAATAGCCCGATGTGGCAGAAACTTGGTCAGGAAGTAGAGGCGTTTCCCAAATCACCAAATTCAAACGTTTTTTTCTCGAAAATGCCCCGTTTTGGAGAAATGTCCACTCGAAATTTTCATACATTTTTCGACGGCAGAATTTTTTTTCGCCGAAATGTAAAAAAGAAACCAAAAAAAAAGACATAAAATATGGATCGCCAGCAATTCATCGCCAAGCAATCCATCACCAGCGGCGATGAATTGCTGGTGATAAATTGCTGGCGATGAATTGCTGGCGATGAATTGCTGGCGATGAATTGCTGGCGATGAATTGCTGGCGATGAATTGCTGGCGATGAATTGCTGGCTATGAATTGCTGGCGATGAATTGCTGGCGATGAATTGCTGGCGATGAATTGCTGGCGATTAATTGCTGGCGATGAATTGCTCACGATGAATTGCTGGCGATGAATTGCTGGCGATGAATTACTGGCGATGAATTACTGGCGATGAATTGCTTGGCGATGAATTGCTTGGCGATGAATTGCTTGACGATGAATTGCTTGACGATGAATTGCTGGCGATGAATTGCTTGGCGATGAATTGCTAGGCGATGAATTAGCCTAGATTCAAAATTTTTGTTATTTTCTCTTATCAATTTTTACTTTAATTTAAAGCACTTTAAATCATTTCGGCTTTAAAAATCTTCTTAATACACGATTTTTTGTGCATGTAGAAAACTAAAAGTTATTTTGAATTGAGATATGTGTTATTTATGAAATTTACCAAATTATTGTCTTCAACCTAAATAAGTGATGTACTATATTTTGACTTTTGGACGTAAGTAGATTTGACCGCAGTCTATTTGTTCGTGATTTTTTTGAAACACATACACACACACACAACGCACACACACACAACGCACACACATTTTAACAAATTTCTACTCATCAATGACTGATATTTAAGTTTTAAAAATTCTACTCATAAGAAACTTCTTCGTACAGAAAAATATTTTTGTTTACTTGATTATTTTTTAAATGAACAATTAATATCTATCCTTTAAGAACTGAGTTATTCAAATGTAACTCAGAAAAATATGAATTGATTTAAAATGTTTTAAAAGAAATTGTTATTGAGTAATATTTTCGTTGCTTAAAAACAAATTCTATGTTACAGATTTAGAGTATTTTTTTTAAATTCCTCCAATGAGAAAAAGTAAAAAGAGTGAAAAAGAGAAAAAAAAATAGTGTTATTTTGTAACCCTGTTTTTTATACATTTATGGTCTCAATTACAAAAAATTTTCAATGATGAACAATAATGAACAATAAATCGTCAATAAATAGTAAAACAAAAATAAACCAATGTATTTGCACACTATTTTAAAATTAATTTTGGGATAAGTTTGTTCTATGGTTACGTGCTTGGAAAGAAATTTCATCAGATGGAGAGTTAACTGCCGATTCATTCAAATCAGCAGAAATATCAATGAAAGCGATTATAAAGTAGGTTTTAATGTTTTGTGTCCATTTTCTTTTCCAAGAAAGTTTCCATCCGACGATATGGAGAGAATATTTCGGCGGTTAAGTGTATGTAATTATTTTATTTCATTTAAAAATGTATCTGAATCGGAATTCGTACATTTACCGTAACATATATGTACATTGTTTGGAAGAGCAATTTGTCATGATTCGAATGGGAAGAAAATATAAAGACATTTTAGAATGATTTTTCAGTCTTTTTGAATATTTTACTAAAAAATTTGTCAAAACAATTTAATGACAACTTTCAAGTTTTAAAACAATAATCTGACAAAAAAAAAATTTGTTAAAAAATTCTGAACTCTCTATTTAATTTTTTTATGGATTTGTGTAGTGTCGTAGTGTAGTGTCGTAGTTAAGTATACTACGATGTGTTGGAAGATTAATACTTACCTTTGATTTGATTATAATAATTTGATAAAAAGAAATTATTCATTATTATATTGGAAATTGAAGAAAGCAGTAATCAATTCATTAATTTGAATTGAGTTTCATTTATTTATAAAGAAGTACAGTACAATTTGCATTTTATTAATGTTATTCATATGTTATTCATATATTTTTTTACTGATCCGTTTAACTTATTTGATGATGAACTTATTTGATGATTTGATTAATATGTGATAATTATATATGGGTAGTTCCACGGAAACTGGCCGATTCGATGTTACCACACTTTTTTAGGCAAACAGTATAAATATTAAAAATTTTAATCTTGAGAATACATTATATGAATTATTACCATTTATAAAACCACAAATAAAAAAAATATGTAAATATTTACTGTTATTAGCAAAAATTGCAGCATAATGACTGATTTTGTCCTTCCCGTGGCTGTTACCAAGTAATTGTTTCGTATTCAAAACTAAAATTCTTTTTTTTTAATGTTCAATAAATACTTCACAAATTTTATTATTAAAAAAAAATATGTAAAAGGCTATTTAGAATTTTAAAAAAAGTTGAGAAAGTATAGTTTTAATTGGTTTTTTCTATTGTTTTACCGTGTCAGTAAGAATTTCAAACCTTTTGCGAATTACATGAAAAAAAAAAAAAAATGAATACAATTATTAGAATTGAAAATCAAGATTTCAGTTGGCTAAGTAAATACAGTTTTTCTTGATATTGTTTGTTGTGATATTTAAATCGAGTAAAATAAACCGGTTGTGAACAGTTATTTCAAATTTTTCTATAATTCAAACCGTGGTGAGTGTTTTTTTAATTGAAATAATAAAAAATAATTTTTAACCAATTTTATTTAGATTTCTCTGTTTTTTTCTTTTAATTAATTGATTAAAAATTTTAAATATTTCAAATTTTTTCCAATAAATTAAGAAAAACCGTTTTTTTGTCATTACCTTGATGTCATTCCCTTGATTTCATTCCCTTGGTTCGTTTGCTTACACGGGAATGGTACAAATTTTTTGAAAAATCGAAAAATTCGAAAAATCCGGTGTTGAGAATAAGTTCGAAATTATCTGAAGCATCTAACAAATACTGAGTTAAATCTCAAAAAAAATTTTTTTTTTACAATTTTAATTTAGTTTTTCCGTGGAACTACCCATATATTTTTTTAGCTTCTTCAATTATTATCTAAAAATTTAATATTACGTAACGTAGAAAACTGAATTATTTTAACTAATATTTTTATAGATTTCCACGTTTTAATTTTTAATGTTTAATGCTAAATATAATTTGTTTTCGTTTGAATAGAAATTGAAATAGTAGGTTCGGCAAGATAGTCGCAATTGTGCCATATAACTCGAAAAATTCTATTTACGATACAAAATAGTATCTTAGACATAATTGGGCATAAATTCATATTCTTTGCGAATTGAATATAAAAAAAAAATTTTAAATTTCTTTGAGGTTGATTGCTGTACTAGAATCATTAATTTCAATATAAAACTTTTTAGCCAACTTGATTTGCTTATATTAGATAAAATTTTCCTTGCATATAATTTTTGAAAAGTTTATTATCACTTTGACTGCTACAAAAAAAAAATATATCAAGAAAAAATTTAACTTCTCTGACTTCTTGCAGAATATGAACCTTTTAAATTTTATACAGAGTGATGCTAATATTATGTCAAGAAATTTAAATAATAAAAAAATTCATTAGAGTTAAATTTCAGGACATATACATAATTTTAATAGTTATTTCTAAAAAAATTTTATTGTGAATTATTAGTGATCGGATTGAGTTTTTCTTTCTCTCAGTGATCCTAAAAGTTATAAATTTTTCTATTGAATTAAATTCCAAACCGTCAGTACCCTTAAAATTCTACAGATTCGATGGCATAGTAATAGTGTTATTAATAATTGTTTGCATAATTTAATTGGAAAGTTCACAAGTAATTTATTAAATTTTTGACATACTTCTTTTTAAAAACAGACTACTAGACATGGATATACAATTTTAAAATATTCTTTAAATCTGATCAAAACCAAAAAATCGGAAGAATTAAATAAACAAATAAACAAAAATATTAAGTCAACTTTTTTTAATACTCTGTAACTAAAGAAAGAAAACCTAGAATTGATTTAAAAATTTTATTATTTTATTAAAAAGGGTCGTTGAAAATTTTATTATTATGAAAGTTTAAGAAATTAACTGTGTATATGTATGCCACATAAAAATATGTATTGAAGTAAATAATATTGAAAAATTTAAAAATTGTCACGATTTTTCATTATTATATAGATGGATACTCGTATGTTGGATGAAATCTTCTAAAACTTTTTAACTGACCTCTCAAGAACAGAAGAACGTGACTTGAATATTATATAAACTAAATGTACCTTTAAATAAAGTTTCACCGAAAAATAAAATATCCTCTTCCTGATTTTTATGTAAAATGACATAAAATTTTTGGTTTTAAAATGCCAAAAAAAAAAGTTAATATTTAAGTAATTTTAATAGACAGTAAACGACAATTAAAAAATTTTCATGAAAATGGTTTCAATTTAACTTACTTAAATACAGTTGAAACCTTTTTCTTTATTCTAGATCTGAATGTTAATTTGTATGTTTATTTACGCTCAAACTAAAACGCAAGCTTTCAGTAGTACACATTGAAATACTATATTATAAATATAGTACACATACAGCAGAGGTAGTCCAATATTGTACGTAGAGTGTTTTGTTTCATATTCATCGTAGTGTTTTATTTCATTGATAAGTGTGAGAATTCTAGAAAACTGATAAATTTGTTTAAAACTATTTCATTTATTATTTCGAAAAACGTTGATAACAAAGGGCAAATCCCAAAGCTCGGAGAAACTATTTAATATTATATTTAATCTAAAATTTATAAAAATATAGTGGGCGTTCTATGTATATGTTATTACAATTAATTAAATTAAATACGAACATCAAATCTATTTTCCAAGCATTTCAACCAAAGGATTTATATGCAAAATTTAAATTTTTTATATGTTGTTTTATTTGTATTGCTGATACTTTTTTTGTGATAATTTATAAAATTATTTGTTGTATTTGCTGAGCTTTGGTATCTATTGGCGGGAATATTTTTTTTTTTTAAATGAAACTCATTTTTTTAAGTTTTTATTCATTTAATATTCAATATTTCGACTTAATTCCAAGTCATCTTCAGGAATGCTATTTTAAATCTACAATTATGATTATAGTTTAAATATTTTTAATTTTATGTTTGTTTTTTTTTTTTTTTTTTCCTTCCTTACCAAAAATTATAAAAAATTGATGTAAAATAACAATAGCTTAAGTTAAATCAAAGATATATATAAAAAAATAGATGTAACTATTTTTTTCCTTTTCTTTTTCATATATAAATTATGGTTAATTTTTATTTATTTTTTCCCTTTGTGAATACTCCATAATTTTAATTATTAAATTTTTTAAATTAATTTTTTTTTTTTTTTTAATTTTTTGGAACTAAAGTTCTATGTCAAGCAAAATTATTTTCTTTTTCTTTACAATTAATTTTTTAATAACAAACAATGAATAACAATGACTAATAAGAAACATCACCAAGAAAATCAACAATTAAAAATTTTTTATTATATTTATAGTAAAATTATAAAGTGGAGAAAAGATGAAATATGGAATTGCACCTAGTGTTAATAATGTAAACTATGTATAGATCAGAACTAATCATTTTTATTTTTTAATAGAATCATTAAAATAAGTTAAATTTTGAATGTGAAATATTATGTGGAATGTAACTAATTTAACAAAATATTTTATTTTTTATTACATTATGCTGGTCGTAATAAATTAGTATATGATGTTGAAAAATTTTGTGAGTCAGATTTATAATTGCAAGTCTGGTTAAGATTCAATATAATATGGTTAATTTCGCATATTTTCAGTTTGTGTCTATTGTTTTCTTGTTCTAAAACTTGAACTTTATCAAAATCAAAATTGTGTGAAAGTAAAGATGAATGTTGGGCAAGAGCTGTTTTTGGATTTAGTAGATTATTAGTAGATACGGAATTTTTATGCTGAGAAATTCTGGATTTTAATTTTTGGGTTGTTTCTCCAATGTAAACTTTGTTGCAATCTTTGCATGGAATTTTATACACTAAGTCGGATTTATCAGTGGGTAGGATGGGGTCCTTTAATTTTTTGAAAAAACGTTGATCTAATTTATTGAGGGGTTTAGTTGTGGTATTAATTTCTGGTACAAAGTATTCTATTTTCTTGGATATTTCCTGAGATAGTTTAGGGAAATAGGGTATGCTACAGTAAGGTTTATTATTTTTAGGTATATTGTTGGGGATATTTAAATTGGTGGATAAATTATTATGTGGTTGAGAAACGTTTTTGTGGAATGTATCAAAAATGATTTGGTTAATTAATTTTAAGGGGAAGCTGTTTTTAAGAAGTATGGTTTTAAATTTTTTAATGTTTTCTTTATGGAATTGTTTGTGGCTAAATGTATAGATTTTGTGTGCTAGTGATTTGGCAGTGTTCATAATTATGTGTCTTGCATGTGAAGAGTGGTAATTAATGATGCGATTGGAAGAAATTTCTTTTGTGTACCAGTTGGTTATAAATTCGCTATTATTTCTTATGATGGTTAGGTCTAAGAAATTTATTAATAAATCTGATTATAATTCTAAACTTAATGAAAAGCTTTCTGACCCTATGCAATTTAATAACTTAAATTATGATCCTACTTCCAAATGTGAAAAAAAGTTGAACAAAATAATTAAAGATCTATTTGATAGGGAAATTATAGACAAGAAAAAGAAAATTCATTTACAATCTACCACCGCAATTCCCCCTCGTTTATATGCACAGTATAAAATACACAAAATTGGCTTTCCATTAAGGCCCATTGTCTCCACAATACAATCTGTTTCATATAATGTAGCTAAAGAATTAACTAATATCCTGACAAAATCATTCTCTAAATCAAAATACTCACTTAAAAACTCACAACAACTTCTTCCTATAATCAAAAATAAACGTATCCTTAGAAACCAAATCTTGGTTTCATTCGATATGATTAACTGTTTCGGATCAATCCCCATTCCAATTATTATTGACATTATAGAAAATAAATTTGAAAATATACAACCCCACACAAATATCCCCAAATTTGATTTTATACTCCTCCTAAGATTTTGCTTGGAGGAATGTAATTATTTTAAATTTCAAGGAAAATATTACCAACAAAAATTAGGAATTGCCATGGGCAATAGCCTAGGTAGTATACTTGTCCAAATCACTACTGATCATATTATTGAACACACTTTATCCAAAATTAGGAAAAAACATATACCAACACCTAGTTTATGGAACGTATATGTTGATGACCACCTATTATTACTGAATAAAAATAATGTTGACGACCTCCTCAATGAACTAAACTCTTTTAATACTAACATAAAATTCACAAAGGAAGTAGAAAACAATAATAAAATAAATTTCTTAGACCTAACCATCATAAGAAATAATAGCGAATTTATAACCAACTGGTACACAAAAGAAATTTCTTCCAATCGCATCATTAATTACCACTCTTCACATGCAAGACACATAATTATGAACACTGCCAAATCACTAGCACACAAAATCTATACATTTAGCCACAAACAATTCCATAAAGAAAACATTAAAAAATTTAAAACCATACTTCTTAAAAACAGCTTCCCCTTAAAATTAATTAACCAAATCATTTTTGATACATTCCACAAAAACGTTTCTCAACCACATAATAATTTATCCACCAATTTAAATATCCCCAACAATATACCTAAAAATAATAAACCTTACTGTAGCATACCCTATTTCCCTAAACTATCTCAGGAAATATCCAAGAAAATAGAATACTTTGTACCAGAAATTAATACCACAACTAAACCCCTCAATAAATTAGATCAACGTTTTTTCAAAAAATTAAAGGACCCCATCCTACCCACTGATAAATCCGACTTAGTGTATAAAATTCCATGCAAAGATTGCAACAAAGTTTACATTGGAGAAACAACCCAAAAATTAAAATCCAGAATTTCTCAGCATAAAAATTCCGTATCTACTAATAATCTACTAAATCCAAAAACAGCTCTTGCCCAACATTCATCTTTACTTTCACACAATTTTGATTTTGATAAAGTTCAAGTTTTAGAACAAGAAAACAATAGACACAAACTGAAAATATGCGAAATTAACCATATTATATTGAATCTTAACCAGACTTGCAATTATAAATCTGACTCACAAAATTTTTCAACATCATATACTAATTTATTACGACCAGCATAATGTAATAAAAAATAAAATATTTTGTTAAATTAGTTACATTCCACATAATATTTCACATTCAAAATTTAACTTATTTTAATGATTCTATTAAAAAATAAAAATGATTAGTTCTGATCTATACATAGTTTACATTATTAACACTAGGTGCAATTCCATATTTCATCTTTTCTCCACTTTATAATTTTACTATAAATATAATAAAAAATTTTTAATTGTTGATTTTCTTGGAGATGTTTCTTATTAGTCATTGTTATTCATTGTTTGTTATTAAAAAATTAATTGTAAAGAAAAAGAAAATAATTTTGCTTGACATAGAACTTTAGTTCCAAAAAATTAAAAAAAAAAAAAAAATTAATTTAAAAAATTTAATAATTAAAATTATGGAGTATTCACAAAGGGAAAAAATAAATAAAAATTAACCATAATTTATATATGAAAAAGAAAAGGAAAAAAATAGTTACATCTATTTTTTTATATATATCTTTGATTTAACTTAAGCTATTGTTATTTTACATCAATTTTTTATAATTTTTGGTAAGGAAGGAAAAAAAAAAAAAAAAAAAAAAAAAAAAACAAACATAAAATTAAAAATATTTAAACTATAATCATAATTGTAGATTTAAAATAGCATTCCTGAAGATGACTTGGAATTAAGTCGAAATATTGAATATTAAATGAATAAAAACTTAAAAAAATGAGTTTCATTTAAAAAAAAAAAATATTCCCGCCAATAGATACCAAAGCTCAGCAAATACAACAAATAATTTTATAAATTATCACAAAAAAAGTATCAGCAATACAAATAAAACAACATACAATTATATTGTGATTGAGCATAATATTCACAAAATTACACAATGCATGAAAATTTCTACCAAAATCTACAACAAATATATGGTCATCATATTAGGTCAAGTTTCAGAAATTACCAACGACATAAAGAAAAACTTACTAAACAGCAGACATCTTTGGTCTTTTTACTTAAATGTAGAAGATATGAAGTCGTCCCCCGTTTTATCATTGACAAAACATCAAATTTATATAAAACTTATATAGAAATATTTCCAAGTAAGGTTAACAATTATACAAAGGACATTCAGAAAAAATTGTTAAATTTAGAAATATCTGTGACGAATAGAAACATTAAAATTCTTAAATCAAGAATCAACACTATTAATACTGAAATCCACCACTATAGTGAGTTTGATTTCTTTGCAAGTTTGGTTGAGAAAAAATCGTTAGAACTTCTTAAAAAATACAACACTCGATCATACACAAAATTTACAAAACTACTTAAAACTCAAGATTACCTTAAAGACATAGAATTACAAGACAATTTTATTCAAAACATATCCCAAGTAGACATCCCTTACGAAATGCTCATGATATTGAGCCTTGGCCCCAAATTCGCTTTACAATCGAAAAAGATACCTATAACCAACTACATAAAAGATATTGAATATATTATATCTAGATTTGCTCACCCCAACATTGCCAATGTCACGCGATCCCAATTGGTTTATACACTAACTAAACATAATAAAACAAACATTCGCTTGAATAGAATACAAAAATTTTTATACAAATGTGCACAAACAACCTCAAGTTTTTTAAAAAAACATACTGATATCTTCATTTCTACAAGTGACAAAGGCAATAAAACAATAATAGCTAATAAATCTGATTATAATTCTAAACTTAATGAAAAGCTTTCTGACCCTATGCAATTTAATAACTTAAATTATGATCCTACTTCCAAATGTGAAAAAAAGTTGAACAAAATAATTAAAGATCTATTTGATAGGGAAATTATAGACAAGAAAAAGAAAATTCATTTACAATCTACCACCGCAATTCCCCCTCGTTTATATGCACAGTATAAAATACACAAAATTGGCTTTCCATTAAGGCCCATTGTCTCCACAATACAATCTGTTTCATATAATGTAGCTAAAGAATTAACTAATATCCTGACAAAATCATTCTCTAAATCAAAATACTCACTTAAAAACTCACAACAACTTCTTCCTATAATCAAAAATAAACGTATCCTTAGAAACCAAATCTTGGTTTCATTCGATATGATTAACTGTTTCGGATCAATCCCCATTCCAATTATTATTGACATTATAGAAAATAAATTTGAAAATATACAACCCCACACAAATATCCCCAAATTTGATTTTATACTCCTCCTAAGATTTTGCTTGGAGGAATGTAATTATTTTAAATTTCAAGGAAAATATTACCAACAAAAATTAGGAATTGCCATGGGCAATAGCCTAGGTAGTATACTTGTCCAAATCACTACTGATCATATTATTGAACACACTTTATCCAAAATTAGGAAAAAACATATACCAACACCTAGTTTATGGAACGTATATGTTGATGACCACCTATTATTACTGAATAAAAATAATGTTGACGACCTCCTCAATGAACTAAACTCTTTTAATACTAACATAAAATTCACAAAGGAAGTAGAAAACAATAATAAAATAAATTTCTTAGACCTAACCATCATAAGAAATAATAGCGAATTTATAACCAACTGGTACACAAAAGAAATTTCTTCCAATCGCATCATTAATTACCACTCTTCACATGCAAGACACATAATTATGAACACTGCCAAATCACTAGCACACAAAATCTATACATTTAGCCACAAACAATTCCATAAAGAAAACATTAAAAAATTTAAAACCATACTTCTTAAAAACAGCTTCCCCTTAAAATTAATTAACCAAATCATTTTTGATACATTCCACAAAAACGTTTCTCAACCACATAATAATTTATCCACCAATTTAAATATCCCCAACAATATACCTAAAAATAATAAACCTTACTGTAGCATACCCTATTTCCCTAAACTATCTCAGGAAATATCCAAGAAAATAGAATACTTTGTACCAGAAATTAATACCACAACTAAACCCCTCAATAAATTAGATCAACGTTTTTTCAAAAAATTAAAGGACCCCATCCTACCCACTGATAAATCCGACTTAGTGTATAAAATTCCATGCAAAGATTGCAACAAAGTTTACATTGGAGAAACAACCCAAAAATTAAAATCCAGAATTTCTCAGCATAAAAATTCCGTATCTACTAATAATCTACTAAATCCAAAAACAGCTCTTGCCCAACATTCATCTTTACTTTCACACAATTTTGATTTTGATAAAGTTCAAGTTTTAGAACAAGAAAACAATAGACACAAACTGAAAATATGCGAAATTAACCATATTATATTGAATCTTAACCAGACTTGCAATTATAAATCTGACTCACAAAATTTTTCAACATCATATACTAATTTATTACGACCAGCATAATGTAATAAAAAATAAAATATTTTGTTAAATTAGTTACATTCCACATAATATTTCACATTCAAAATTTAACTTATTTTAATGATTCTATTAAAAAATAAAAATGATTAGTTCTGATCTATACATAGTTTACATTATTAACACTAGGTGCAATTCCATATTTCATCTTTTCTCCACTTTATAATTTTACTATAAATATAATAAAAAATTTTTAATTGTTGATTTTCTTGGAGATGTTTCTTATTAGTCATTGTTATTCATTGTTTGTTATTAAAAAATTAATTGTAAAGAAAAAGAAAATAATTTTGCTTGACATAGAACTTTAGTTCCAAAAAATTAAAAAAAAAAAAAAATTAATTTAAAAAATTTAATAATTAAAATTATGGAGTATTCACAAAGGGAAAAAATAAATAAAAATTAACCATAATTTATATATGAAAAAGAAAAGGAAAAAAATAGTTACATCTATTTTTTTATATATATCTTTGATTTAACTTAAGCTATTGTTATTTTACATCAATTTTTTATAATTTTTGGTAAGGAAGGAAAAAAAAAAAAAAAAAACAAACATAAAATTAAAAATATTTAAACTATAATCATAATTGTAGATTTAAAATAGCATTCCTGAAGATGACTTGGAATTAAGTCGAAATATTGAATATTAAATGAATAAAAACTTAAAAAAATGAGTTTCATTTAAATTTTTTAGTTTCGTTGGAAAATTTTATTTTATAATAAAACTTTCCAAAGAAAATAATAGTTAGTTTAAGCTTTAAATTTATTATTCATATTACATAAATGTATAAAAAAAAAAAGAAAAGAATTTTAAGTTCAAAAAGGATCTTTAACAAAATGTTTTCCAATAGAAAAATAATTATCTTGTAGACTTAGATAATCATTTTTACAGGTTTGAAAAAATAATTGTGGATAGTGGCGGATGATTACAAGCGGTAGAACTAATCGGCCCTCAAAATTAATTAGGCAAAAAATAAGGTTATATTATTGTACCACTTTCCCTACCTTTACCTACCTTTTCGTACAGTTTCCACCTAACGTAACTTAACCTAAATTCCATTCCACATAAGACTTAATTTCACGTACAAAATATGCTAATTGCATCATTTTGTGCACGTCAACTTATTTAGTTGCTTCCTTTTTAATTATATGCTAATAATCCCTTAATATTCGCTTAATATTTTAATATTTTAATTATGTGCTACTAAATATTCTATCTCTTAACACTTTCTAATTAAAATAAATTACACTTTACATATAAAAAATTTTCATTAAAAAAGTTAAGATAGAATAAAGGAAATATTGATAAAAGGTGTTGTTCTTATTCCACAATATAATACATTTATTTGAATTTCTTTCAGATATTTTTTTAATTCGATTCTTAAACAAAAATATTTTACTTCCATTTTTTCAATAATAAATTTCTTTTATTTATATTTTTCAAATATAAGTTTTTTTAAATCCCATTTTTAAATTATTTTTTTATAATATTTTTTAATTTTTTTAGTTCTATTTTTCCAAATATTAAATTTTTAGTTTTATTTTTTCAATAAGAAAATGTTAGTTCTACTTTTTCAATAAAAAAACACGAAGCAGTCATAGAACTGCCGACAGAAGTTTAATATACTTAAAGATTTAAACTATGAAATAACAGTGGCTACAAATGATGGGCTGCTCAGTACATTTTGTGCTGAGCAGCCCATCATTTGTAGCCACTGTTATTATTTCATAGTTTAATAAATTTTTTAAGTATAATCTTCTGTCGGCAGTTCTATGACTGCTTCGTGTGTTTTTTTTGTGTATTTTGCGTCGGCACGACCTAACCGTAGCTCCCTGCCCAAACATTTTTCGGCATGTAATCTTTATTTCACCGAAGTTACCTATTTCGGAAAACATTTTTTTTTTTGTATTTTGCGCCAGCACGACGAATTGCCCGCGAACCCCTAACCGTAGCTCCCTGGTTGGTAATCTTAATTCCACCGGAGCTACCTATTTTGAAAAAAATATTTTTTTCGTATATTTTGCGCCGGCACGACCTAACCGTAGCTCGCTGCCCAAAAATTTTTCGGCAGGTAATCTTAATTTCACCGGAGCTACCTATTTTGAAAATAAATTTTTTTTTGTATATTTTGCGCCGGCACGACCTAACCGTACTTCCCTGCCCAAAAATTTTTCTGCAGGTAATCTTTATTTCACCTATTTCTGAAAATTTGTATTTGTACCGGCACGACCTAACCGTAGCTCCCTACCCAAAAATTTTTCGGCTGGTAATCTTCACCGGAGCTACCTATTTAAAAAAATAAAAAATTTTCGTTAATTTTGTTCCGGCACGACCTAACCGTAGCTCCCAACCCAAAAATTGTTTGTAATATTAATTTCACCGGAGCTACCCATTTTGAAAAAAAAAATTTTTCGTATATTCTGCGCCGGCACGACCTAACCGTAGCTCCCTACCCAAAAATTTTTCGGCAGGTAATCTTTATTTCACCGAAGCTACCTATTTCGGAAAAAAATAATGTTTGTGTATTTTGCGCCGGCACGACCTAATCGTAGCTCCCTACCCAAACATTTTTCGGGTGGTAATCTTTATTTCACCAAAGCTACGTATTTTAAAAAAAAATTTTCGTATATTTTGCGCTGGCACCATCTAACCGGAGCAGTTAATTTTTTGGCAGGTAATCTTAATTTCACCGGAGCTACCTATTTTGAAAAAAAAATTTTTTTTCGTATATTTTGTGCCGGCACGACCTAATCGTAGCTCCCTGCCCAAAAATGTTTCGGCAGGTAATCTTTATTTTAACGGAGCTACCTATTTTGGAAAAAAAAATTTAGTTTTAAATAATTTGTAAACGAAAGATTTTTAAAATTAATTTGAATTTGAATTTTTTGCTCCAAATTATTTTGTTTTTATAAATGACAAATGATTATTGAACTACCTATTTTGAAAAAAAAAAAAAATTTTAGTAAACGAAAAATTTTTAAAAAATAATTTGAATTCAAATTGGTCGCGCCAAATTATTTTGTTTTTATTAATGGCACTCATTTTTTTGTGTGTTCATTTTTCAAATTCGAGTCGTATTTTGAGTATTTTCTTATTATATTTCTGAGAAAAAATCTCATGCGTTTTAGATACTCGAATCGATACTCGAATTGAAACATGATTTTTACCCTCTACCATAAAGAAGTATAAACTTCAAAAATTTTTAATTCTATTTAAAAAAAATAAAATAAAAATAATTCTATTTTTAAATATTTTCTATATTAATATTAAAATAAAATAATTATTAATGATAATTAAAATAATATAGGGGTTAAGGGGTTTAAAACGATTTATATACATCAAGGATAGCCAACACGTCGATCCCGATCGACCGGTCGTTCCCGAAACAATTTTTGGTCGATCAATCAGTTGGAGATGATGCAAATAGTTACGTTAACACGTTAACACTGCTTATTGAATCTTATTAATTCACATCATTTTGATGAGTATCCTAATCCTCTTAAAAACGATTCATATCTATTGTTCAAAAAAATTGAGGTCACAATTTTAATAAAAAAAATTGGTTTTTTAAAATTTCTTACCCGTTCCTGTGTATCTTGTACCGTTTTTGAGATATCAAGTATGCGTTTTGTTTCATATGCTATCAAATTTCAAAATTTTATCGCTGTGTTTAATTGGACGCGACGGTGACGTTACAAACGTGAGAGACGTTGTGATTAATTTTTTTGCAGTTATACTGGACGTCTTCAACGTTGCAAAACTAAAAAGTAAGCTATGGTAAACAAAACAACTTTCACTACTATTTTCAAATAAATTTAAAAAAATAAAAACGAAAAAATATTTAATTAATTTCTCTTCGAAACTCATGTTGAAATTATTTACAGAAAATAAAATTTTTGGATGTTTTTTTTGTTTAAAACGGTTGGTACTAAGTTTTCTGTTTAAACTTTTTTTTTATTTATTCAGGCATTAAAACAGAATGCTTTGATTATCAACGTCCTTAACGTAAAAAGTTAAAATACATTTAACTTTTTACGTCGTCAACGTCGCGTCGTCAACGTCAACGTCCAGTTAAACCGTCTCCATACACTTCCATACATTTAATATTTCTTACGTCTTTAGCGTCACGTCCGTCGCGTCCGTCGCGTCCAGTTAAACAGAGCTATTTTAAGGTAAACTGATTTTTATATTATTCCACCTCCACAATAATAAATAGTTTGCATGGATATGAAATAAAATAAAAAAGAAATTGTTGAAGTTTCACGTTCCACGATACTGAAATCAGTTTAGTTGAATAAGAAATTTCACAAAAAACGGACGTAAATTATGGACACAAATTTTCGATAAGATTTTATAAGAGTAAGTAAAATTTTAAAATTATTAAATTTAAATTAAAAAATTATTCAAGCATTGCAGAATGAAATTTTATCGTCGGATAATTCTCGTGAATTTGATTTGGTGGAATTTATAAAAAATAATTTATAAATAAGAACTTTACACTAAAATAAAAATAACACAATACTAAAAAGAGTTCTTTACAAAACGTCATTTCAAAGCTCGAATTTCAAGGCCCTATGAACTATAAAAAAATTATAGATTATTTAAGATCATAAAAGCATTTTCTTTTATTAACAACTGAGATCGTTCTTAACTAAAAGTTTAGCTTCTGCAGATGGGATTGATGTTATCCCGAAACATGTCAAGCATGTAAACCTATGCTTAAAATTATTTGATATAACCGAAGAAAACTTATTTTTTTGACTTTATGAATAAAAATAAAAAACTAATAAATTTTCAAAATTACGAATTAATACTAGATATATGTTGAACGTAATTCACGCGCGTGTACGCACGTAAAAAATATGAAAATGTATGAGATGTTATAAGCAACGACGTAAAACGTAGCTTACGCTCATAAAAGTTCAAATATTTTAACTTTCCCAGTATTTACGCCGTAGATTCTCAAAACATTTGTATTGTTATTATTTATTTCGTTGCTATGGAAAAAAAATATTATTTTGAACCAAAAAAAAAAAATAAATAAAAAAGTGGATTAATTTTAATTTTGTAATAATGTTGTAAAATATAGTTAAATTAAAAAAAAAATAAAATTTTTAAAAATAATATTTATTGCAAATTCCTCAAAATATTTAAATTTTAATTTTTTTTTATATTTATTTTTCGCAAGTGAACGGCATTGAACATAACAGGTAAGAAAAGTTTTTTTACGTGAGTATATGCGCGTGTACGCGCGTGAATTACGTTGACCATATCTCTACTATTAAAATTGAAAGTGAGCTATATCGAAAGTAAATTGAATTAAAAATTAGAATATGAAACAACATGACAAATTTTTTTATTTATTTTTATTGCAATACCATATTTTTTATTAAATTTACAGGCAAGATATTAAATTTACAAGTTTTTTTTTTTTTTGCTTATATAATAATTGACTTACAGAGCTAAGTTTTGATTTAACTTTATCTACTGAGATATATTATATCGGGTATATTTACAATTTGTTAGATGATAATATTCTATTTAGGAATAAAATAAACAAAACTCTTTGAAAATTTTCCTAGGATAAAACTTAAACTAGAATAAACTAACTAAACTTAAAACTACTTTAATTTCACTATGTGAGATTTTGTACTAATGGGTTATCAGAATATAAACATTTTTCATAAAATCTTTTACAATATTTAAATATTATTACATCAATAAAATCGATGTTGGACATTTGGTGGACTTTTACTGTAGAATAGTAACTAGGAAGTTTATAGATAATTTTTAGTATTTTATTCTGGGCTATTTGTAATTTATTTAGGTGGGCCCGAGGAGCATGAGACCAAACTGGGGCGGCGTAGAACATTATTGGGTAAAAAATTATTTTCAATATTAACATTTTATTTTCTAGGCTTAAAAATGAATTTCGGTTTACAAAAGAGTATAGTGTTTTTTTTGTGATATTTATTTTATAAATAATTTTGGATATGTTTGATCCGAAATTAATTTTCTGATCCAGATACACTTCCAGATATTTGGCCTCTTTACTCCATGGAATTGGAGTTAAATCCATTACCACCTCAGTTTGTGGAAGATAAAGATTTTTTCGTCTACGCGTGGAATAGACAGCCTGAGTTCTTTCTAAATTTAAACATATTTTCCATTTTGTGAAGTATTCCTGAACTATTAGTAATGAGCCTTGCAATTTGTTTATGACGTCGTGACGGGGTTGCCAACTCTTGACCGAGGAAAAACTGGAGAGTTGAAAAAATAAAAAATGTAGATAGAAAAATTGAAAAAATAATAAATTTATAAATTACATTTGTGCTTCACCCTTAAAAAAATTTGAGAATTTCAAATTCTGAATTGCAAATTCCTAATGTATTTTGTTAGTGTGATTTAATGTCAAAAAAAAGTTTCGCACGAAAACTTTTTTTTGACATTAAATCACACTAACAAAATACATTACTTTTTTTCACTTTTTTTCATAAATTTCAAATATTAATGACAAAGCAGCCAGAGTAGGATTTTCTTTAGAGGATTTTATTACATCGGGGCAAAAATTATGAACAAAGAATTATTGTACAAGGAAAATCAATTAGAATGACAGAACTTGAATTTCAAAAATTTTTTTTGTTGTGTGAATTTCAAATACACGCCTCAGCCAGAGCGTGTATTTGAGATTCACAACAACAAAAAAAAATTTGAATTTTACAGAACAAAATCATTAGGAATTTGAAACTCAAAATTTGAAATTCTTAAATTTTTTAAGGGTGAAGCACAATTATTATTAACATAAACAAACGAAACATAAAATAAACCGCATATACAAAAATAATTCAAATTAGAATAAAACTTTATAAAAAGTAATATAAAATAAATACAATTATTGAAATTAGAAAAAAATTAGTTAATTAATGAGATCAATTATTTCTTAAAGGTATTAATAACTTTGTTTTGGAACAAATGATACTATAGCTAAATGAATAACAAAGTAAAATGACATCTACTGGTGAATGGCTTATGTGAATTTCTTTTTTACTTTAAAATTATTAATTTTGAAAAAAACTGGTAAAATTTAAAAAAACCTGGAGACTGGAGTTTTAGTTGAAAGACTGGAAACTCCAGGGTAAAACACCCAAGTTGGCATCCCTGCGTCGTGAGGATAAGTGGCTGAATTAAAAATAGCGGTATTATCTGCAAAAATAGATGATTTGCAATC
Organism: Hybos culiciformis; assembly: GCA_964007475.1. NCBI lineage: Eukaryota > Metazoa > Arthropoda > Insecta > Diptera > Hybotidae > Hybos > Hybos culiciformis. The sequence continues at coordinate 80,482,712 of OZ023273.1, forward strand.
ATTTTCCGCCAAATTTGGAAAATCTGAAGTGTATATATTGTACAGGATGGGAGAGAGGCCAGAGCTCTGAGGGCAGCTGGAATGCAATATTTAGATGATTTGGTGTTACCAATGTGTACTTCGAAAGATCTTTGCGAGATAAAACTTTGAATTATTTAGATTATTTGAATTGGAAACTTTAATGTGTACATTTTATGAATTAATCCGTCGTGCCATACGGAATCGAATGCTGCCCTTATATCAAGGAATACTATACCGGTTGATAAGCCTTTTTCAAAATTATTTTTAATTACCTCTCTAATTCGAATTAAAGATTGAATTGTATTATGGGCTGGGCGAAAGCCAAATTGTTGGTTGGGATAGATATTGTTTTCTTCAACGAATTGTTGAAGTTTGCTTTTAATAATTTTTCCAACAGTTTACTTAAACAATTTAATAAGCTAATTGGTCTATAGGATTTCGGATCTTCTAAAAGTTTGCCTGGTTTATTAATGGGAATAATTTTTGCGGTTTTCCAAACTGAAGGAAAATAGAATAATCTCAGACAGGCATTGAAAGTTTTAACTATTAATTTAATTGCAATAGGCGGTAGTTTTTTCAGACATAAATTATTGATTTTATCTGCACCTAGAGATTTTCTATTATTTAAATTTTTGATAAGAGTTTTTAGTGTTTTCACTGTGATTTCTCTGTTTTCAGATGATACAAACGATTCGTTTTCTAATTCGCAAATCGAATGTTGTACCCTTTGAATGCGTACCAAGAAATTAGGTATACATTTTTCTTTGAAATCCCGGATAATTAACTAAATCCTTTTTTTTTATCAAAAATTTAAATAAAACTAAAAATTTTACTTTGTTTTTACCTAACATAAAATAAAAGTTTTGGTGAAGTAGAAACTTTTCACCTTGTTTAATTTCAATAAATAAAAAAAATTTTTTTACATACCTATATTCCTATATAAAAACAAATTAATCAAAATTAAGACTGACCGTTCATAGTAAATTTTTTTTAAGGTCACTAAACCCCCTTACATAACTGAGGCTTAACTTCAAAAAAAAAAAAATTGTTTTGATTCTCAACATAAGTTTGAGTTAGATTTTTTTTATTTATAATGCATTTAATAAATTTATAATACGGGTTTTGTTTCATTCATACCCATTAGAAATACTTCAAATTTCTTTTTTTTTAAATAAAATTTTTTAAACCAACTTTCCCAATCAAGAATTTCCAGAATTGAAATTAAATTTGGAATAAATTTAATAAAATTAAATAAAATTTCATTCTTTAGGACTTTTACTGGAAATAATTTGACTCCATGTAATCTATTTTTTCCTATATTTATGAGTTTTTTTTTATAAAAAAGAAAAATTACTAAATACTTAATACTAAATTAATATTAAATAAAAATTACAGTTAATTTTTATAAAATATTATGCCCAATCTTAAATTAATTTTAAATAATTTTAGCCTGTCACTTATTACAATAACCCATCAAAATAGGAAATTTTATATAGGGAATAATAAAAATTTTATGGCTTGTATAAGTAGGCTAACCTATAGATATCGCTGTCCTAATTTTTTTAATAATAAAATAAATAAATTAAATTATAAGTTGTTTTTTTTTTATTTTTTTTCATATTGTATTTGACCATAAAACAAAAAAAAGGGCATACTAAAATTATGGAATAAAAATGTAAACCAGATATTGAATTATATTTCATATCATTTGATGATACCCTTTTTTTTATGCAAAAAAAAAACAAACTCAGCTTATAACAGCACCTCCACTTCAACACCGTAAAACAAAATAGCACGTTTTTTTTTAGAAAATTGCACATTAATATGCAAATTGTATTATATATGTGTACAAACTAATTATGTTTAATCAAAACAAATACATAATATATACAAAAAAAAATATATATTGCTTAATTTTATAATTGCTGAAATATTGTTGTAAAATAAAACAATAAAACAAATCAAAAATAAAGACAAAAAATGTTAATTAATTATAATCAACGGATTATGTAACAAAATTTTATAAATTAGATCTCGTCTTTCTTGCACATCACTTAATGCATTAGTGTTCCTGAAATACTATTATTTAAATGAAAAAAATCAAAGAATGTATAAAAAATAAATAGTATTCATAATTAGATTCAATATTATTTGCTTATTTTTATACGGTTATCCGGTACCCGCCGGATAATTCTAGAATTACTATCCGATAACCTCGGTTACAGAAAATCCGGATATTTGGAAACCCTATTTGTATTGATTTAATATTCAGACTTAACAAAGAATATAAAAAATATGTATTTTTTATCACGCTATATGCCTACTATATACTTATAAAAGAAAAAAAAAATTAATAGAAAAAAAAATTTCAGTTGTTTTCTCTATGAGATCACACTCAAAACTGACTTTATGAAGTCAAAAATAAAAAAAATGGTATTTTTTTTTGAAAATTTTTTATTTCATTTATACTTTTTTTAAAAATTAGAAACTAAATTAGAATTCAATACATAGGTATAATAAAACAATAAAACTATTTCTATCACTATTTCGAATGAACAATTAATACAAAATTTCACATTGATTAGGATTCTCCGAATTATAATTATTTGATGATTTTTGATATTTAGGATTTCCCGAATCATAGTTATTTTTGAAATTTTGAAAAAGAGGGATTCCAAGAATTATAAATATGAAATTAGAAAAATAAAACGTTTTAAAAAATATTTTGAGGTTACTTTTTTTTTTTTTTTTCAAAAAATCAAAAGAGCTCTATAGCGAAACAGCGCTAAAACAGGTAGCGTTAATCGAGGTATGCCTCTATTTATTTATTTCATTTCTGCTTAACACAAACAGTTCACAAAAGCTTAAAATTAAAGAAAATTTACATTACGTTAGCAGTATTATGTTACAAATAAAATTTAATACATATATTTAAATTACAAAATAAAAGTTTAAAACTATATTATACAATATGACTAAATAAAATTGATTTTTGAACATTCTTTGACAAGGAGAAATCGATTGAACTCTTATATTTATTGCCCAAAATCAACATTCGGTTAACTGGCTCAAACATTCCATAATTTGTTCTATGACAAAAAGTTACAAAAAGGTTATTGGAACGTAATCTGGCCTCAGTAATAAATTGAATTTTACCAGATATTTGATTTGAGATTTATTTCAATTAGGAAAATAATATCAGCAACTTCACGCCTTTTTGCTAAGGAGGTCAAGTCAATCAATTTCAGCCTAAGTTGATAGGAAGGGAGAATAAGGGCAAATCTGAGAAATTTTTTTTGAATAGATTCAATTCTATCAATATAGACTTGATAGAATGGAGCCCATACTTTAGTTGCATATACCAAAATTGGTCGAACTAGTGTAGTAAAAAGGGCTTTCAAATTGTAGGGATCAACAAAGTCTTTTGACCATCTTTTAATAAACCCAAGCAACGAGTTGGCTTTATTAGTGATATGAGTATAATGAATTTTAAAAGAAAGTTTTTCATCAAAATCAACACCCAGATCTTTAATTGATTGAACTTTTAATAACTTTTCGTTATTGAAAGGGTAATTTAATTCGAAGGGATAGGATTTGTTCGGCGAGAATACGAGATCAAATGACATTTGCTGATGTTCAGCTTAAGATTGTTCTCATGACACCATTTATAAAAATTATCAAGGTCTTTCTGTAGTAAGGAACTATCATGGTCGGCCGTGATTTTTTTGAAAAATTTCATGTCATCCGCATAAATTTGCACCTTACTATTATTAAAGATTGACGTAACGTCATTTACCGAAATAATAAACAGTAAGGGACCCAGATGGCTACCTTGCGGCACGCCTGATTTGGCCCCAATAGAAGAAGATACAACGCCTCAAAAAGCGACATTGTAGCTTCTACCGATTAAGTGAGTGAATCCAATTGAGAAAAGGTTCTGCTTTCAATTTGAGAAGGATTACACTATGCGGTAAAATGTCAAAAGCCTTACTTAGATCTGTATATACAACATCTGTTTGGAAGCTTTCCTTCATGTTAGCAATGAAATTTGAAGTACATTCAACACAATTGGTTCAAGTTGACTTGTGTTTCATGAAGCCATGTTGGTTACCTACCAAAAAACTTGTGCAATGAGGGTACACAAAGTCGAAGATCATAAGCTCAAACAACTTTGGGATAGCTGCAAGCTTCGCAATTGGGCGGTAGTTTGCTACATCAGTCCTTGCATTTGCCTTGTAAGTCGGTCTAATAAAACCTACTTTCCAAAAAGAGGGGAAAATACCGGAAGAGATCGAAAGGTTGAAAAGGCGAGACAGGGGCTAGGCAAGAACATCAGAACAATTTTTTAAAATGTTCTCCGGTATACCGTTGGGACCAGGAGTAGTGTTATTTCCCTGGCGACTTAGGTGATTATTTACAAGACTTTGGGAAAAGAAAAGACCAGAGAAGGTTGTTTTGGGGCAGTCATTTAAGTGGGAGAAGTTTGATTCAGAGACGGTAAAGGCCACATCAGAATAAGCCTCAGAAAAAAAATTTCTAAAGAATTCAGATATTGTAGCCGGATCACCACTTGATGAGCTCAAAAATTTCATAAATGAGGGATATTGGTCCGATTTTCTCCTTGAATTAACAAATTTCCAAAAAGTTCTTGGATCGGATTTTAATTTGACAGACATGTTTAAAATATAATTGTTATATGATTCATTAGAGAGGAGTTTAAAATTATCAAAGAGAAGTTTAAAATTATTATAATCGTTGAAATTTTTTTTTTTAAGGTACTCCTTATTTTTTTTTTTTTTACTCTTTATTTTTTTTAAGGCCATCCTTATTTTTTTTGTTTCTTAATTTTTTTAGATCACGAGTAAACCAAGGTGGACTGGAATTCCAATCTCTGTCTTTGTCTAAGGAAACGAAGAGTCTGAAACGTCTAATAAAATTTTATAAAATTTACAAACAATTTGCTCAATATTATTGTCATTGAATACTACAGAGAAGTCAATAGTATTTAAATATTGGTTAAGACCAATAAAGTCAGTTTTATAATAATTAAAAACAAGGAAGCTGGGGTTAGTATCTTAGAAGGAGCGTTCATGCCTAAAGAAAAGCCGCGTGGGGGGTATAAGAATCAATAGGTACCAACGGAGAAGAGGTCTCAATAGGGACAATGTTATCCCAATCAGTGCCGAAAAGAAGATCGAGCTGTTTATCTTGATGATTTTTCAAAAAGGAAATTTGCTGGAGATAGCATGCATTTAAGGAATCGATAAATGTAGATTCAAGATCACTTAGTTCACCAATGGGGATAAGGAAATTTTCTTCATCATGAGGATTCCAACGGACATTAGGAAGGTTAAAATCACCATAAAAAATAAATTATACCTCAGTGTCAAATATATATAAATTATTCCTGTCCTAAGTACCAAAAAAGTTAAAAGAAAAATCATTTTATAAATTAAAAACTAAATAAATGAATTCAGGAAATAATAAATTCGATAAAAAAAACGGAAACAGATATAAACTGTACATTTGATTTTTTTTAATTGGATCGATTTTTTTTTGCAATGCAAACTGGGCACGAAAAACATTCAGCCCCATTAGCACTTGCATTAGCTTGCAATTTTATTGTGCATTCATTGCACTGTAAGGTATTTTATTTAATTAAAATACCGGTTTCAATTTAATATTCATTTTATTTCTTAATTTTATTGGCAAACTCTTAAGGTAATTACTTGACTGTTTCACTCCAACCCTTATACTGAATACTCGCCAGTTTCTATGGCTCTACTTCTATTAGCTTAAAACTAATACTATGATAAAATATTTAGTTTAGACCTAACGGTAAGTATATACTATTTTTAAATAGAATAGTACATAATATAGTGAATAGGATAGGAGGCACTACACCTCCTTTCTTTAGAAGTTAAGTTTCACTATTGATTTTAGTTTCGATTTCAGTATTGTTGTTATCCAGAGACTACACTGAAATCAATAGTCAAACTTAACTGAGAATACCAATAAATTCAGTTAATTGGAATTAAAATTAATTTTATTTATTTATTTTTTTTTTTTAAATGAAATTTTTTAACTATGTAACTAGATTCTTAGAGTCAAAAAACAAAATTTAAAAAATTTTATTTTTTGACTACCAAAAAAACTCCTCGCTTGTTTCGTTCATCCGTCAACCTTTCTGAACTCATCAATGGCTGTAGATTGACGGACCAGCCATACAAGCTGACTCTACTTCCTGTATCACAAATTACTTATAACTCAAATCATACAAAAAATATGTGAGTTATAATCATTCCTTTTAAGATTTTTAAGTTCATAGTTTGAATGCAAAGAATTTGAATTTATGTTATTAAATAATAATTATGATAATGGAATTTATAATAATAAGAAAATAGATATAATTTAATGTATGGAATAATATGAAATAATATTTTTTATAGATTTATTTTGATTTTGATAAGTTTGAAATGTTTTTATGAATTAAATTAACTAGTCGAAACCCGTGAGATATTCACGGAAGTTAAATAAATTTAAATTATTGAAATACATTTTTTAATTTTATTTTCCAACAAATTTACCGTAGTTTGCAATGCTTTTTTCGAATTTTACAAAGTTTTTTTCATTGATTTTTTTTTATGCCGGCAAATATGTAATATATTTAAATTATATGTATATTTAAATTCCAAGAGATGTCTCTAGGGTTTCCAATTACTCGGCAAAATCAATTAACCGAGTTTTCGAGTATCTTTAAGGAAAATTAACCGAGTACTCGATTAACCGAGTATTTAAAAAAAAAATTTATGTTATGTAATTTATGTTATATTTTTAATTTTTAATTAAAATTATAACATTAATTAAAACATTTTTAAAAAATTAGTACATCTAACGATTCGAAGTTTCCAGTTTGTCGAATAAACTTATTTTCAAATTTAAAAGAAGAACCAAAACAATTTTTTTGAAAAGCTTACTTACTTGCTTTCACTAGTTTTGAATTTGGACTTTCACTAGTTTTGAATTTGGACTGCAAAAAACCAAAACTATATTTTTTTCAAAGCCTAGTACTCACACAATTTTTTTCAATTTGAGTTCATTTGATATTTATTTTGCATCAACAAAACTGTTTAAATAATAACCGAGTATTAAAGCCGAAAAACCGATTTTCGAGTAATGTAAAAAACAGGAAAATAACCGAGTAACCGAGTACTCATAACCGAGTATGGAAACCCTAGATGTCTCTATACTTTATATTTTATTTTAACTCCAATAGATGTCTGATTGATACATAGATACGGTCGAATGACTATTAATATTATGATTATGGTAATAATTACTAAAAGAAAAAAGGGAAAGATGTAGTGTTCTACAGTAAGCCATTAATCATTTTATAAATTAGCATTAGAGATTAGACTATAAGATAATTATTATATAAGCTAAGCTGTATGTGACTGTACGCTATGAGACTTATTGAGAAGGGTAATGACATTATTATTATTATATTATTGACAACTGAGTAATAAAGTTCAATTTGAGAAATTAATAAAATATTGTTTTATTTTGTAATATAACGAATGTTACACTGTTCACAAAAAAACTCTACCCAGAAACAAATCAACACAGTATACAATTGTTTTTGTATACCATGAGTGCCTAATGTGCAAATAAAAATTCAGCATAGAATAAAATCAACATAGTATATATGTAAATGTTTTTTTTTTGGTATACACTAGGTAGAAAAAGTCTGTGTACAGGCTCGTTTCTTATTTTTTGTTCAACATGTTCCCAGTTTTTGATGTCATTTAGAAGCACTCTATGAAAAAAGTTTTTATGTGAATTTTTTTTTTTCAAAATTTAAATTTTGAGAAATATCAATTTTTGGAAAAGTCTGCGTACAGCCGGTTTCAATGCCGCGTCTCAGAAATTAACTGGTAATGTCATTTGAAAGGCAATTGAATGTAGATAATTTTGCGTCATATACTACGATGAGGGAAAGTGTCAAAAATTGTCTTTGAAAGTCATAGAAGTAGCTTAGAATCGCTGGAAAATAGGTTAGAACCGCTTGTTAATTTCTGAGACGCGGCATTAAAACCGGCTGAACGCAGAGCTAAATAGTGTACAAATGAAACCACCTAATTTTCGAATTATATTCCGTTGATTTTTTTTATTTGAGCATTCGGTGGACACAAGTTATTATCCTTTTTTTGTAAATCTCTTTAATTTTTGGCTCCACAACCCTTGATTCCTTTATTTAATAAAACTACGTTGATCTTTGCTTCCCACCTTAACGAAAAGTACTTTTGACTTGATTACTGAAGACTGCTATAATATATATATATTGTTCTAAATTTCAAGCAAAAAGTATATAGGGAAAAATTTCTTTCTTCTCCTATTTTCTTTATATCGCATTATTAAAATAAAAAGAAAAGTTATGTATTATCTTATTAATAAGCGTATAATATTAGCAATTTTTAAGAGATTATTTCCTTTTGATTATTTATTATGCTCATTTTTCCAAAAAAAGTTTTGCCATAAAACGAAAATAGTCAAGTGAATTATTAACTTAATTCATAATAAGCAAATAAAATCATAAAATAAAGTTAAAACAGATCTATCTATAATTTATTGTCCATATCGGCTGTATTTCGTGTTGATGATTATTACAGCAGTATAAATTAGATTTTATTTAAACTTGTATTTTAATATTGACATCCTTCAAAATTTGCCATCATATCAGGGTAAATTCTTAATTATTAATTTAATATTGGCTCAACTTCCTAGGTATAATACCTAAATTTTTAGAAATTTTAAAATTATTTATTATAAACAATTAAATTAAAATAAAGGGTAAAAGTAAAAGTGCTGTTATAAAAATTACGTAAAAAAAAAGAAATATAATAAAAGTATAAATATATAAAAGTATAAAATAAAAGTATACGACAATAAAAAAAAAAAAATTTTATGAATACTTAAAAAATAAGATAAAAAAAAATAAATAAAAAAATAATAATTACTTTATAAATATTCTACCATGATAATTATTTTTTCCTTCAATTTAATTAAAATTCTAATATATACATTAGTTTCTTAGGATTAATGGTAGTCTGGTTCTGGTATAATACAACTATACGAAATAATGTCTTTTTGTTTTTTTAAATGTATGCTTGTAAATTGAAAATAAAAATGCTTAAAATAATGAAATCAATATTATAAAATTAAAAAAATATAATACCGTATCTGCACTTGTCTGCAAAGGTCAGTTCGTAAGGTCGCCTTCACGAAACCCGTACACACTTGTATTTTTTTTACAGCATTTTATTTTTATTTTTTTGCTGGAATTCATTTTTTATTTTTTTACTTTTAAATTTTATTATTTAAAAATTTCCAATTTCCAAATTATTCAAATTTTATTATTTAAAAATTTTGAATTTCTGTTTGTTGTTTACTTGTTTATTTTTAAATTTGTATTGCCAACCTTTTAAAAATAGAAAAAAGGCAGAAAAAAGCAGGAAAAAGCAGAAAAGTTAGCAACTATAATGTCTGCAAACTGACCTTTTTTGTCTGCAAACTAACTTTTTTTGTCTGCAAACTGGCCTTTTAGGCAAAGGTTAGTTATTTTTTTCCTTTTCAGTTTACAGGTCAGTTCCGCTCTAAGGTCAGTTTTAAGGTCCAAGTGCAGATACGATATAATACAATGAATTCTAATAAATAAATAAAACAAGCGAATTTCATCAAAAAGCAAACACAATAAATTTCGTTTTATTTAGTAGTGTTGAGAGTTTAGACCCGAATATTGAATAATAAGACTTTTGTTTGGTTGAACGTTAACTTTATTAATGATATCTTATAATAAATTTTACCTGTGATTATATTATTAATGATTGGAAGTGAAACTGGAAGAGAGACTGGAATTTAGTAAAAATGAATGGAAATGGAGAAGAATTAATATTGTGTGATTTGCACTCAATATTAATGAAGAGTTTCAAATTACAAAAAATGTATAATTGACATTTTTGGTAAAATTAAAATTGATAGGAAATTGAATTGGCACGTTTAGTGCAATAAGCAATATATAGAATTTACGTACAGTTGTAAAATGTTACAACTGTACCGAATAGGAATTTAAGAAAGGACAGGTAAGTATAAGTAAGTATACTACACCTTCCCTCTTTTGAAGAATAACCTTGGGAAAGGTTATTCTGAAAATTTAGAAAAGCGATAGTAAGGTGTGGGGATTTATAGGATATTATTATGTATATAAAAATATATTGATTACATGAATCTTAATTTTAATTATACTCGTAATATTAAATTTTAATTTCCCTTTTTATTTTAATTTTTTTTTTTTTTTTTACATTTTGTTTTATTTTATTTATTTTTTTTTTTTTTGTAGGGATTATTAATCGATGTATAAAATATGTTATGAATACAAATTAAAAAAAATTTATTTATTTTTCAATTATAAAATATTTTAACAAATTAATTATAAGGAAATAGTCTCAAAAAAAATTTAGTTTTTAACAATTAAATCAAAAAAAAAATTATTTTAACGACTAATAATAAAAAAATTTTAAATTTAAGGAATTAATTATAGAAAAGAAATTTAAAAGAAAAAATTATTATTTTTTAGTTATAAGTATTATGTATGTAAAAAAAATATTATTTAATTTAAAAAAAAAAATGTTATATCTAAAAAAATATAAAAATTATTTATTTTTGTGCGCACAATATAAAAAAAGAAATTATTGACTACAAAATATTTAAAAAAAAAATTATATTTATATTTATTAAAAAAATTTTTTTTTTTTTTTTAACTAAGATTTGTATTATTATTTATAGTTGATTGAATAATTTCAATCTATTTTTATGAACTTTCAGTTCTTTATTATTTTGTTCAATAACGCAATTTGAATCTTTTATGTTTTTTATAGTATAAGGGCCTTTAAATAAAGTGTCTAGTTTATGTCTGTTTGTTTCGGACATGTTTAATAAGACTAGATCACCTATTTTTAAGTCGAGAGGTTTAGTTTTCTTATCATAACTAGCTTTATTACTTTCCTTTAACTTTTTAACTAATTGATTTATTCTTTCTTGAGAGAACTGCAATCTATATTTTATTTCGTTACAGTAAGAATCTATATTATAGATAGGTTCTATAACTGATGAGTTTAGAAATTCAAATCAGGTGGATTTTTTGCATATATAAGTTCAAAAGGACAGTAGTTATGTATAGTGGATGGAGTAGTATTAAAACAATAACTAAAATATTTTGCATAATCATCCCTATCATGTTTGTTAGTATCAATAAAAGAACGTAAATATTCGTTGAGAGTTCTATGACTCCGTTCGATAGTTCCAAACGTTTGATGATGGTATGCTGTGGATGTTGTATGAGAGATTTTAAGTAGAGAAAGAAGTTCTTTTATAGTTTCATTCATATACTCTGTACCTAAATCTGTACGTATCTCTTTCATTGGGCCATATACTAGAATAAAATAATCAATTATTGCTTTGGCAATAGTTCTTGCGTTTTTATTTTGAACTGGTATAATGGTGAGATATTTGGTAAAGCCACAGATTATTGTAAGCGCATATTCGTTACCGTTATGGGATCTTGGAAGTGGACCAATAGTGTCCATTAACACTATATCAAACGCACGCTGAGGGGTTGGTGTTAAAACCAAGTTTTCAGAATTTTTGGGTCTACTCTTATTTATTTGGCACTGTTTGCAGTTTTTTATAAATTTTTTCACATCTTGTGTGATATAAATTTCCAATGAAATTTTTGTCTTAATTTTGATAATAGTCGGGTAATACCAGTATTAGGGTGCATCAAACGCCCCTCTAGGAACAAATAACTTTGTCCCCAACCTAAAAATGTTCCATTACCCATAAAAAGTTACCATATCAAATATTTTTGTTTTCCAAAGATTTTTAGGGGGTCCACGACAACTTTGAAATTTTTGATTTTCGACCTAAAATTATCAAATCTGATATTTTTGATATTTCATAATATTTTTTATATTTTATTAATAAATATTTTTTATATTCAATAAGTAGACTAAAACTTTAATTTTATTTATATAATACATTTCCTGTTTGTTTCAACATCTGGCAACACTGACTAGTGACTACAAATTTAACTTTTCTGTTTATTTTAACATGTGGTTTTCATTTTAAACTGATTATTCCAATTAAATTTTGAAAGATAACGGATTCTCTACTTTAATAAAGTTTATTTATGTTTTTGGTTTTGAATTAAACACATTGAAGTAAATTTTGGAAGATAACGGATTCTCTACTTTAATAAAGTTTATTTAAATTTTTGGTTTTGATTTAAACACATTGAAGTAAATTTTGGAAGATAACGGATTCTCTACTTTAATAAAGTTAATTATATTTTTGGTTTTGATTTAAACACATTGAAGTAAATTTTGGAAGATAACGGATTCTCTACTTTAATAAAGTTAATTATATTTTTGGTTTTGATTTAAACACATTGAAGTAAATTTAACACCTATTTTTCTTCATCGCACTATGGAAACCAGACAGTCATCAAATATTTTTGGGCTTGGCAGCAAGGTAAGTTGTGATGATTCAAAAATAAATGGCTCAAAACTGCCAACTAATTTGCAAGTTTTACGGTGCATGATGTATCATGTTAAAGAAGGTTTACATGAAAACAGAAGTAAATGGGAGAATTCTAAACTAGTTTTTTCACAAGTAAAGGCATTTTATGAAAAAGCTAATATTCCAATGATAAGTGAACGAAAGGCCTGTGAAAAAATTTTAAAACTTCTAAATGACAATGCAAAATTAAGAGCGATACCTCTTAATCGAAGATCTGCACCAAATGTAATAAGAAAGTTAAAAGAAATGGAGGATAAACTATCTTTAACATTTCCTTTATGGCCTGTGAATGTTGAGAAACAAATAAAAAACAAAGAAGACCTTTCCTTCCTTCAGTCAATGAAAAGTGACCGCTTAGCAACTTTCGGATCATACGACAAAAGTCTCAACGAAAAGGTCAAACGAAAAGAACAAAGGCTGCAGCTGCAAGAAAAAAGAAAAGCAAAATCAAATAATGAAATTAATTCCAACGTAGTAGTAAGTGATATTTCAAATTCGACTGATGATTTTGATGAACAAATTAGCACAAATTATGTGGACAACTTAGATTTTGACGGACCGTCAACAAGTGGTACTCGAAGTCATCATCGAAATAAAAGAACTGGTACCAGTGTATTTATACCACACGACATTCTGAAGAAACCCAATCTTGTTTCTCTGGCAACCCGTCTAAACATGAGTCCAGGACAACAGGCAGCATACACAAAAACATTAGTTGCTGAATTAGGAGGAGACACATCTACTATTGCAGGTTCTTATGCCACAGCTGACAGATTGAGAAGGAAAGTGTTAATGGAGATTTCAACAGTTGCCAAAGAACAGTGGTGCTTTCCCGAATATACAACTCTGCATTGGGATTCAAAACTTGCAAATTCATTGGCCAATAAATATAAAACTGAAGAACGTCTCACTATTGTCGTTGGAAACGTTCACCAACAAAAGATTCTTGGTGTGCCAGCGTATTCTTCAGGAAAAAATCGTAAATGTGGATCAATCATTGCCGATTTGATATATGAGCAACTCATTTCTTGGCAATGCGCACAAACAATTGTGAATATGGCTTTCTATACGACTGCTTCTAACACAGGGCATGTTACTGCTGCCTGCGTCAGCATACAAAAGAAATTAAAACGTCCTCTTCTATGGTCAGCTTGCCGCCATCATATTGGAGAAGTAATTTTGTCCCATGTTTTCGATGACCTAAAAATCGAGGCTTCCAAGTCGCCGGATGTAACATTATTTAAAAGATTTCGTGACAATTTTCATCATCTTGATCAAAGTGAATTGGAACCATATGATATTAAATCAGTGAATGTACAAGTGATTAACGTAGTTGATGGTCTCAGAACAAATGCAATCCAGACGACAAAATGTGCCATCAATTCTGGAAAATGTAGAGATGATTATATGGAGTTTACAAAGCTTTGCTTAATATACTTAGACTTTCCCAATATTACACAAGCAGTAAAATTAAACCGACCAGGAGCCTTGCACAAAGCACGTTGGATGGCCAAACTATTATACACAATTAAAATTTGTCTTCTTGAGCGGAAAATACAGAAACTACCAACTGGCACAATAACTACAAAACAACAGGTTGTCAAACTGCGCGACTTTGCAAACTTTGTCACTCTTATTTACAGCACCTGGTGGATGACTAGTGATTCTGCAATAAATGCCCCTTGGAATGACCTACAAATGGTTCGTTCTCTTTTAGCATACAAGGTTGTCCATCGCATCATATCTGAGAGTGCTATTAATGCCTTTAAAAACCATTACTGGTATCTTACCGAAGAGATGGTGCCACTTGCCCTTTGGAGCAACGAAGTTCCCACAGAAGAACGAAAAGCTATCGCAAATGCAATGTTAGTTAATAAACCGAACTCCACCGTTACTGATTTTACATTGCAGAGTAGATACGGCATGGAATTTGGAAAACCTAAATTTCCAAAAAACCTCACTGTTAAAACAACTCTTTCTGATTTAGTTGGGGCAGATTCTTGGTTTTTATTTTATCTGCTTGAATTAGACTCAAGCTTCTTAATCGAAGATGTTACAAAATGGTCAACTTCGCCATCCTACACCACATCGTTCACAAAATTGCAAGCATTGAATGTAGTTAATGACTGTGCAGAACGAGGAGTCAAGCTCAGTACTGACTTCATAGATTCAGCAAAACATGAAGATCACTACCAACATGTCTTGCAGGTCGTTGAACAAGATCGTCGGAAACATGGAAATCTGCGAAAACGACAGAAACTGACTGAATCTTAAACTGAGTCTACTTGCAAGAATAAAAATTAGTAGTTTATTATTATATATTCCTTTAGTACATCAATAAACAATATGAATTTTCATAGAATATTTGATGATTTTGGTTTTTACTTGTGATGCTTTCTTTTTCAGAATTTCTATTTTTACTATACATTCCTGCGACCCGTGGACCCCATAGACTTTATTCAATTTTTTTGAAACTTTGTTTTTATCCATTTTTTATGATTTAGAAGAAAAGTAACATAGGGACAGACAGTTTCCATGACATTTTTAAAAATATGGGGCGTTTGATGCACCCTAACCAGTATGTCCGCCTAGGATTGGATCGTTGTGGTATTTTTCAATGATTGAATTTTTTTCTTCATTAGTAGTAATATGTTTTACTCTAGGAGATAACGCAATAGTGAGAGTTTTGAGATTTTCCGCCGCGATTTCATTCAATTTTTGGGTACCATAAAATAAAAATATGCTATCATTTAGCGACAGCTGCAATCTATGCATATTCAATTTGCATGCTTTGATAAAATAAGATTTACATCATATTTATCATTTGCAAAATATCCGGATATATCGATGGAAAGTAAAATTTGTTTTCCTCTCTTCAGAATCAATCTAGATTTCTCTAGGTTGATTATAATGCGGGGATATTTCCTTAATTCATGACTACTAGTAGATTCGTAAATATTAATTTTTTCCGTTTCTCTCACAAAATTAGGAGCTTGCGAATTATTTTTGGGCTTATTTATATTTCGATTTTCCGAAAGAGTTGTAACTTTAAGAATATTTTGAAAATTAGGATTTTTGATATCGTCGAAATCTATACGTGATAACGCATCGGCTCATTGTTGTCGGAACCTTTAATATATTCGACTGTGAAGTCATATTCTTCCAGATCGGGACGCATACGCGTAAGTTTAGAAGAAGGATTTTTCATAGAGAAGAGATAAGATAGTGGTCTATGATCAGATTTGACAATAAAGTGTTTTCCATAAATATATGGTCTAAAATAGTTTATTGCCCAATGTATGGCAGTTAATTCTTGTTCGATGAAAGATTTATTCTGTTCGCCTTTAGTGAATGTTTTAGAGGCAAAGGCTATTGGTAATTGAATACCATTTGAGTCTTGACTAAGTTGATATTTCACTCGCATCTGCCGTTATATATAAAGTTTTGTCAAAATCTGGATACTTAAGAATGGGAGAATTAATTAGAGTTTCTCTCTCTTTCTTTATAGAAATGATTTTTCACATAAATCAGTCCAGGAAAAAGGAACATTCTTACGTGTAAGCCGTGTTAGATGGTATGAATATTCGGCAAAGTTGGGTATAAATCTTCGATAATAGTTGCAGAAAGCAACAAATCTTCTTGCGGATTCACCATCACACGGTCTTGGATAATTTAAAATTTTATCAAATTTAGAATCATCCGGAAGAATTCCGTCTTTTGAACACTTATGTCCAAGAAAAGTAATTTCAAATTGAAAAAATCTACACTTATCCGGATGGAGTTTTAAATTGACGTTTCGACAAACATCGAAAACTTCTTTCAGATTTTTCAACATATGTTTTTCTGAACAGCCTATAATTATTAAATCATCCATATATAAAAATGCTTTAGATGGTGATAGTCCGGAAAAAGCGATGGACATCATCCGTTGAAAAGAATTGGGTGCAATTTTTAACCCGAAGGAAAGCCTTTTTAATTTAAAAGATCCTTTTTCAGTAGAAAAAGAAGTTAGATCTCTTGATTTTTCGTCTAATTCAATCTGTAAAAATCCTTGTGTGAGATCTAGTGTTGAGAAATATTTAGCGCGTCCTAATTGATCAAGAATATCGTCTATTCTGGGTAACGTATATTTATCCGCGATAAGTTTTTTATTTAATTGACGATAATCAATGACTAATCTCCAACGTTTTTCACAGCTGCCTGGAAGAGATTTTTTTGGCACTATCAAGACTGGACTATTGTATTCCGATACAGAGGGTTCGATAATATCATTTCTTTGTAATCTTTCAACTTCGTTATTGATAATATCTTTGAGAGTATGGGGAATACGATAGTTTTTAATATAAACGGGGGTCGTGTCCTTGAGACGAAGTTTTTGTTTATAAAAATTATTACAAGAAATTTTATCTTTTTCTAAAGCAAAAATATATTCAGTGCACAAGTCGAATAATTTATCTTTTACAAAATCAGGAAAATTTTTAGATAATTTACCTAAGATATCGTCTTTATTTGTTGAACTTATTGTTGGGAGATTGATAATATCATAATCGAGAAGATTTTCAGTTTTGAATGAGATGTTACTTAAATATACATTATCTTCGGTCGTGTTTAAAATTTTAACGTAGGGACAAGCTTTAGATACAATAGTTCTAGCTACATAAACTCCGTGAGCTACTTCTTGATTAAGGATTAAAACGTCTTTTTCTTGAGTATTAAAGTTATCAAGGGATATTTTTCGGATAACTTCAGCTCTAGCCGGTATGGTAAATACATTTCGACGAGGGGTATTAGATAAAGTAAAGGTTAAGTCACCCGGGCCTTCATCAGGGCGAACAATTAAAAGATCACTATCACGGTTATAATCTAGCACACAATTATATTTCTTAAGAAAATCCATTCCTATGATTCCGTTCAGGAATTGGAAAATTTTCGTCGACGATATCAAAAGTGTGTCGAAGAACAAAGAATTTACCTTCAGCTTCCTGGATTATGTCAGTTTCCACTGAACCGAGAGTTTTAATTGTTGCTGAGCCTATACCGTTTAAATTCGAGATTTTGTCTGTTCTGACCTTAATATTGTCTTTCAATTTGTTTACTTTAAAGACAGAAATATCAGCGCCCGTGTCTACAAGGTATGTATTAAAAATACCGCTCATTTTCGTTTTAAGGGAGAGATAGCTCGTTAAATGTAAATTCATGTTGAAGACATTTTTGTAGCTAGAGGGGGGTTCATTTTTAATTTTTAATGGTCCCCATCCCGTTGGTCTTGGGGACCCTCTTCGTTTCCCGAGTCCTCCGCGTTTTCACGATTTGTATTATACACGTTACGATTTCGATTTTGATTAGGTTGATTTCTATTCCGGTTTTGTGGGTTATTTCACCAATTTTGATTCTGATTTCTGTTATTGTTACCGTTATTATAGTTATTATTGTTATTAGCATGGTAATTATTATTTCGATTATGATAATTACCGTTATTATAATTATTATTCGAAGGATAGCTGTTCCGATTTCTATGCTGTGAGTTTCGGTTTGAGTTTCTTGTATTTGGACCGTTATTCCGATTATTACGTGAATTTCTACTATTCATGTTTTTATTAAAATACAAAATGCTGGACGTGTCCGTATTAACTTCTAAAAATTTAGCAATGACGTCGTTTAAATTACTAAACGTACCTGATTGCATTATTATTTTAGTTTTATCAGAATTACAATTTGTAGTTAAAGATTTAACGGCTGATTGAGTTGCATACTTAGCAGCAATATCTGCCGGTACTCCGTCTGAAAGGTAAGCATTTTCTAATGCTTTAGCTAATTCCTCAATTTCTTTTGAAAATTGATTAGAAGATTTTCCGTTTTGACGGGTGTTTAAAATTTTCGCTACTAAAAGTTCAGTAGATTCACCTTTAATTTTTTGGTTCAATCGGTCGATTATTTCCTGAACCGTATTTTCATTAGTAATAAGGTTTCTACACGCACCTTCTAATTTTGTTTTTATAATGGCTACATGAAGTTGTTCATGTGCACCTACTTGTAAATTTATTAAATTTATAGCATCGATAAACGATTTCAGATTGGTGGCACTGTCATTAAAAATGGGAAATATTTTTGCCGCCAGTGAAAGAAATTCATGTGCTTCAAGTGGCATGTTTGTTTTCTGATTTGAAATGTTTTCAGGGTTTTCAACTTGAATATTTTTGTCAGAAAATTTTGATGGATTATCTGAGGTTAATTTTTGATGTTGATTATTTTGTAATTTTTTGGAAGTAGATTGTTCGTTACTTTCCGAAATCACTAGTTTCTATATCCTGAATTTCGTTGCCGCTTTCCTCAGAATCATCTGTCTCCAATTGTGAGGTTTCTAATTGGTCTCCAATTTCTAATTTTTTTGGATTTTTGTATTTCAATAGTTTAAGGGCTCTTTCTACTTTTCGTGCGATTGTATCAAAAATAGTATAAGCACCATACTCTAACTTATTAAGTTTTATGAACCTATAAATTGTTCTTGAAATAATGTTAAAAGAATTTATTATTATTTTAATATGGTATTTTCTTGTGTCGCCTTTAGGAGGCTTTGCGATATTTACGCATTTAAAAGATTTTTCGATATCTTCCCTGTGGGATTTTATAAACTTATCGTAGGTTATAGTCCATGACATTTATATAAAATAAGAAATATCACTCCAATAGTCAAAACGAAATATTACTCCAATAATAGCATTGAAAATGATTTGATAAAAGAAATTTCTCTTATAGTCCAAAAAATATATATTTGATCAAATCTTTCTCATATTTCTTTGTATGCAAAACAAATCAAATAAAAAATATACTTAAACTTTGTAATTGCCGTCGGAAGAATATTTAATTTCTCATTTCCATATTAATAAATATTTTTTGTTTAAAGTAATGAAAAACTGAGAAAATTGGTAATTTAAAAAAAAATTTCGTGCAATATTGCCAACTTAAAATAAAAAAAATTAATTTTTTAAATTTTCATTAAATAGTTATAATGATTGTATGTTAATTTTATTCAATTTATTTTCATAAACATTCATTGTATGTAGTTATAAACATTTATTTAAATTGAATATATTTTTTCTTTTATAAAAAAAATTAAAATTTATACTAATAAGTTGTATTGTAAAAAATTTTTTTTTTAAATGCACAAAACTTTATCATAAAAAAATTAATGCCTAAAAATTCGGACAATAAAAAAAATAAGGGAAAACGATGGTTAAAACGATGGTTATAATGCAAAATGTAATAGTAAATATTTTAGACTAGTTGGACCATTGATTGTCCTCTATCAAAGTATTTCCTTTTTGTGGCTTGATGCCATGTTTTATATATTTTTCGTAGAAAAGAGAGTATGGCTATTATAGTAAGAATGTATAACATAAGAAGAATATCAA
This sequence comes from Hybos culiciformis, assembly GCA_964007475.1. Taxonomy (NCBI): domain Eukaryota; kingdom Metazoa; phylum Arthropoda; class Insecta; order Diptera; family Hybotidae; genus Hybos; species Hybos culiciformis. Next base: position 80,502,778 of record OZ023273.1, read on the forward strand.
AATTTTCTATAGATGTAGATACGAATTCTATACTATTAACTACAGTCCCGTCGTTACTGGGACGAACTTCTTTGAAATCTTGATGGCCCATGATACCGGTGTATGAAAAAATGTACGATGGTATTTGCTTAAGATTTTCTTTTTTTTGTGAATAAGATTCTTGCTAAGTGGAGATTTGCATTAAAGTCAATAAACATTCAATTATTAACATATACATATAAAACAAAATAAAATTTTATTAAAAAAAAAAATTGTTGGGTTTTTGCAATATTTTATTATATATTATGTTCTGAATAGAAAAACAAACATGATTCAAAATGCGTTTTTTTTTTTTTTTTGATACACTTTTGTGAAAAAAATAAAATTATTTTATTTTCTTTTTTTTTTCAATGTTATAATTTTTTTTTTTTTTTTTTTTTTCGAATATATTAAAAAATTTTGGTACAATTTTGAGTAAATATATAAGTATATATAAAAAAATGTATATTTTTATATTAAATGAAATAATATTAAAATTGGATGGACTTATCTATGATGTTGGTTCATTACGATGAAGATTCATTGCGAAGACGATTCATTACGTTGACGATTCATTACGATGAAAATTCATAACGATGAAGATTTGTTGTTTACCATTACGGTGCTAATCATTCATTACGGCTAAATTGTTTTTTTCTTTTTAAATGGATCTGAGCTGGAAAGTTCAGATTTTCGAAACGGAAAAAAATGCAGCGAAATGACTTGGTTTTCTAAAAAAATGTAAACAATACTTTACCCCTCTGATCTCTTAAACATTACAAATCCTACATTCAACCGAAATTAGAATATAATTCACACATATGGGCTGGTGCTCCTAAAACCCATCTTGATATAAAATCCAGAGAAGGGCTATTAAATTGATCAATAATCACCAAACCACCAGCTCTTTAACATTCCTCAATCATCGTCACAATGTAGGCGCACTTTCCATTTTTTATAAATATCTTGTTGGATGTTGTGGATAAAAATTATTGTTCTACATGTAATATTTAGGTTAATGAAATATCGACAAAAGAAAGAATTACGTTATATTGCAAAATGCTTAATATGCATTTTGAAATATAATTTGACCGAATTCTTTCTTTTGATATTACATCATAAAAATAAAAATGTAACTCAATATTCTGAATGTGAAAAAAAAAGAAAATAAGTTCTAATTTTAACAGCAACAAGATCGGTCGTTTTATTTCTAACAATTGGCGCAGCCTGTAGGATACGAACCTACGCTCCCAAAGGGAATCTAATCGGGAGCAATGTTGTGGATAAAAATTATTGTTCTACATTTAACATTTAGGTTAATGAAATATCGACAAAAGAAAGAATTACGTTATATTGCAAAATGCTTAATATGCATTTTGAAATATAATTTGACCGAATTCTTCTTTTTGATATTACATCATAAAAATAAAAATGTAACTCAATATTCTGAATGTAAAAAATAAAGAAAATAAGTTTTTATTTTAACAGCAACAAGATCGGTCGTTTTATTTCTAACAATTGGGGAAGCATGTGAAAAAAAAAAAAAGAAGTTAATTGTGAAAAAGTGTATTGTGAAGTAAAACATAAAAATTAAAAGAAGCCTATGAAAAAATAATGTTCGATGTAAAATAATAAAATAATATTGAACGCAAAGAATATTTTTTTAAAAAATAAAATACCATTCTAAAGAATAATTATTTAAAAATAAAACACCATCCTAAAGAATAATATTAAAAAAAAAAATTAAATAAATAAAAACTCCAACAAACTGCGAGAAATATTTTAAAAATATAGAATAAAATAATAATAATATAAAAAAAATTATATGATATTAATCAAAAATTGATTTGGCGATTGAAACTTTTGATTGAAGGAATAAGAGGATTATACTGGTAACATCATTACAATAGGAACAATTAACAGAAAAATTTTAAGCAGCATTGCAGGGAGAATTTTAAGCAGCATTGCAGGGGAATTGAATTATTATCTAAGCAACAATATTTTAGTAAGTTAAAAAGTATAATAAAATATCATTGAACTTTGTTAAAATTAAGAAATTTGATATAGTACTTGTATAAAAAAAAAAAAAAAAAGAAAAAAAGTAAACAAATTTTATGATTACTGTTAGGTTTTAAACCAAATTTTTGTTCTGTTTTTAGTAATTTGAACATATATAAGAAAAAAATTAAATAAAATTTGTGTTTTAACTGATAAGAAAAATAAAAATGAATTTTTTGTTTGGAAAATAAAAAGGGGTAAATATTACTAGATATTAAAAGATAATGATTATTTAGCCAATTAATAATTTTTTTTTACATTTGAATTGATGTACCAAATACATTGATTAAATACGTTTTATTTGGAAGTAATGAGTAGTGGTAGTCAAAGCGACGAAACGTCATATAATTTGTCCTTACGTACAAAAAAAATTAAAAAAAATTTAGGGTTAAAGACAAAAAGTAAAAATAAATCTTTGATAAGCACAAATTTTGAAAACCATTCAGAAAACGATTCTTCCAAAGGTAATTGTACTTTAATCTCTACAGAATTAGAGTTAAACGAAGAAACAGAAATTTATCAAAATATTAATTCAGATACACACTCGGAAAGTGAATCGGAAAGTGTCTTTAATAAAAGTAATAATACCGTCATATCTGTAGATAGCCTAGAAGATGATGAAAGAATAAATAAATTGACGACAAATCTAGATAATCAAATAGGTATAACAAAAAAATTGTGTACACAATTGGATAAACGAACAACAACATTTAAACAAGACATTAAAAACTTTTTGGAAGGTACTTTTAAAATTTCGGAACAAAACACACCTATTAATAAAAAAAAATGGCGGACTCTACTAGACTTACAAACATAATAGCCACAATAAATCAAGCTATTCCAACTTTTTCGGGAGAACCTTTTGAAAAAACAACATATGATCTCCATATTTTTTTGAAAATTTCTAATACTATTTATAATTCATTAACGGAGGAAGAAGAGAAAACAATGTTTTTATCTTTATTACCTCAACTAAAATTAAGAGGAATACCTTATGAAATGTGTATAAATCAAACTTTCATTTTATTTTTTACATTTTATTTTTTTACTCACTCACCTAATAATTTTCATAACGAAATCTCGGTACTGGAGTGTTTTTAGCAAATAGCTTAATTAAACCGATTAATGGGTACGTAGTAGTGGGTCTAATGAATGTTAATGATTTTGATGTTACAATTGATAAAATAGAATTAAATACAATGCCCTTAAATGAATATAGAATTGGAAATTTAAAGAATTTTACAGAAAGAGAATGTAGTTCAAAGGAAAAATTAGGTTCCAAAAATAGAAGTAAAAGATATGAAGCGAAAATAAATTATTGTAAAATTAATAACGAAGAAATTGACGAAAAAAGATGTAAACTACTATTAGAAGAAATAAATTTAGATGATTAGATGGTACGTTAAATAATATCGAAAAAGAGTCTGTTACTCAAATTTGTAAAGAATAAAATAGTATTATTTTTCTGCCTGGAGATAAATTGTCACATACAGACGAAGCTGTACATTCAATTATAACCCCACTAGATTCAGCACCAATAAATCAAAAGATGTATCGGTTACCACAAATACATAAAGAAGTAATAAGGGAACATGTTAGGGAAATGTTAGAAAATAAAATTATTGAGCTTAGTAAAAGCCCGTGGAATTCACCTTTATTAGTGGTTTCGAAAAAATCAGAAAAAAATTGGCGGGTCGTCGTAAATTTTAGAAAAATAAATGATATTACAGTCGGGGATGCGTATCCTCTACCACGAATGGAAGATATATTAGACCAATTAGGGCATTCACGGTATTTCACCACTCTGGATTTGGCAAGTGGATATCATCAAATTTTGATGGACGACAAGGACAAGGAAAAAACCGCATTTAGCATTCCGGAGGGACATTATCATTTTTTAAGAATGCCATTTGGTTTGAAAAATAGTCCAGCCACTTTTCAGCGAACAATGTCAATAATAATGTCTGGTTTAGAGGGAATAGATTGCTTTATATATTTAGATGATATAGTAATAACGCAAAGAATTTAGAAGACCACAATAAGAAACTTATCCGAGTATGTGACCGTTTAAAATCAAGTAACTTGAAGTTGCAACCACGTAAATGTCAATTTCTCAGTAAGGAGGTAGTTTACGTGGGTCATAAATGTTCGGCTTTGGGGGCGGAACCAGATTTGGGTAAAGTTCAGTGTGTGATAAATTTTCCAACTCCTAATTCGGTTAAAACGGTACAAAGTTTTCTAGGTCTAGCAAATTGCTATCGTAAATTCATACCTAACTTTTCAGCCGTAGCAAACCCCCTTAATAAATGATTGCGAAAGGAGTCAAAGTTTAAATGGGATCCTGAGTGTGAAAAATCTTTTGTTAAATTAAAAAATGCCCTAGTACAGCCACCTGTACTCTAGCATATCTAGATTTTGACAAGAAATTTTTTTGAACAACTGACGCTAGTTCTGAGGCATTAGGTGCTGTATTGTTTCAAGGCGATAATTCTGATAACGAACACCCTATTGCGTACGCTAGTCGAACTCTTAACGCCGCCGAAAAAAATTATTCAACAATCGAAAGAGAATTATTAGCAGTAGTTTGGGCGATGAAAAATTTTCATTGTTACTTATATGGAAAACCATTCACTGTTTTTTCAGACCATAAGCCTTTACAAAATTTAAAAAATTCAAAGACATTAATTCTCGATTAACCCGATTCCAATTAAAACTTTCTGAATACACGGAAAAAAAAATTTAGAGCAATTCCCAATTTTTTCGTTGTTGACTCCCCAATTTTATGGGAAAAACACATCTGTGGGCGATATTGGGACACATTCCTATATTTTTATAGGTAACCAATCCCATATTTTATGGGACACTTTACCAAAAAAATATCGAAATCTTCAACTGAAATGGAATTAAGTCCCAATTTTTTTAGGTATTATTTCTATTAAAATATGGAGCTGTCCTCATGATTTATGGAGTTGGTCCAAATAAAATTTAGGACTAATTCCTATTTTATTGTAGGAATCTGTCCTTTTAAAAAGTAAATTAAAAGGACTAAGTACTGTAGTATAAAAGGTAAACATTACAATTGTTGTAGGAATTGATACTAATATAGTTGGTAAACACTCCTATCCTAATAGAAGTAAGTCTACATTTTTGAAGCAGGGGTTCCAAATTTTTTAGGAATTGATCCTAGTTTAATAAGTAAACACTCCTTTGTTTATAGAAATAAATACTATATTTTTAAAGCAGAGATTCCAATTATTGAAGGAATCGATACTAATATAATTAGTAAACATTGCTATAGAAATAGAATTAAGTACTATATTTTAAAATCAATGTTTCCAATTATTATCGGATTCCATCCCAATATAATAAGTAAGCATTCCAAATATTGTAGGAGTTGATACTGTTCTAATTATTAAAGATTCCTATACTAATAGAAATTAGGGCTATATTTTTAAAGTAGGAATTCCAAATTTTGTAGGAATCGATTCCAGTTTAATTAGCAAACATTCCTACGCTTATAGAAGTGTGTACCATATTTTAAAGCAGTGATTGCTATACTTGTAAGAATTGATCCTAATGTACCAAGTAAACATTGCAATTTTTGTAGGAATTGATACTAATGTAATTAGTAAATATTCCTTTAATAATAGAAGTAATAACTACCTTCTAAAGTAGGGATTCCAATTGTGGTAGGAATCGATACTAATATTATTAGTAAACATTGCTATAGTAATAGAAGTAAGTACCATATTTTAAAAGTAATTTTTCCACTTATTGTAGGAATTCATCCTAATGTAATAAATAAACATTCCAATTGTAATAGGATTTGATACTAGTATAATTAGTAAACAATCCCATAGTTATTGAAATAAGTACTACATTTTAAAGCAGGGGCTCCAATTAATGTTGAAATTGATACCAATATAAATAGTAAACATTCCTAGAGTTATAGAAACCAGTTCTAAATTTTGAAAGTTTCAATTCCAAATAATATAAGAATCGATCCTAGTATAATAAGCAAACATTCCTATTATTATAGGAGTTGCTACAACTATAATAAGTACATATTCTTATTGTTATAGAAATAAATACTAAATTTTCAAGTAGCGATTCTAATTATTATAGGAACTGATCACAATATCATAAGCAAAAATTCCAATTATTATAGGTGTTGACACTGATATGAATAGTTAACGTTCCCAATGTTATAGAAGTAAGTACTACATCTTTAAAGAAGGGATTCTAATTAATGTAGGTATTGATGTAGTATAATTGGTAAACATTCCTACAGTTATAGAAGTAAGTTCTACATTTCAAAAGAGGCGCCCACAAACCACATTGGTTCTATAACGTAGTTGAAATGTAAATTACCACTAATAATGATTTGTTGAGACAAATTATATTTCACAATTCACGAAAATAATTAACACCTTTTCTGTATAAATGTAGAAACTTACTTTTATAAATATAGGAACGATGATTTATTTTTAAAACTAAAATCGTCTAGTATCAAACTCCAGTATTTTTATTCTCTTTCGGTAATAATCCGAAATCTCAGCCTTCTTTTCTTGTTGCTTCCTGAAATAAATAACTTAGTTGAGGTTAAATTATTTTTTAGTATTTTTTTTTTATGAAATTCAATTGTAGGTACACATATAATATATTTGTTTAAATTTAATTGAACACATTTCGAAATTAATTTAACTTAATTCATTTTTAAATATCATTACAAAAAAACTTGACTATGTATATATACATAGTTTGTATTTTCAATGTATAACGATAATATTTTAAGATTTATTATTAATTTTTATCCTCTAAGACTTTTTGATACACAGAGCTGTAAAAACTTAAATACTTTGGTATTCAGTACTAGTAGTTTTCTTAAAAAGGAATTGTATTTAGAAAAGTGTTGATTAAAAAGTTATTGTATTTAAAAAAGAATCAATACTTTTTTAAAAAAGGAATTATATTTAGAAAAGTATTGATAACGAAATAATTGTATTTAAAAATGAATCAATAAAAGTGAAGCATAATTTAATAATTTTTTAAACATTTAATTCAGTATACCTAAATTCGTATAAAAAAAAATAAATGTAAACATAAACAAATGTAACACAATCTCGAATCAAACGTTTTGTAAATCAGAGGTATTCCTACCTACTTATGTACCCACCTGGGGTAGGTAGGTGGTTAGGTAGGTAGGTGATTAGGTAGGTAGGTGGTTAGATAGGTAGGTGGTTAGATAGGTAGGTGGTTAGGTAGGTAGTTGGTTAGGTAGGTAGGTGGTTAGGTAGGTTGGTGGTTAGCTAGGCAGGTGGTTAGGTAGGTGGGTGGTTAGGTAGGTAGGTGGTTAGGTAGAAACATGGTTAGGTAGGTAGGTGGTTAGATAGTTGGGTACATAGGTGAGTATAGGTACCTATGTACCCACTTATGTACTCATCTACCTACCTAACCACCTACCTACCTAACCACCTACCTACCTAAACACCTACCTACCCAGGTAGGTACATAGGTAGGTAGGAATACTTCTGATTGATTCGAGTTGTGTTACATTTGATTTTGTATACATTTTTTTTTTATACATATTTAGGTATACAGAATTAAATGTTTAAAAAATTATTAAATTATGCTTCACTTTTATTGATTCATTTTTAAATACAATTACTTCGTTATCAATACTTTTCCAAATATAATTCCTTTTTTAAAGAAGTATTGATTCCTTATTAAATACAATAACTTTATAATCAATACTTTTCTAAATACAATTCCTATTAAAGAAAAGTATTGATCACTTTTTCAATTACCATGTATTTGGAAATCGAAAATATTTGAATTCTTACAGTTGTTCTGATGATACATTATTTAAAAATAGAAAATTTATTTACATAGTTTAATTTCAAAAAACTTTTTTATGGAACCAAATCAAATAAATTTTTAAATGCCTTACTTATTAGTACTAAAAATACACAGTACGTATGTAACAATTTTGTTTATATGTAATACGATTATTTTTTATTTTACACAACAAAATACATAATTTTTAATAATTTCAAAAATTGTGTTGTTTTAGTATCTTATTATTAAATTTTCTCCTTTAAGTTTTAGTATAGTATACTTATAGCTAATATTTTTTAAATTTAATTGTTGTAAAAAATTAATTTTTGTAAAAGTTATATTAAAGCAATGGCGATGTACGTCAAAATATTCGGTATTCAAATTATTAAGAATCATATAAATTTTCTCATCACTGTACATTAATAAATATTGAATAGAATAAAAACAAGGATATCCATCCTTCTCATTGAATTGCAAAATTGTCTTAGACTTCAACTTATTTCCGTTAATGGAAATCCACCTATAAAACTTTGACTCGTATTCATTTATATTGTATGATTTTAAAATATCTACAATTTCTGACCTATGTGGAAAAATTTCTTGACCTCTTTCTATTAAATCCTTCATTTTAAATTTTTTAGAAAATTTTACACTCTCGGAGAGCAAGTAACGTTTAGCCAAAGAAAAACATATGTCTTTTCTACTGGTAATAGACCTAGCAATACCTTTAAAATATTTGTGTTTGGCTTCAAATCTCATGCACCAAAGCTGAGTCAAAGGTCCAACAATACGCATAATGCGAGGATAATGAAGCATAAAGTGGTGCTTTGGTTTTAATGGTAAATTGAATTCTTTTAAATATAACTCGTGATGCGTGTAAATCAAATAAGACAAAAACTGAACTGAAGAATTTTCTACAGAGTTTTGTAAAATAACATCTAAAATAGAGATAAATACCCCATTTGGAATCATTTTCAGGAACCCACTCCCCTACCAAGACACCAAAAAATCTTAAAAACCAAAGCATTTCTGAAGCAGATAATTTTAATTTTAAATTTTTCAAATTTTCTTCTGAAATGGATTGAGGAAGGTTTATATGTTCATATTGACCAAAATCAAAATGATTTATACGAATATTCATATCATTGATTGTAAAAAAATTTTCAGAGAAAATATAATGCCGTAATAATAAGGCTAATTCGTAGTTAGCAACTCCTTCTAATAGGTCGTGCATTAAATCAACTGAGAAATTTTCAGTGCAATGAAAAGTGTTGAGATCATTAAATAAACATATTTCCCTGATTCCTGTTTTAGATATGTCATTGATCGCTAGATGTTCTGAATAGTTTTCAATATTTCTTAAAAGAGAAACATCCTCAATGACAGAGTATTTTGTTAAATCTTTAGACATGAAGCAAACTCTGCAAAAATGGTTCGCTACAAAACATTCCGTAAATCCTAACATTGAGTTTAAGCCCTTATTATCCCCAACACAAAACGCAAGTACAAAATAAAATTTATATTCATGAAATTGTAAACCCTTTTCTTCTAAGCCTTTGAGTTCTTCAATAAGCGGACTAAATACTTTATTACCGTAGTTTTTTTTGTCAATGCTATTAAACAACATATCTAAAAATTGATAATCAAGTTTTGAACGATATTTTGGTGGAAGAAATCAACAAGAGAAATAAACACCTCCCAAGTTTTGTAGCCCCGCTCGTGATCCCAATGGATTGTTGGTTTCGAATTCATCGAAATATATTACAATTGGAAGAACGAAAGTAAACTTGTTAGAAGGATATTTTGAACATTTTTCCTTCCAAAACGTTGTTTGAATAACGTTTGAAATTGATTCATTTTCTTCCTCCAATTCTCTTATATAATTCATCATTGTTTCGATTACACCTTCACAAGATATTAGCTGAAACAGTGATTTCTTAATGGAAACATAAGATGAATTTACATCTACTTTTTTATAAATGTACTTTGATCTTTCTTTGAAGTTTCGAACCTCTGACCCATTTTAATTTTATCAACTTCCCCATAATTAGTAAGATCGGAAACAAATTTCTCTCGGCGATGTTCAGTTCTTAAAGGAGCGAGTGAATTTCGAACTTCAGAAAAAATTGATTTAATAAGAAATAAATCCTGATTTATCGTTACTTTATTTGTAATAATATTTTCCATTTCAAGAAAAATTTCTCCGTTTAAATATTGGTCAAAACTTTTAAATAGCGTTTGCAATGTCTTTCTGCAAATATTGGGATTCTGATACAGTTCAAACAATAAATTTTCATTCGAATTATTTATGGCTTTACGGAAATTAACCAAGTTTTTTTCCTTAAAGCAAGTTTCAGTTGGAAGAATTGGGTTTCCTATATGGGCTTCTTGAACATTTAGTAGGTCAATACTTTTATTTAAATTACTTGGTAGTTTTTCAGTTTTTTTATCTTTTAAGTCAGAAAAAAGTTTAAATTTTGAGAAATGGGAACGTATGTGGTTTCGAAAAGAATTAACTTGAGAAAAAAGTCGATTAGGATTACACAATTCACAAACGAAATGTTTTTCGAAAGAATGAAAACATTTTATATGCCCTAAATACATTTTTTGACTAGTCATTATTTTTTTGCATTTAAAACAATTCATTGTCTGAATTTTTAAAAATTTTCTTATATAATAAAAATTAATTGAAGCTTAAAATTAAAATTAAAAAATATTTACGATGAATTTGGAACACTAGAATACTTCTAGTTAGGTGGTGTGATGTGTGTTTAACATCATTTGCAATTTACTTTTCGAATCTACGAATCTAAAAAAAAAAAAAAAAATTATACAATAAAGATATAGTAAAAAACAAAACATAATCAAAATATAACTTACATTTTATGACTGGTATTTACTAATTTTTCTTAAAGTAAATTTGAAACGCTCGAAAAAGTTTTATCGTAATGTGTATGAATATCATAAATAGCTTGTTGTAATAATGTCCAAATTGGCTCACAATCTTGTGGATATTTAGCATTCAATGTAATTTAAATGTGGTATCAACTGCATTCAAAAGTCAATCAAATTGGTAATGAGTGTTTTCCACTACAACAAATGCTTTATGAATATTTTCTAAAATGAGATGATAAAATAAATTCGTTCAGTTCTGGCATTGATTGAAAATAGTATAAGATTATTTTTTCAAAAAGTTTGTTTGAAATTTTATTTTTATTTTCCAAAATTATGGTGCTTGTAAAACAATAAAAAAGTTACATTATCAATTTACTAACAGTAAATACATTCAAATCTCTGAAAATATGTTTAAAAATAAATGTATAAAAGTAAATGAAAGAAACTACTTATACTATTATTAATCAATGGTTCTAGTTATAACAATTTGTGAATTCAATAAATAATTTTTTTATGTTCCATGTAAAAACGAAAAATACAGCAGAAAATTAGAACTCAATAATTTGTTGAAAACAACATACGAATCTGTAGTACTACGTTCATAAATATACTGTACTGAGAGTGAGTATACAACAAAAATTTCAAGGCCTACTTAACATAAAAAGTATTAGTATTATAATATGAACTGGTAGATCCAATGCAAGTTGAACGTTAAGCCGAAATTAACTCAAATTAACAAATATATGGACTGCAATTATTTGTTAATATACAAAATATTCTGATAGTGGCTTACGAACAAAAAAAACTGCATCCACATTTTGTAGAATTTTAGCTAATATGAATCGAATCTTTATCTGATATCAATTCAAGTTTTGTTTAGAATATGTATTGTAACCCAGCGAATACTGGCTGATACTTAATAGTTTTTAAGTTAAAATTTTTATAATCACATTATTATCTTATTAAGCAACTCCAATAGAATAATTTTCTATTTTTATTTGATGTTAAAATTAAAAAATAACGCAAATTAAAAAAAAAAATATTTTCATTTTATGAAACATATTATTCAGTTTTGGGTTCTTTCGTTTTATTCGAACTTAGAAAAAAAAAATTCTATGCACAATCTACATAATGTATTAATTTTTTTTTTGCAGGCATGAGGCACAGAAAAAAATTTGCTCGTACTCATTACGTCAAAAAAGTTCGTTAATGACATTCTCGTTAAGATAACGTAAAATAATGAATAATTACGTTTTTGTAACGTAAATTTCGTTTATTTTCTTATTACGAACATTTTTTTCATTTTTAGTAATCGTTAAAAAAGTTCGTTATCGTTAAATACGGGAAACAAAAATTTCAATCCATACAGAACTTATATTTTCCATTTTACACATTGCCGTAAATGTAGTTCATAGCTCAGTGGCAGAGTTGGTGGATTGCAATGTTTAGGACAGTGGTTCGAAGCTACAAGCGAGCATAAAAAAAATTATTAAAAAAAATGAAAAAAAAAATTAAAAAATAAATTAAAAAATAGAAACTAAATAAAAAAAATTAATAAATAAAAAAAAATAAATAAAATAAAAAAAATAAATAAAAAAATAAAAAAATAAAAAAATAAATACAAAAAAAAAAATTGAAAAAAAAAATAAATAAATAAATAAAAAATAAATAAATAAAAAATTAAATAAATAATAAAAAAAAATGTTGTCTAGTAAATTTTTTTTTTCGTATTTGCGGTGTTTTTGCTGAAGAATTTGAAAGGTTTTTGGTTTTGTGGTATAACGAACTTTTTTAACGAACTACGAGCTTTTTTCAACGAAATGTTCGTTGTAGCCAAAATAACGCATTTTTCGTTGATTTTAACGAATTATTTAGTTATTAGTACGAGCAAATTTTTTTCTGTGAATAAGGCACAGATGTTTCTAAGAGGCAATAATACTTTTCAAGTGTATATATATTTAGTAAAAAGCTAACAACATGATTAATAACAAAATAAGCTTACCTGTATTGTCTTCAACGGCAATTACCAGCGGTTGGAAAGTTTTCTTCTCTTTAAAATGAGTTTTCTTTATGTCATTAATAGTCTCCAAAACAAGAAAAGTATCCTAAAAATAAAACAAAAATTGTTAGTCATTATTAAATTAAGTTTTTCTTATTTTTCTTACATGAATTATTCTTATGAAAGAGTTTTGAACTTCGAAACTACTCAATTTAATTCTTTTAGCTCTTTTTTCTGTTTTATTTTTTCTTCAAATCTATAAACCGAGCCAGATAATAAAGCAGGCAATAAAAAAAATCCAACTGATCATAGGCGCCCGGAGCGATGAGACCTAAACACTAAACTCGTACAAATTAGAAACCCGATTTTAATTTAAATAATATTAGAATGTTTGTCATTTTTCAAACGAAAAAAAAAACTTATTATCTCGCACAATAACTTTTTTATAAGAACGCTTGCCCTTAAATTTCACTTTTTTAATGCGCTAAGAAATTTTGAGAACATTTAAATTAGAAATTTTAGATTTTAATTTTTTCAGATTTTTATGTCTTGCAGTATTTAAATTGTTTTAATAAATTATTCAATTTTTTTTTCATATTTTTCGATTTTTGAGTCACGGGTAAAAATACAAAAATATTTATAAATTTTGGAATTTCTAAATCCACGGAATTCCAGATATTCCTTTTTCATATTTCGCTTAGTCAAGAGCAACACATTTATGAAAAAAGAATTCCTTTTCTGGTTACTTTTATGATAGAGACATTGTCGAAGTAGTTCACGCGAGCTTACGAATCTACGCCACGCGACGTAAAAAAGAAAATCATCGTTCAGTTACAATAAAAAAATAACTGTTCAGTTACAAAAAAATAAAGCAATTGCATTTCTTAATATTTATGGTGTAGAAATATCTATGGTGTATAAATATAAAAGATTATTTTTTTAACTTTTACGCCGGAGAAGTTCAATTTACGTGTTTGAGTATAATACGCCTCATAAAGTTTCATATAATGTGTCTTTTTTATGTCGCATACGTGCAGGAACTACGTCTAAAATATCTTCGTTGGTTTTGTTTTTCTTCTAATTGGCGAGTTACTGAAAGTTTTGGAACGATTCGGAAGACGGAAGGTATCTGGTTTTTTTTTCTTTGTATATGTATTACATATTATTTATTTTTTATTTGTTTTTTATTATCTAATCCAGCAAGTGAATTCGTTTATTAAAAATGTTAATTTATGTTTGTTATTTTTTACTTTTAAAAAGAAAAGATTCATATAAGATACATGTAACTTAATTCTCAACACATTTTTTTTATTTTCATCGTTGAAGAAAAACATATTTATAAACTTTTTAAAAAAATTTTCTTGCCCCCCCCCCTAGAAAAAATCCTGCGGGCGCCTATGCAACTGATGGTCCACCGTGTCTTAAGATTATTTCTGAATATGCTGATGATTACTTCTTTTGGCAGAAAGTGATTAGCTTTTCATTCAAGTTCTCCCATGTATTGAATAGTAAATCTGTTTTGTCAGGAAAAGCTTCGTCGAAATCAGTTAATAATAATTGATAACCATTTTCATCCTTGAGCACTGGGTATTTATCAAAATATTGTTTTATTGTTGAATTAGACAATATTTTTAATCTATAAATAAAATATGGAAAAAGTTAAAATCAAGAAAATAATTATCAATAATTTTATAATTTGAATCAACGGGTTATCATGCGATGCATTGTGAGAAATTGAACTACCTGTAAGACCTTGTGTCTGACCAATATTTTTTTACTTTGTCCCAAGGAGCCAAAGATTTTTCTAAAAAGGTAATTTTTTCTGTAGTTTCCTTGTCTGAAACTTCTTTTTCATTATTGTTTTCGTTATGGGATGATGTATTTAAACAATTTCTTTTAAATTTTTTTCGAACATAATTATAGGTTTCAAACAACTTTCCAGTTGGGCATGATTTAGTATTTTTGTTGTATGGCGTGTAATAAATCGCTGCAAGTTCTTCGGGAAACTCTTCACAAATTTCATTTGTTAATTGCTTAAAAGATGTTACTTTTGGGACTTCATTTTCAAAAGCCCCTAGTTCGGCATAAATAATTACATTAGCCAAGGCACATCTCGTCGCATTATCTAAAAATCCGTTATGTTTATTAAATTGTTTAATTAATGTTCCCTCACAGCATTTCAAATAATTATTTAAAGTTCTACAATTTGCTGAACCGATGATTTCAGATTGTATTACTGTGTCATCGAAATTTTCGACCACGAACGAAATATTCTCGCGGGTACTTGAGCTTTCACTTGTGCCCGAACATATGATAATAGGATCTTCTACTACCTTAAAGACATAATTACCAAATTAGAAGCCCATATTGTTTAATGTGACTCAGGCACACCCAAAAAGAAAATTAATAATAGGCACGTCCCATTTTTATATTTGTCAACAAAATATTAAATTTTTTTTTTTAATTTTATTCCTAAATAAGTTCAAATTAAAAAAACTGGTTGCAAACGCAAAACAGAGCAAAGTTGTGATTTATTCATTTTTTGGACTTTTTACACTTTCTTATCGCATTTGCAAAATTCAAAGATTTTAAATTGATGCAGTAAAATAAAACCGTTTGTACCCTTTTTGAAATCTAACTTCTAACTTAAAAACGCGAATTTTTGTAAGAGGACATAAAAAGGTTAGAAAACTATTTTTTATTCTTTTGGATTGCGATAAACTTTTGGTAAAGGGCAAGTTAAAAACCATTTATTTTTTGTTTTTTTAACACAACATTTAAATCGATTTTAACAAATTTGTTTAAACGGGGGAAAAAAAGATTAAGAGCAGTTTCATCGTAAAACTGTTAGAAGATTAATTTTGCTTATTTGAGACTTATTTCTCATTCAATTGATAAACAAAGCCATTAACGTAATTTTGAATTTTTGTCTCATTCAAATGAAATATCATTTATTTGATGGTGTCACCACCGGTAAAATTATATACATTCAATTGCCTTTCTAAAGTTTAGTAAAAATTCCGTTAAACGTGAAAAATATCAACTTAAAGAAACTTAAAATTTTCGACAAAAAAATGTATAGGGCGTACTTTAGCGCTGCGCCGACTACCTGTATGTTACCTTAAATTTATCGATGAACTCTTCTTTGAATTTTCGCCAAAACATTATACGAGGTTAGGGTTGCCATTTCTACCCCTTTCAGGGGTAGACTACCCCTTTTCGTCATTATTTACATAGATATACCCCTTTATGAAAATCGCTAAAGCGGTAGACAAAAATACCTCTTTTTTTAAAAATATGATAAGTGTCTTTAATATGCGAACAGATTTCTGTTAACTTATGATACCAAATTCCACAAGAAATGTAAAACTTACTACAACATTACAACGAAACGCGAACTCTACTAAAATACTGTTACTGATTTGCCAATGATGGTTAATGAAGTGTATTTTTTTAGAAAAACTGAAAATTCCGAATTATTAAAAAACAATTCGAGGCAACGAAAAATATATTTGAATTATTTTTTATTAATATTAATGTTTATCTACCTAAAGCTTTGAAATTTGGCCTTTTTTGTTATTTTATGTTTGTGTTAATTATTATTTGCAATTTATTTTTAAAATACTAATAATAGAACTTTTGTAAAAGAATGTTTTATTTATCATATGTGAATCATATGTAAATAGATTTTCAGGTAATTGTAAGTCACCGTGATAGAAATGTAAAAATGTGAAAAAAAAAAATTAAATTAATTAATTTTTTTTTCTCAATATTCTATCTACCCCTTTTTTTTAAAAAAAATCTGGCAACCCTATACGAGGTCCAGTCTTTTTTATTAATTCTTTTATACTTTCGAAGTCGAGATTTTCAAAAACCATTTCTGATATTAACTCTTCTGCAATGTAGATTTTATTGAAAGTTTAGACTAAAGCTGTAGATACACTTCGTCGTGAACGTGAACGTGAAATTGTTAATTTTTCCACGGTGAATAACTGTGTGAATTTTTTGTGTGTTGAAATTGAAATTCACGTTCGCAGTCGTATTTACAGTTGTAGTGAACAGGAACGTGAACATGAAAATGAAAATTTTACTGAATATTTTTTAAAATGTGACATTTGCATTAATAGTTAGGAAGCATATAAAAATATTATAATTTATTATAATTTATAACACATTTTTGTTTATACAATGGACGAAGATACTCAAATTATTATGTTGGGCAGCTCTTTTTTTATTTTACTGTTGTTATTGAACAGTGTTAAAAAGCGTAAAAGAGAAAAAAATATTGGGTACATCCATATTTAATGGA
Organism: Hybos culiciformis; assembly: GCA_964007475.1. Lineage (NCBI taxonomy): Eukaryota > Metazoa > Arthropoda > Insecta > Diptera > Hybotidae > Hybos > Hybos culiciformis. The sequence goes on from OZ023273.1 coordinate 80,519,895, forward strand.
ACGCAATAGACTAGGTCGCTTTGATACAGCTGTAAGTAAATAAATAATACATTTCTTTCTTTCTAATGTATTCACATTAATTAACTTATAGTTTCAGCATTTATCAGATAGTAGAAGATTTTTTTACGAAAATTTTCATATGGATCTTGCAACATTTGAAATGATTTATGAAAAAGTTAAAAAGAAATTGGTTTACAAGAAAAATACTCGCCCAAATGATAGAATTCCAGAAAAAATGAGATTAGCAATTGTGTTAGAATTCTTGTCATCTGGTACTATAAGCAAACATATTGCTTCAGTTTATCGAATGAGCAAGTCATCTTTGAAGAACATCATTGACCAAGTTTGCGATGTTTTGATATATGAATTTCAAGATCAATTTATGGAGCTAAACAATGAAAACTGGCTGTCTGCTGCTAATGATTTCAATTATAAATGGAATTTTGCCAATTGTTTAGGAGCCATAGATGGCAAACATATTCCAATCACTCGTCCATCTAATTCTGGTAGCATGTTCTACAACAGCGTTTCTCAACCTTTTTGCTATAGCGACCTATAAAATATGAGTACAAAATAACGCGACCCTCAATATGAAAATGGTATGCATTGACAAGTAGAAGAAATGAAAGACAACTTTAAAATGTTTTATTTATTTTTATTTTAATGGCTTATTTGTTGTTGACAATTATTTGATAATTTACTAAGTCTGGCTCAAAGGATTTACTCAATTATCAATGTTAAAACAGCAATCTTTTGAAAAATAAGGTATAGGTTCTTCTTACGTAATCAAAATATTTTATTATTTTTGAAAAAATTTATGTAGCATTTGTAATAGAATTTTTCCATTAAAACGACCCATTGAAAATCTTTCGCGACCCAAATTCGGGTCGCGACCCTAAGGTTGAGAAACGCTGTTCTACAACTATAAGGTATTTAAGAAAATAATAAATTTGTATTCATTCATTAATATCATTTTATTTTAATTCTTTTATTCAGAAATTCTATTCAATTGTTCTACTGGCTATAAGTGATGCATCATACAAATTCATTTATGTCAATGTGGGTGCATATGGTAGCGAAGGAGATAGTGGTATTTTTGCGAATGATAAAATTGGTAAAAAAATATACAACAACACATTAACACTACCTGAAGAAACAACAATCAACGGTGAAAAAATTCCTTTCTTTTTTATTTCGGATGACGCTTTTGCATTAAATAAACGAATAATGAAACCGTATAAACCAAATAGAGGTCATTTAACAAATGAAGAAAAAATCTTTAATTATCGACTGAGTAGAGCACGTCGTTGTGTTGAGAATTCCTTTGGAATTCTTGTGAAAAAATGGATGTGCTTGGGTCAACCATTACGTTTACATCCATCACGTTGTTCTAAAGTAGTATTAACCTGTTGCGTTTTACATAATTTATTGATTGGAAATAGAAACTATTGTCCACTTGGTTTTGCTGATTATTACGATGTGAATGGTGATTTAATAGAAGGTGAATGGCGAAATAATAGCAATGAATTAGTATCATTGCAAAGTTCAAGTGGTCGTTCTTCTGATGAAGCAAAATGTATTAGAAATAATTTGAAGAATTATTTAAATTCTGCTGTCGGTTCTTTACCTTGGCAAAACAAATGTTTATAATAAAATAAATACTTTTTTTTTAAATTTCAACTGTTTTATTATATTTGTATTATTTCAGAAAGTACATAAAATAAAAAAATTAATTTATAATGAATGATTTTGTTCAAATGTTCTACGCTTTTCAACAACAGCATTGTAAGTTTGTGAATGAAAACTGAAAATTAAATCATCTACTTTTTCTGGATCTAGTTTCTCGAATAACTTTTCCAATAATGACCAGGAACCGTTATATTTCAATTCATGCGGTTGAGAATTTTTTTTTGTTATGAACGAAGAAATCGATTCGCTAACCATTTCAGCAGCATTAACAATTTGAGTAGTGTCGTTGTTGTTTTTTTTTCGTTTAACTTCAAATGAATAGTTCGATGATGGTGTTTCGATATTACTCTCATGTGAAGTCATTGAATTTGCAGTACCTGGTCGTGAAATCGCATTTCCACATCCCAATGAAATAGTTGAACGCAAATTTGTTGACGATTTTTCGTCAAGAAAACACATTTCTGCAATTATTTCCGAATTTCCCGTATCATCGTCTTCTTCATCTGGTGCTTTTGGTCTTATTTTGTTTTTTTGTCAAATATCGATGACTGTCCTTTGCCTTTTTCCATAAATCCTTGGCGTCTTTCACTGCAAAAAAAAATTTGCAATGTAAATTCATTAAAACTTAAAAATTATAAAAACTACCTGTAATAGACATTTCTTCAGAAATTTTCCCCCATGCAGCATCACGTTTTCTTTGGTTTCTATAACTTGCATCTGCTTTGTTCCATAAACATGGAACATTTTTTATATGGATTTTTTTTATTTGGATTTTTTTTGATTCCATTGCAATCGATTTTGATGATTCTTTTGATGATTGTTGGTTTATGGTGTTTTTTTTACCTTCATCTTCATCATCTTCTTCGGAATCCAAACTGGTAATTGTGTATTCCATAATTTTATCGAATATTTCTTCGGACATTTTTAAATTTTTTTTTTTTATTTTTATTTGATCAAATGCGAAATTTTTTACTTTGCTTATTTGATTTTATACAAAATTTTTAATTTAAAAAAAAAAAATTGTTTTTTGTTCACGGTGAAAATGTTTTCAGATTGATAAATGTTATCGAACGTGAACAGCCATTGTGAACAATAAATTCACCTTTTTTCATGTTCACGTTCACATTGTGCGTTTACACTTCCTGTTCACTGTGGTGAACTTCATTTCACGATGAACTCGATTCAATCATCGGGGACTTTAAAAAAAACACCAACAAATAATTATTTTGTTCTTTTTAACAGTTAAATTTAAAATTGTTTTTTATTCTCCAAGTTTTACGATATTTTTTTTTTGTTTTTAATTATTTTATGCTGTCTTTTTGCAGTTTTATTTTTTTCATGTTCACGTTCACGACGAAGTGTATATACAGCTTAATTTGAGAATAAAATTAAAAATTTTACCTTCAAATAAGGGAATCAAATTTTCCATATCCCATTCTTTAAGTTTATTAAGCACAAAATCATCCATCTCTAATAATAACAGATTTTTTATGAAATGTAAAAAACACCTGTGGAAATAAATAAATAAGTTAAGATTACAAAGTTCATATTTTAGTCCGGGCCTTTTTATGAATTAAATTTAATGGCAAAATCTAAAAAATTTACGTATTGATGGAATTTGATAGTAAAAATTATCAAATGTCATCAATGCCTAAATTATTCAGATTTTGGTTGATGTACTATGAATGCTGAACATACTTTCAACCTATTTTTCTCACATCCGGTTTTTATGTAGATACTGTTTTTTTTCTATAATTATGCAGTAGTTTTTAATATCATAAGGAGAATGAATACAAGTACATATATATATATTACGGGAAATGTTTGTACCAGAAACGATTTCTATCCACGAATTTTTGAAATAAATATTGGAAAATTGATAGTTACCCATTGCTTAACATTTTTAAACTGAAAGTTGTGTCCATCCACATACTCTCAAAAGCTAACTATGAGCAAAGTCAACCAAAGTCAACTTGTTTTTGAAAGCTAGCAACGAAAATTTTTAAACAGTATTTTGAGACGTAAGCCAAGAAATTTTGAAAATTAGCAAAGAAATTTTTAAAAAGTAATTTGGGAGATCAATTACAATTTTTATACTAGAATTTTCTACAACTTACAACGAACTTTTTACAAGAATTTTTGAATGTTTGGACCGAAATTTTTAACAAGTATTTTGGTAGATCAACTACATATAAAAATTGTAATTGATCTCCCAAAGTACTTTTTAAAAATTTCGTTCCTAACTTTTTAAAAATTTCAGAAATTCCTTCAAAAAAATTAGTTGCTAGTTATAAAAAATTTCAGTATAAAAATCGTAGTAGCTTTTTAAAAATTTCAAAAATTCCTTTAAAAAAATTTGTTGCTAGTTGTAAAAAATTTCAGTATAAAAATCGTAGTATCTTTTTAAAAATTTCAAAAATTCCTTTAAAAAAATTTGTTGCTAGTTGTAAAAAATTTCAGTACAAAAATCGTAGTAGCATTTTAAAATTTCAAAAATTCCTTTAAAAAAATTTGTTGCTGTTGTAAAAAATTTCAGTATAAAAATCGTAGTAGCTTTTTAAAAATTTCAAAAATTCCTTTAAAAAAATTTGTTGCTAGTTGTAAAAAATTTCAGTATAAAAATCGTAGTACCTAGCTTTTTAAAAATTTCAAAAATTCCTTTAAAAAAATTTGTTGCTAGTTGTAAAAAATTTCAGTACAAAAATCGTAGTAGCTTTTTAAAAATTTCAAAAATTTCTTTAAAAAAATTTGTTGCTAGTTGTAAAAAATTTCAGTATAAAAATCGTAGTAGCTTTTTAAAAATTTCAAAAATTCCTTTAAAAAATAAAAATTTCAAAAATTCCTTTAAAAAAATTTGTTGCTAGTTGTAAAAAATTTCAGTATAAAAATCGTAGTAGCTTTTTAAAAATTTCAAAAATTCCTTTAATAAGCGAGTCACACTACAACTAAAAAGCCACTACTCATGACGGCTTTTTTAAATGCGTTCACACTTGCACTTTTTGGTTTTTTTTCTTTTTTTTTCTCGTTTTGTCATATCTTTTTCCTTTTTTTTTGGGAATTTTTTTTGTTTTTTTATTCGTTTTTTTTAAAAAATTGCCGCCAACTTCCTGAAAGTATGCAATTGTTAGTTTATTTTTTTCTCACAGAGCTCATTTGTTATTTGATCCCTGATTTTCTAGTGGCTTTTTGAAAAGCCACTAGCTTTTTTTTCTTTTTTTTGTATGGAAAAAGCCACGAAATAGCCACAACGATGATAGCTTTTTCAAAAAGCCATTAAAAAGCCGAAGTGTGACAGCCTTATAAAAAAATTTGTTGCTAGTTGTAATTAATTTAAGTATAAAAATCGTAGTAGCTTTTTAAAAATTTCAAAAATTCCTGTAAAAAAATTTGTTGCAAGTTGTAAAAAATTTCAGTATAAAAATCGTAGTAGCTTTTTAAAAATTTCAAAAATTCCTTTAAAAAAATTTGTTGCTAATTGTAACAAATTTCAGTATAAAAATCGTAGTAGCTTTTTAAAAATTTCAAAAATTCCTTTAAAAAAATTTGTTGCAAGTTGTAAAAAATTTCAGTATAAAAATCGTAGTAGCTTTTTAAAAATTTCAAAAAATCCTTTAAAAAAATTTGTTGCAAGTTGTAAAAAATTTCAGTATAAAAATCGTAGTATCTTTTTAAAATTTCAAAAAATCCTTGAAAAAAATTTGTTGCAAGTTGTAAAAAATTTCAGTATAAAAATCGTAGTAACTTTTTAAAAATTTCAAAAATTCCTTTAAAAAAATTTGTTACTAGTTGTAAAAAATTTCAGTATAAAAATCGTAGTAGCTTTTTAAAAATTTCAAAAATTCCTTTAAAAAAATTTGTTGCTAGTTGTAAAAAATTTCAGTATAAAAATCGTAGTAGCTTTTTAAAAATTTCAAAAATTCCTTTAAAAAAATTTGTTGCTAGTTGTAAAAAATTTCAGTATAAAAATCGTAGTAGCTTTTTAAAAATTTCAAAAATTCCTTTAAAAAAATTTGTTGCTAGTTGTAAAAAATTTTAGCATAAAAATCGTAGTTACTTTTTTAAAAAATTCGTTCCTTACGTTCAAAATTTCTTCAATAAAAATTTCGTTGCTAGATGTAAAAAATTACAGTATAAAAATCGAATTTTCTTTTTACTCTGATTTGCCCTGTTTTTGCAGTGCTCCCCGAAGTCGAATCCAAAACAATTTTTTGAGTTGAGCCACCGTTTTAGAGATATGACCGTTCAAAGTTTCCAGATATTAGGAAACGTGAAAAAAGCCCTGAGATGTTTGGGTAGGCGCCTGCATTTCTCCTCCATTTTAAGTACATATATAGAATTTTTATTATTGTGAAAAAATGTAGGTATTAACATATGAAAACTTTGCAGAACCAGACCCCTAAGATCAGCTCTTGCTTGTGCAAGTCTTCATTGAGGGCTTGTGAACCCCTCTACCCCAGTTTGAGCCAAATAATAAATTGTTTTTCAAAAATTATTGATGATTTAATAAATTAAAAAAAACTTACCCAAATTTTTTAAATATTTAAATTGTATTAATTTAAATTCCTTTTTTTTATTAATTGTAAATAAATAATGATGCCAATACAATAGTTCCAATAGTTTTTTTTATAAATAATCACTTTTTTTTATTTATTTCAATAAAACTAATTTTTAAACTTTTTTTTTTGTATGGTTAGACACATTTTACGAATTGTTTTATTATTTTGTGTACTATTTTTTTTTATTACTTTGCGTACTAATTTTTGTGCATAATATCTCCATATGAGTAAATTTTTTTTTTCGTTTAACTAAATGCAAGACAATTTTTAGAAGCTAAGCTCACACTGGTCATTACAGTTTTAATTTAATTTACTTAGCATTAAACAAACTTTTTTAAAATTGTATTATAGGTATTATATCGTCTGCTCAGAAATGAAACAACGTATAATGAAAAGTATAGTTTCGAGTAATTTGAATTTAAAGATTTGAAAATTAAAAAAAACGTATGAAAAAATATCAAGTAGCGTACAATTTTCATCTAAAAAACACATTTTAATCAACATTAAGAATATTGCAAAGTAGTTGTACTTATAAAATCGAGTACGAGTATTCGAATGATGCTATTGTCAAATAATGACGTATAAATGTCATACGTTGTTTCATTTCTGAGCAGACGATATGTATTATAGGAGTTAAAGAAAACAATCTGTAATATCGGCCTAGAGCAGACACGACGCCGACAAAAAATACGCCGAGCGCTGCCATCGCAATCGATTTTTTTGTTCGCCGCAAAATGTTTTTGTCGACGTCTCAGGGCGTACGCACTTCGTCGCATTTTATATTTTGTGCGTGCCAAAAAAATTTCTAATAGTTTTTCGGTTTTTTAGTTCTTTTTTTCACCTTTTTTTTACTATTTTTACTTTTTTTTTTTCTTTTTTTTGCACGCCGATGGCCCTGCCCTTCGCTAATTTTTGTTGTAAGCTCGTCGGCGTGGACAAAAACTCGTTGGCGTCGCAATCTGCTTAGTAGTACATATATTTTAAAAATAATACAGTGTTGGAAATAACCAAATTTATTTTTCTTACTAATTTTGCTTACCGAGTTTTGACCAAAAAAATTGGTGTGTTTATAATTTTCACTATCGATTGCAGTAGCTTTGGGGTCTAAATTCAAAATAACCTAATATGATGGAGTTTTAGATGAAGGAAAGTAGCAAAAAACTACATTTCGATTTTTTGATTTTTGACTGCGTTTTATATTTTCGAAGCAGATTTTTGACATTTTTCTAGGTCGCTCGCAGCTACATTTACATTAAATTTCCTTTCAAATTACCGGCAGGTTTCTGTGATGCGTTTTGAAAATATATACCTTTCAATTTTAACTGCAAAATATTTTTTTGGACTACATTGCAAAAAAATTTAATCTAGGGTCAAAAGGTCAAATATCAAAAATACAACATCTTAACATATTGTCCGTAATGTATCGTAAGAAAACTAAGTGCAACTATACATATTTTCTCCTTTGTATTATTGCTAACGGGATTATTAAAAAAAACATTAACACAAAAAGGTTGCCAACTCTTTCATATTTCAAATTTTCACCCATAATTTAACTTTTTGACCAAAAATTGTTAAAGTTGAAATCTTTGAATGAAAATATATTAAATCAAAAAGGGCACTTTGAATTAATGTTTTTGTACAAATTCTTTGGTGTTGATTATTTTCCTAATAATGAGTAATACATAAAGCCATTGCTTATATGAATCAGCACGCAAGAACGTAAAATAAAGATAAATGTAAAATGAGAAAATAATTTTTGTTCGTTTGTGCATGTGGACTCATTTAAGCCGAAAGATACCTCTAATCGTTTTATACGGAATTGAAAAAATGAGAAAATAATATTCAAACTTAAAAGGGATTCATACAGGGAATATTATGCCGTTCTTTCTTTTTCTTTTAGTTAAAAAAATTTATTTGTATTACTTATTGGCTGAAAAACATTAGAACTTCACTAAAACAAAACTAAAACAAAACATAAGTCTAAAAAATGATTTTATCAGAAAAAAAAAATTATTTAATTTTTAATTTATGGTAACGCTAAACTAGTGCCAAAATAATTTTTTTACGTCACGAAAATTTTCTCTTCACAGAGAGCACAATTTAGACTGGCTGAATGTTCATTAACTATGTTGGAAAAATTACTTTTTAAAAGTTTTTCAACATTGCTACATCCACTCAACTTCTCTATCAACCAATTTGAAGAACTTGTTTAAAAACATTGTCAACCTACGGACAAGTAAATTTTAAGTTGGCCAACTCAAGTTAAATAAACTCGTCTGTATCATGCTTAGCCAACAAAAAAATTGAGTGTTCCGGACGTTCCGTTGTAATCAAATTTGCTTTTTCTTCCATTGCTCTTCCTTCTCGTACAAAAAGTAAATATGAAAAACAAATCAGATTAATTATGAAAAAGCACTTAATTTGATCCCAATTTTAGGACATTCTACAATATCTAACTTAAAATTTAAATAATTAAAAGTTTTTATTTTATCATCATTCAAAAATAAAAACAATTTTTTTTTTTTCAATTAATTACACATTCGTATAGAACTGTACGAAATAAGACGAAATATAGGTTGCAGTACCATTAAAATTGGAACTGATCCTTCTTTAGGTCGAGAGATTTCAAAAAAAATTTGCATGTGTCTTATTTTTTAATGGATTAATTTCTCAAAATTTTGCAATCAGACATCCAAGAAAATAGCAACAAACTCTAAAAATTAATGGAACTAAGTTCTTTGAGAAATAGGGACAGTTACAACTTTTATTATATTTCTTCCCATCCAAAATTGAATCGTTTCCCACTTAAAAGGTACTGAAATCCATAATTTTAATTCCTATTTATTTAAGGAATGTGCGCTATTAAAAATAAAAATGTATCCTTTTTTAAAGCAATAATTATGAAAAGTTTTAGGAATGTTTTTTTCCTTGCCATTTCCTTTTTTTTTTTATTTTCCAATAAAGTGCACATTCGTATAGAACGAATTCCCTTTATTTACATTTTTTATATCAATAAGTATGTGTCTTTTTTCGCCATAGGGGCGCTTTTTGGATATTTAAATAAGTGAGACTGTTTTGACAATCCCTTTATTTACATTTTTTGTAGCCATAAGTATGTGCCTTTTTTAAAGAAGTGAATCAAGCTTAATTTTAAAAAGTTTTTCGCTTGTTTGTACTTAAACGAATATTTGTCAGTATGATAAAAAAAAGAAAATAAATAACAACATATTACAATTTTGATAAGATTTTGCTGAGATCAGACGTATTCTCTTTTGTTTTGAAATTTTATTTTATTCTTTTTCTTTTTTTAAAATAAGTAAAAGAAAAATTAAAATTAAATTAAATTAAATTAATAAAATATTTATCAATATCATAAAGAAGATTCACCAGAATTTATTTAATTTCAATAAATATTTTGGAATTTATTCGAAAATTTATTATTCTCGTATTATTTTGCAACAATAGATAATGGTTTATTCTGCTCATCAATAGAAACCGCATGTTTTTGTTGCTGTGTTATTGACAGCCGAATATTTTATTTTATTTTTTCACATTTCTCCATACATTTCTGTATCCACAAAATAATATAAAGTAATACAACAAAATTCATTACTGGAAAATATGCCTAAGGCTTGCTTTTCTTGTGGTAAAACATCAAATAGAACCAATCCAGGTATATTATGCAAGACCTGTGACAAATGTTTTCATCGTGAATGTGCTAACCTATCAATTGAAATTTTCAATAAAATTGCTGGCAAGCAATTAACATGGCAATGCTCCACTTGCATAGCCGAAGATGATGATTCGAACAATACAATAATTGATGACGATTCGGATCAAAATATCAAAGAATCGCTAGACTTGCTCAAGGGAGAAATTCAAAAAATTAAATTAATGCAAGAAACTTTTACAACATCCCTGGATAAAATAGTAGGTAACCTAGATAAGCTAAATAAATTAAATGAATCTGTTTCAAAAAATACAAAAGATATAATTGTATTAAATGATAAAAGCGAAGTTTTGCAGAACCGGGTAGATTCACTTGAGGCTCGTCTCAATTTCTATGAACGCAAAGAAGTTGAAAATGAAGCTCTCGTACACGGTGTACCTGAGTTAAAAAACGAAAATTTACGCGAGTTGATGCATTTAATTCATACTAAATTAAATGACACTCCTTTTAATGTCGATGATGTTGTAGACATTAAAAGAATTGGTAAAGGCACCAAAGGCAGTCGACCTGTTTTGGTAAAATTTAAATCAGCCGCTTTGGCTGAAAGACTTATTTCATCGTTTATGGGCAAAACAAACCAAAACAGAGACAAAATAGCCTCAACTGAATTTATTCGTGAAAACGAAATTGAAAATGATATTGAATTATATAAAGATAAATTTGTTTATATTACACCTAATTTAAGTTATAATGTTAAAAAATTGTTAGATAGGGCTAGTGATCTGAAAAGGGAAAATAAATTTAAATATGTATGGATTAAGAACCATAAGGTTTATATTAAAAAGGAAGAAAATTCAAGGGCTTTCAGGATTTCTAATATAACTGATTTTAATCGTTTTATATAAATTTCAAAACCAAATTTTTTTCAATAAATTAATTTTTTTGTTGGCATTTTAAATTTTTCTTTTAAACTTAGTTTTTTTTTTTTCTTTTTTTTAAATTTTAGATGACATTATCCATATACTATCAAAATATAAGAGGAATACGTAGTAGAGCAACTGATGTTAAGAATTCGATTCGTTGTTGCGATTATGACATTATCTGTTTCACTGAAACCTTTCTAGATAAAGAAGTCTGTTCAAGCGAATTTATTGATAATAGATATCTAGTGTATAGGCGTGACCGTGAAAGTTCAAATTCTAATAATGTCAAAGGTGGAGGATGTTTAATTGCAATTAAAAAACAATTACATTCGTTTAGAATAAATTCCTACGAAACAAACAATGAAGATTTGTGGGTTGGGATTCGGTGTAAAAGCACTATTTTATACATAAATTGTGTTTATATTCCCCCGCAAAGTAATTTCGAGATATACGAAGATATTTTTAATAATTGGTCATATAATAATCAAACTTTCCACAAAGATAATACCTGTTTTTTCATAGGTGATTTTAACCTACCTAGCATAATTTGGTCACAAAACAATAACTCAAGTTTTCTGGAACCCTGTTTCGTACATAACAAAAGTGTTGAGTCCATGCTTGAGAATGCGGCGTTTTGTGAGTTGAATCAATACAATGGTATTGCAAATTTCCAAGGAAAACTTCTTGATCTAGTTTGGTCTAACATTGCTAGTAGTAACATATCAGTTTTTGAATGTGCTGATGCAATATCCAGAATTGATCCATATCATCCACCCCTTTTAATAAACTTAAATACAAATTTTAATTTTTTAGATTCGGAAAACATCATTAGAAGAAATTTTCATAAAGCCGATTACGAAATTATAAACGATATTTTCAATAACACTGATTTTACTGGGTTGTATAATTTAAATACTAATCAAGCTTTTGAAGGTTTTTATTCAATACTCAATGAAGTTATCCAAAATTATGTTCGATTGCCTTGTTGTGTAGAATCAAAAAAGAGCTATCCTCATTGGTTTTCAAGTAAATTGATTAATTATATTAAATTAAAAAATAATTTTCACAAAAAATTTATTAATTCAAATAATCAACAAGACAAAGTCACTTTTAAATATTTACGAAATCAAGTCAATTCTGAAAAAAACATTTGTTTTAAAAATTACATTAATTCATTGGAAAATAATATCAAAAAAGATGTAAAAAGTTTTTGGGCTTATTCTAGAAGCCTCAAGTGCAGTAATACACTTCCAAGCCAAATGCAACATAATAATAATACGTTTGTTACAAAAATTGATATTTGCGAAGCCTTTTCTTCCTTTTTCAAAGAAAACTTTTCCTTGTTACGTTCTACTTCAGCAACATTTCCTAATACGGATATCGAAACTAGAATATTTTTTAATGAAATAAATGAAGAATTTGTGGAAAAAATTTTAAAGTCACTGGATAAAAATAAAAATAGTGGTCCTGATGGTATTCCTAATGTATTTTTTAAGAATTCTGCTTCGACTTTAGCTCGTCCTCTATCCATACTCATCAACAATTCAATAAAAGAAAAGATTTTCCCGGAGTTATTAAAGGTGTCGCGTATAATACCCATTTTCAAGAAAGGTGATCCCACTCTTGTGAGGAATTATAGACTTATATCAATACTAAACGCATTATCATTAATATACGAAACCTGTATTTATAACATAATTTTCCCTCAAATTAAACACCATATTTCGGAAACCCAACATGGCTTTATAACTGGCCGTTCTACCGTATCAAATCTTTCAGTTTTGCTCGACAATATCGCTCTGGCGCTTGACAGTGGGTCTCAAGTTGACGTCATAACGACAGATTTTGAAAAAGCGTTTGACAGAATTGATCACAATATAATAATAAAAAAATTTTTTAATTTCGGTTTTGCTTCAAATGTTTGCGAATGGCTTATGTCTTATCTACAAAACAGAAAATTATTTGTACAAATTGGTAGCTCTATTTCTAATTTCTTTTATTCCACGTCGGGTGTGCCACAAGGATCAAGGCTAGGACCTCTGGTTTTTACTATTTTTATAAATGATATTAACAAAAATTTTTCTTCTCCCAGCTTACTATATTGTGATGATGCTAAGATTTACAGGGAAATATCCAGTGTTCGGGACTGCTGCTTTTTACAAAAGGACATTGAATGGTTAATCGCATGGTGTGAAGAAAACTTTCTTACTTTAAATTACTCTAAATGTTCCACGATTACTTTCAGTAGAAAACGTACTCCCATAAGATTCGAATATAGAATGTCAAATAATGTAATACAAAGAAGTGACTCCATTACAGACTTAGGTGTTATTCTCGATTCTAAACTTCTTCTAGCTGAACACATAAATAAGGTGGTTTGTAATGCTAGTAAGGTTTGTGGATTTATTTTCCGAGTCGGAAAAAAATTCACGAATCCAGAATCTTTCATCGTTTTGTTCAACTCCTTAGTTCGTAGCATTCTCGAATACGCTTGTGTGGTCTGGAATCCAATTTACAGAATTTATATCAATCAACTCGAAACAGTTCAGAGAAAATTTACAAGACTTTTACATTTAAAATTTCAATGTCCTTATCAAGACTACAAACACCGTCTTATTTTTTACAACATGGTATCACTCGAACACCGCCGTATTTACCTTCAAGAAATTTTTTTACACAAAATAATAATAAATAATATTAAATCGGAATATTTATTATCCAAAATTAATTTCAATAGCTATCAAAGAAGTCTTCGTGGCTTCCCAGCCTTGTTTCGACCACCCTTAGCAAGGACTAACCTTCTGTTTAAATCCCCTATCATTAGGGCGCAAAATGATCATAACCTCTATTTTTCCAACATTGACATCTGTTGTTCTAATTACAATCCTAAAAGCGAAATTAAAAAAATGCTAACTACCATATCACTAACCTGAATTATAACTTGAATCATAACATTTTTTATATTATTTAAACCTTATATATTATATGATAATTTTTCAGATCACTATCTTTAATTTCTTTAATTATTGTTATTAAAGGAAAAAAATAAAAATAAAAAAAAAAAATAAAAAAAAAAAAAAAAAAAAAAAGAAAAAAGAAAGAAAAAAAAAAAAAAAGAAAATAGGAAGAAAAAGTTTCATATGAAATAAGATTTTATATTACATGAATTTACAATTATGTATCATAGTATCCTAATATATAAGATGGAAAATGAATTCAATTTAAAATTATTATGTAAACATATATTATTTTTCATTTTTTTGATTAGATTATATTTGATTAAGCAACTTCTTTATATTTATTAAAATTTTTATTTTAGAATTTAAGCCTGTAATTAGTTAATATAACTGTTGGTTTAAAAATGTTCAAATAAATAAATAAATAAATATTATGAGCTTGACTGATTTAAACAGTGACAAAATAATTTATTAAGTTTAGTTGTCCTTCTCTATAAAACCTTACAATCATTGTTTTTTTTTTTTTATTAATTTAGTAAAAAAAATTTTTTTTTTTTTAAATAATAATTAATAATAAACACAAAAAATTTAATGTTTAATGAAATAAATAAAGTTACTTACCTATTAAAGAAATAAATAAAATTACTTACAACAAAATTTTATACCTACCTGTTTAAATTTTTAAAATCAAAAAATAAAACAGTAAAAGTGAATTTCTTAAAAAAAAATTTTGGGATTGTAAAATTTTTTTTTTAATTCAAATATGTAGGTAGGTAGGTACCTAGGTACTTAATTCGTTAAAAATATAAATTATTAATAAAATTAATAAAAGTTAAATAAAAATATGAATGAGTTTAGTGGAAAAGGCAAAGAAGAAAACATTCCTAAAACTTTTCATAATTATTACTTTAAAAAAAGGATACATTTTTATTTTTAATAGCACACATTCCTTAAATAAATAGAAATGAAAATTGTGGATTTCAGTACCTTTTAAGTGGGGAACGATCTAATTTTGGATGGGAAGAAATATAAGAAAAGTTGTAACTGTCCCTATTTCTCGTAGAACTTAATTCCATTAATTTATAGAGCTTGTTGCTATTTTTTTGGTGTCTGATTCCAAAATTTTGAGAAATTAATCCAATAAAAAACAGGACACGGGCATATTTTTTTTGGAACCGCTCCACCTAAAGAAGGATCAGTTCCAATTCCAAAGGTACTGAAACCCATATTTCTTTTTCCTCCTATTATAGGAATGTGTGCTTTTATTTTGGAACGTATCCTTTTTTTTTAAATTTGATGCTATTTTTTTGGGACGTAATCCCAAAATTAATAGGAAGTTTTTCTATTTTGCCTTTCCCATATTTTTTTGGAATTGCTCCATGGGCTTTTTTTTTCCGTGTACGATTTCGATATTATTTATAAGGCTGGAAAATTAAATACGAATGCGGACAGTCTAAGTCGAATACCAAACGTTGAAGAACAGAAAAAGAATTGTTTTGTAACTACTCGAGCAACAGCCAAACAAGTAAAAAATGCAAATTAAAAAAATACTGAAAATTCAATTTATGAAAATAACGAAAATAATGAAAATAATGCTAACAACGATAATTCTGAAAAAGATATTGAGAGCGATGAAAATTCAGATGAAGATATAAATTTCAACGATAAAATAGAAGAAGTTAATAACGTTAAAGATCAACAATTAATTCTAAAAGAATATCATGACTCATTGTTTGGTGGACATCAAGGTTTTCAGAGGACGTATAAAGGAATAAAAAAGAAATATAAATGGAAGGGTATGCAGAAAGATATAAAAAGTTTTGTTAAAAAATGTCGAAAATGCCAACAAAATAAAATTTCAAGAAATACTAAGATGCACATGCAAATGACCGATGTAGCGACGTATCCATTTGATAAAGTTTATATGGACATTGTTGGACCATTAGAGGTACAAATGCAGGTAATAGGTACATTTTGACTTTTATGGACGATCTAAGCAGGTTTATGGACTGTTATGCTTTGCCTACTATTGAAGCAGAACAAGTAGCTAGGATTTTAGTAGACGAAATCATAAGTAGGTACAAAATTCCAAAATCTTTGGTAACGGATCAGGGTAGCAACTTCACAAGCGAATTATTCAAAAAAACATGTAAGCTATTAAAAATTAAAAAGATACAGACAACTGCCTATCACCCTCAGTCAAATGGTGCATTGGAACGTTCGCATAGGTCATTAGCAGAATATCTTCGGAATTTTACAGATGCAGACTCAAAAACGTGGGATCAGATATTAAGATAAGCAATGTTCGTGCATAATAATACTCCACATTCATCGCCTAAACTAACACCAATGGAATGTTTATTTGGTTTTAAATCTGATGTACCGACAAATATACAACAAAAAATTCAACCGATATATGATTTTGAAAACTACTTCTATCAAATTCGATATAAATTACAAAAAGCTCATGCAATTGCTCTACAAAATTTAGAAAAAAGTAAAGAAATTTCAAAAAAACAATACGATAAGAATGCCAACCCCATTTTAAGATAGGCGAGAAGGTGCTGTTGAAAAATCCGGTAATAAAGGGAAAATTTTCGCAAATTTGGTTAGGACCATTTGAAGTCACAGAAGTAAACAGCCCTGTTAATGTCACAATTAAAATTGGAAGAAAAGTTAAAAGAGTAAATAATAATAGATTCAAAAAATTCTATGAGTAATAAAATTTTCCTAATATTAGATCTTAATTAACATACTTTACAAAAAAAAAAAAAAAAGGGGAGGGAAGAGTGGTTACTATAAAAGAATCACCATATAAACCTAGCAATACCCTAGAACAATTACCAAGTAAAGTAGGTAAAACTGTGTCACAATTATCAAATAGTTCAAGTAGCAACATACGTCAAGACGTTAGGTCAACGTTAGTTGTACCAAAAATATTAAGTAAAAATACAACCGATATCAAATCAAAATCAAAGGCCCAAAACAATTGAGTCAACTTCTTCCTCCTCCTCCTCCACCACCTACACAAAATTTAGAAAATCAAAGTAACAGTAATAATACTAAAGGTGAAAACAAAATTACAAATTTTAATACATCAATACGTTTACCCCATTTTAATTTCCGAAAATCTTAAAAAGAAATATTGTCGAATTATTGTATCGAACAAAAAAAATATAGTAATTAACTATCTAATGTTAAGAAAACAAAAAAAAAGTTTAAGATAAAAATACAACAATACCAATTATTATTTAATATTAGGAACAAAATATCAAAAAACAAAAAAAAAAATTATAAAATTAAATAAAAATTAATAATAAAAATTTATTGTAGGTATAACTAATAAAATAAGTTAAAATAAGGAAAGCAATGTTTTTAAAAACAAAAAAAAAAAAAATTATTATTAATTAATTCTATCTGTAAATTCTTTATAAATTATATTTTGAGTATTAATGCATGTTATTATTTAAAGTGTACTTCAAATAATTTTTATTCACCTTGATTTATTAACAATATTAAGGATAGGACTTATTTTAAATCGCGAGGAATGTTGTGGATAAAAATTATTGTTCTACATGTAATATTTAGGTTAATGAAATATCGACAAAAGAAAGAATTACGTTATATTGCAAAATGCTTAATATGCATTTTGAAATATAATTTGACCGAATTATTTCTTTTGATATTACATTATAAAAATAAAAATGTAACTCAATATTCTGAATGTGAAAAATAAAGAAAATAAGTTCTAATTTTAACAGCAACAAGATCGGTCAATTTATTTCTAACACGGATACGTGTTCCCTAGAAGTAAAGGCTTGGTGACTATAAGAGAAAAAAAATAAAATTTCATAATTACGATATTTTTTATGATTTACTTAGCAACCTGACATTTTTTTCATTTTTTTAAGTTAATCGTTAGATTTTCATTTTACATTTATTTTATAGGCTGATATTTGACCTAAGTTATTGCATTTCAGATTTAAAAAAAAAAATGTTTTTGGGAGATATGATGATTCTTGTGGCAGAAGGCTTGGAAAATATTGAAACTTCATCTCTCTGTTGTTAAATTTACAAGAATATTTACAGATATCATTTTAAGTAGGTATTCGTGCGGGCTTTCTTTGCAGGTGTTGCCAGTTTAACCAATAGAGAAACCCTAAAAACACTGAAAAATCAAAAAATGGGATTTTTCAATTGAATGTGCTCCCTGAATTTTCAACTGATTTGGTCACTCTATACCATTTTGGATAGTCTTTCAGACCACTTTAAAAAGCCGCATGCTCCGGTTGAAATTTTTTAAGGCTTTAGAAGATAATTCACTTCTTAGGATTACCCCATACAAAAAAATTACCATTTTTAGCCATTTTTAAAAAGTTGTGCTCCATGATCTTAAGTACGATCTTTTTCATATTTCGCAGTAAAAAAGTACATATTTATACCTTTCAAAAGCCGCATGCGTGGGTTAAATCGGTCCAGTACTTTCGGTCTTTCAGACCACTTTAAAAAGCCGCATGCTCCGGTTGAAATTTTTTAAGGCTTTAGAAGATAATTAACTTCTTAGGATTTCCCCATAAAAAAAAATTACCATTTTTAGCCATTTTTAAAAAAGTTGTGCTCCATGAACTTAAGTACGATGTTTTTCATATTTCGCAGTAAAAAAGTACATATTTATACCTTTCAAAAGCCGCATGCGCGGGTTAAATCGGTCCAGTACTTTCGGATTGGCGGCATTTTATATAAAACCAGTTTCGTAGTTTTTTGATTCGATTTTTGCTCAGTTTTAATGTTGTTTTTACTGTATATATTTTCGAGAACTGTTTTGAATAGACTCCCCTTCCATTTCACTTTCATAGACATTGTCATATAAGCTTTGAAATTCTTTTTTTTTAATAATTCTTCCACATCAATTTCATTTTCTTTCCAATTTTCTTTTCCAAACTTATAACCTAAACTTTTTGCTATTGTAATTTGTTTTTCAGTATTTAATCCTATCTGATTTTACAATAATTTCTGAAAGGCATATAGCAAGTTCTATAAAATCGAGTATCTCCGAACAGGGCTGGACTGGGAATGAATTTAGGACCAGGAAATTCAAATTTTCTTTGTAAAAAAATTTTCTCACGCTTAAAAAAAAAATTAAAAGAAAACATTATTAGGTAAAAAAGGAAAGTTAATTAAAACAAAAAATTTTTTATTTATTTTTTTATTTTTTATTTATAATCCTTTTAATATGTTTTTTAAATTTTTATTTAATTATAATTCTACTAAAATAAAAAAATTGTTTTTTAATTTTCGCCTACTAGTTTCGAGGGTTACCTCATCGACTGGGCATTTGCTACGTCGCAAATGCCCAGTCGATGAGGTAAAACCTCGAAACTAGTAGGCGAAAATTAAAAAACAATTTTTTTATTTTTATTTAGTAGAATTATAATTAAATAAAAATTTAAAAAACATATGAAAAGGATTATAAAAAATAAAAAAATAAATAAAAAATTTTTTGTTTAATTAACTTTCCTTTTTTACCTAATATGTTAAAATTCTACCAAGAATTATCCGAGGAGTCTATTAACTCCATAATTAAAACATTATTATTTTAGACAACATATTTTAGTACCGTCCACCAGGAAACTCCTTCTAGCTTGTTAGGCCAGTCCAGCTTTGTCTCCGAATCATTCAAAATCTCACTCACGAGTTGTTTTGAGTCGCTTTTACGTTTTTTAGTAATACATAATTGTTTTAAATTATTCGAACGTTTTATCCCTTCATTCACGTTCCAACATGCATTTCCTAAAAACATGTCCTCATAAATTTTGGTTTTTCAGTCATTTTTGTTATGGATTCGTTCTTTAAAATTGAGTTTTTGAATAATAACGGAAATTTTTTTTCGTAATTTTTTTATTTTTGCAACCTCTTTTATTTATTATTCGATTCTTAAAATTTTTTTTTTGTTGGAAAGGTCTTGAAACGGCCTTTTTTTGGTTTCATTTCTGTAGTACAAATGTTGGCCAAAAGGTGGAGTAATTTTAGTTTAATACACAAAATTGGTTAAAACGCCATCTATACAATATTTTCAGGAACTAAAACTTTCTAAAAAAATGAAGGTAAACTCCTCCTGAATCAAAGTCTAGAACATCATGAAAGGCTATTTCGAAGTTTTCATACTCAAAAATGCTTAATTTCAAAGTAACCAAAAAGTAACGGTAAAACCTAGAAAAACCAAAATGGCGGCAAACTTGTTGAACAAACATAATTTCTAATACCACTTTCTACCACTTTCAAGAATAAAAATCCAATTTTTGCAAAAAACGCGTTTTTGTCAGGTTGCTAGATTTACTTGATGAGTTTTTGCGACAAATTAAAAATTCCTTTCGAATAGCACTTGAACGCACATCTAATATGTAATTTATTTTCTTTAAAATTTGTTGGGCAGTTGATGTATCGGTTTCGAAATCGTGATACTTAAAACTGTTGTTTGAAGCTTTGAACAACAAAAGCAGTCTACCTGATTTCTACGGTTTCCTTGGTCTCACCGTCTTCACCTTCTTCCGCCATGCTCATCTTTTCCGTTAAATCCTCGATGGCCCGGTGTGTAGAATTTTCCATTGCATGAATGTAGAAACTGCAAAAATTTCCAAATTAGTCCCGGTAGATTCACTTTTTAGCAAACACGTTTTTTCCGAAGAACCCAGCAATTCCTTACAATTGGAATCTTCATTAACAAGCTCTTAAACGTTTCCAGTAAACTCAGGAAGTCAATTTTCGAAATCTCTCGAATTTTCATTACTTGCCTTACAATTGCAATGAAAAAAACTCGTACAGCTATTCACCGGCCAGTGACAATCATTATCGGTATTTATCATCCAAACAACAGAAGCGTATTCTATTATTGATCTGGCTTGAGTAATTAAACACTGACTTTAAAGTATAAGGGTCCTTGAAATTTAAACAATTACGAAATCCTAGTCTCATATATGCTTTAGAAACAATCAATATTCGAATTGAAAACATGTAATTATTGAAAATAATTTAACTTATATGTATATTGACTTACAGATAGTTTTTTAAAAAATGAAACTACTCTGCACTTTTCTACATTTAGCTTAAATTGATTATAAATTGATTAACATTAAACCAAGATTTAAGATTATTCAGATCTGACTGAATTTTTAAAAAATCTGAATAATCACTTATCTCAGAAAATAATTTCAGATCATTGGTGGTGGCATGTTAAGTTGTCACTCGAACAGTATTAACATCGAAGCGAGTGGATTTTTTGGCAACATGTTAAGATTTTCTCGCTTCGATACTTTCGAAATGCTTTTTCGGAAATGATTTTTTACGTTAAAAAAAAAGCAAAAACAAAATAATAACAAATAATTTTTCATAGTAATTTTTATTTACATTTATTTAAATTATTTTTTTAATTTTTATACCATCTGCAAACATAAAAATTCAAACTATAAAATTTTATAGTTTAAGCTAAACCGTTCAGACATAAAATAAAATTAAACTAGTGTAAGTTTGCCAACTAAAAATTTTTTTGTTGTTTATATTTTTTATTATGATTTTTTTGTATAAGTAGACATTTTTTTTCACCACATCTTTTATTTGCCCCACAACATCTACAAATATTATGCTTGTGATTTATTACAAATAACTATTTCACTTTTGCTTACTGCTTTCATTTTCTAGTTTTAACAACAGTGGCGGCCCGTGGACGTTTTGAAAGAGGGTGCTGCAAAAAATAACAACCTCTTTTTTTTTAATTATAAATGTTTTATGATATATACCTACTCATATATCAGTTTTGAAAATTCAAAAGCAAACATCCCACCTATATCCCATATAAAAATTGTGCTGCTTCTGAAGCAGTGCATTTTTCTTTACTTTCAAAATATCCCAAAACAAACAAAAAAAATTCCCACATAGCTATTTGTTTTTAAATTTTTAAGTATACAGCCGCACTGCTTCTGTGGCAGTGCATTTTTCCTTACATTCAAGTCATGAAAAAAAACTTAACAGCAATAAAAATGTATTAAATTGTTCATGAAAAAAAAATTCCCTGCACTGTGAAATTCGCAGTTCCAAAAAATCTGTTAAAAAAATTTCCGCAGCTATTTTTGAAAAGTACTTTCTGTATTTTCTATATTTGATTTTCTGTAAGCCTGAAAGTAGGCTACTCTTGTTTATAAAATGTTACAGCAATTGTTATATTTCATTTAAAAATAATTTTAAAGTAAGAAAAATTCAGAGCTAACAAAAAATTTATTTATGAGTTCAATTTTTAGAAATTTCTTGAGGGTTCTGCAGTGTCGCAGCACCTATGTACGAGCCGCCGCTGTTTAACAAGTACTTTAAGCTTAAACTGGTGTAACTAAGTACTGAAATTTTGTATTGTAGAAACCAAAACTACACTAGTTTAAACTTAAACTTTATAATTTTAAGCCTGTCTTAACGTGGTATTATAAATAAAAATGTTTATCTACCTTTGGATTAATTTTTGAAGCGAAGCTTCTTTACGGTGGTTATTGAATGGGGAGTGAAATGAAAAAAAAAAAGGATGTGGAAGTAATCAAACGAAAGCAATCAATCGGAAGAGGCGCGAAAGAAAACAACAAGGCGATGCCCAAAATTCCAAAACTGAAATCAGTTCTTGATGCAAAGGCCTCGTTTCTGAAAACGGGCCTCCAAAGTTTTCATACATTTTTGTATGGAAAAATTTTTTTTGTTTCCGATTTGAGCTATTTTTTTCTAAAGCAAGTTTACAAGTAGATGTTTCCAATAAGGAAAAAAAAAGAGCAAAAATATAAATTACCGAGTGTCTGAATGTCTAGGATTTTGGTCACAATTCAAGAAAATTCATGAAGATGATCAGCTTCATGTGGTTGATAAGTTTCATTATTTAGTTCTCAACACAAGAGCGAAAGACGTCGTTGGAAGTTTTCCGCAAACTGCAGAACCATAAAGCTCTTGACACATTAAGAGAAAGTTAGTTAATTGAAGTTTATGTTAGAGAACTAATTAAAATGGTCATAAATAACGTGAATATAAAAGAAAACGTAACGATTTCCAAAATGTGTGATAAGCTAGAGACACATCTACGAGATTTGGAGTCGATTGATATTAAATTAAAAGAAACTCTTTGTTGTTTCCATTGTTGGAATCCGGCTTACCAAATGAAATTTTACGTCCATGGCAAAGAAGTCATTTATTTGATTTGATGAAGATAATGATACATTAAAGGATTTAATTTTTTTTAAAAATGAATTTTGAGATAGTTTTACAGATGTTAAGACAAATAATAAAAGTACCTACTGACAAAGTTTATAATGTGTTACGTCCTACAGTTGCTGGATTATTAAACAGGGCTGCCAGATGGAATGAATGAAATTTCCTCAAATTTTCAAGAAATTTCCCCAAAATAGACACTTTTTTAAAAAAAATTCCTCAAATTTTTTTTTATATTTTTGGGTACTAAAATTTTTTTTGTCCTAATAAATTATAAAAAAAAAAAAATGTATAACCGTTTTACTCACTTCAGTTTTTCCCCAAAAACAGCTTATTTTTGCAAGATTTCCTCAAATTTTTAATGTGTTCAGATTTTATGCGGTACTTATATGTTGTAAATCAAAAAGTTTAGTTTCAACAATAGATTTTGAGCTCAACGTACGTAGAAGAATATGGTAATGATATCAATTTATTTAAATCATTAGGGTGAAAAAAATTTACGAGTCTTATATTTTAAATATTGCTGATTGCCAACGTTAGCACATTGCTTCAAATTTTCCTCAGAAAAAAATATTTTCCTCAAATTTTCCCCACGTTTTTTTAAAATTTTTTTTTTCCCCCGAAATTAAAAATTTCCTCAGTTTGGGGAAAAAATTCCCCAATCTGGCAGCCCTGTTATTAAATAATGAAAATAGTTTGTGTGTATTTTGCCAAAAACGTCACGAGAGTAGGGATTTTGTAAAAGCGCAACAAATGAGTTATGATGAACGAAAATCCATAGTTCAAAAAAGTAGAAGCTGTTTTAAATGTTTACAATCGGGTCATTTATCAACAGATTGATCGGTTGTACTAAAATGTATCATTTGTAGTGGAAAACATTTATTTATTTATTTGTTTAACTCAAAAATAATATATATCAAGATTTGAAACTCAAAAAAAAAAATGTGCTGCTTATTGTATCCAAAACAACAACAAAAAACATCCAGACGCACGTATTAAAAACACAAATACGCCCAACCCGACCAAAAGTTTAATGCCACCCTGTGTGCCCGGTGCTTATTTTTGTAAACAATGGAAAGTTTTGTCAAAAAAACCAAAATAAAAAATTTTCTAATATTTTAGAGAACGAAACTAAAATTTTTATTTTTTAAATAAAAAGTAAAATTCAAATAAATATGTTTAAGTACAAATAATTTGATGCTTTATTCTATGATGCCAGGTTTCCAATCGCGAAGAAATTTTAAATTTTGAAACTACCACAATGAATTATGGAATGGAAAAATTTGGAGTAAGTTATTTTTATTAATTTTTTTTTTGTAGAACAATTTTCAATTTAAACTTATATGAAAACTTTGTGGGAGATATCGGTAAAACGGGGGCTTTGTTGACCAAAACTGACTTTGATTTAAGAGTTTGAGAGCCGCTTCTGCCCTTCCATCAAGTTTCAGAGAAATCAGGCTTGTGCACGTAAAATGCACTTACTCTTAAACTTCATTGTTATCAAATTTCTTTTTCTTATATTGTTTATTCGGGTTTTGTACAAAAGCAGTTTTATGATGTTCAACTAAAATTTCAATTTATTTTTAGGGATTGATGAAAAATTGAAAAGCAAAAAAAGACCAAAGAATAAAATAGCAAACAATGATTTTATTTGAGATGATGAATTATGTACATTATTCGCAATCAGTTTGAAGTCGAAGTATGAAATTGAATGGTGTAAAGAAACGTATTTTTTTTATAAATATAAATTTTCTAATACATGCTTTAATTAATTATTTGTTTTTTACTAAAATAAGAATTAAAATATGAAATATTTGATTTAACATTGAAAAAAGCTTTTATTAAGATCAATTTCATATAGAAATCCATTATTTTACCATCTAGTTTTAGTTTAGTCATTTCAATAAAATCACCTCCCTTACAATAAACTTTGAATATCGAATAAAACCAGATTTATCATTTGCTTCACTAAAACTTTTATTGGAATCACTAATAAATTTCAATTATCTGTATATTTAAATTATGAAATTTGGGTCAAATGAATAGAATGCCCTCAATAAATTGTAAAAATTTTGATGTTTTTTCTGACCAATTAATTAATGTTCATTCTTAGGTTTAAAGGCACAACAGCAGTCGCCAGTATTTTGAATTGTCTTCAATAGTAAATTTTCCCCCATTTTAGCTTAATTATCATGCAATTCTGGCATTAATGTGTTTGGTACTTTTGGACACTAATTTTGATATAGAATTACTCCAATGTCAAAATCCTTTGATTCAACTCTCATAATTTTAATACCAGTTTTAGGATCGCTATTTAATATGGAGTAGCTCCTATCCATTTTGCAAATAAATTTGCATAAACATTTATCATCCCATTCTCCAAGGATGAAATATTTTCGATAGTACATATCACGCAATTTTTGATATCGCCGAATTTATTTTTAAATTTTCTGATACATTTTTGCTAAACTCAGAATTCTGATATGATGATATGAAGTTTTCGGTTTAAAAAACCAAAACAAATAATAATAATAAATAAAAATTACAAATAAATAAATGTCATGTCATTTCACCAATCAGTTTACATTTGAATAATGTCAATGAAATGTAAATAACAACATGGAGGTATTAGCGAACGAAAGTCAGTTGGGGATGTGTTTTGGATGTGTGTGGGATACAATAAGAGTCACATATTCTCAATGCGACTTGTATGGAAGTTTCAAATCTTGTTATATATTATTTTTGGTTTAACTCAAACAATTAACAATACATAATTATATTACAATTACATATTATTTATTTTTAACTAATCGAAACCCGTGAGATATTCACGGAAGTTAAATAAATTTTAAATTTTTGAAATACATTTTTTAATTCTATTTTCCAACAAATTTACCGTAGTTTGCAATGCGTTTTTCGAATTTCACAATATTTTTTCATTGATTTTTTTTTTTGATTACATACATATATCGAAACATGGTCAATTGCCTATTATGTTATGATTTTATATTTTTTAATTACATGTAATCCAAAAACAATTTATTTTTTAACAAATCTTTGGAAACAGAAAAATCTATACAATCTTTATTTTTGTTGTCCAACATCAATATTATATTTATTGATTCATATTTACCATAGTATGTTCGATGAAAAGAGACCACGATTGGATTAGGGGACCTCAGTCTACAACTTGATTTATTTGAATTTGATTTAAAACAAATTTTGAGATTATGTCGCCTTTGATAACCTGAACCAAAAATATCACATCCGCCACATCTCTCCTTTTTTTTTTTAAATTAAGATTTATTAAAGCTGAACGATATTCATAGGGAGGAAGGATAATTTGATCGTGCCAAAGAAGATTGCGGAATGCAAAAGTCAAAAAAAATGTCCGAGCTAATTCTATTCTGTCAATATGAATGCTGTAATATGGTGCCCAGACCTGACTAGCATGTACTAAAATATTGTTGTATAAAGATATTTCTAAGTATATATGGATCGTAAGAATCTTTGGACCAACGTAATCCCAGTAGAGCATTGCTTAAGTTGTTATATGGGAAAAATGTGTCTTGAAAGTTAGCTTAGAATCAAAAAACTCCCAAGTCCTTCAGTTTCAAGTTTTTTTTAAGGAGAGTCATTAATAAAATATTGTGAGTTTGCTACTGACATTGATGTCGAATAAAAAACCATAGCACATTTGTTGACATTCATGTTGTTACTTCAACACCAGAAATAAGAGTTTTTTTTGGATCTTCCTGAAGTAGTGCAGAATCGAGATTGTAGATAATTTTTTTTATAAATTTTCATATCGTAAGCATAAATTTATATACAATTGAAAGAAACGACATCATTTACTGATAATACAAAAACGAAAAGATCCAAATGTGGGACACCTGAGTTGGCTCTAATAGGGAGTGAAGTGGACGATCTAAATCTTAAGTAGTATGTTCTATCTAGTGGAAATACTGCTGTACCTGAAATTTATAAATTCTTCTGAAAATGTGGAAGATAGTGTAATAAAGGTTTATAATTTTATAAGCTTCGAAATATGATATTTATTAAAAATAAAAATAATATTTTTGTCGAAAAATAAATTATTATTTCGTTTTAATAATTTACATTAATTAGAAATTTTTAATTTGATGTTTATAAATTTAATTATATATTCCAAAATTCTTTGGAATAGTTTTATGAATCATCGTGCTTATTGCAATATTTTTATGTTGGCTCGCCAAGTCAAGTTAAATAGTTCATTTCAATATAAAAACCATCAGCATCACCAATTACTTCAGAAACCCAATGTCTTCAGCAACACCAATATTATCCGCATCACTAAAAATTACCTGAAAAAAAAACGGATATTCTTCAAAGACTTTCATTTGATGAAGACAACTTATTTATTAAAAATAATTGGTAATGATAAGTGTACCATTCATGCTTCGGTCCAACAGGCAAAACAGAGCACGTGTGGGTGTATATAAAAAAAAACTGCACAAATTCTTCGAGCTGTGCAAAAGGTTCATTCAGTATTTTGCACCTGCGCTAGAGTAACAGAAAAAAAGCACCAAATTTTAATTCAACAACAAATTGATATGGCTGTAAGTCTACTCTCTTTAGTAGCCAATCTTTACTCCCTTTTTTTTTCGATTAAACAATTTATGCTTTTGAATTAAAATTCGAATAAAGTTTGAATAATAGAACTTACTTGAATATGTTTCTATTACATTATGGGTTAAAGCATCATTCTTTCAGCTTGGAATCATTTGATGAATTTATTTTGGAATTCTCTATCCCTTCTACAATTTAAGAGTTTTGTAGCACGCAGCGTGATAGTACATTTTTGATGTATTGTCTTTATGGTAATCAATTCCCTTCTAAATATTGCTTTTAGATATACAAATGTAATTTCAGCCACTTTGCTGCATTTGGACAAATGGTTGTTCGATTTTGTTTACCCGTATCTATTTATATTTTGAATGAATACGGTTGGTTTCATAATAGGGAGTATGAAAGCTGAATCAGCATTTAATAAAGGTGATGCCGTAACATATGAAATTTATCTAATAATTTCCAAAAATATCTTATTAGAATAAAGGTGATGCTGTTTTGTTCTTTTAGTAATGATTGGTCAACGTTTATGTACATGATATTATAACGAGTGCGTTTAATTTTTTTCTCTATTAATTGATAGGAATTTAGATATTCGGAGGTATCTATGCCATTCCAAAAAAAAATTCTGAACAATTCTGAATTGCACGGAGGAGCTGATGCTACTATTCGTTTGTCTAGTGCAAAGTAGATTGTTTTTCATGTATTTAAGATTTAATTAATACCTCTGTATTCAAAATATTCTGCCAACAATCTCAAGTTTTCTTCAAGAAAACATTAAATTATAAGGTTCCTGAAATTACAATTTTTTAATATTAAAAGCAATTAATATATTTTTTGCCTTAAGATATTTATTCCTACCAACCTTCAAATTGTAACTTTGACTATACCGTTCAATACATCTTCATTGTTTTGATTCAATTTCAAAATAGCCATATTCTTAATTTTATAATTTCACATAATAAGTATTGCTTCTGAATGTCCAATAATTTGATTGTAATAATAAACTCTTTTACTTTTTATGCATCCATTTTAATAACATAAACCATTTTAGTTTTTTTGGAGGATGATAGTTTGTATGTATCTTTTTTCGTGCGGTTGGTGATTCTTGAATATTCATTTTTTACGCTTAAAGACAAGTTTACAGGTTTTTTTTTTATGCTTAAAAATAAGTTTATATTTACAGATATTAAACAGCTTATAACTAATTTTTTTTTTATTTTTTTTTTTATAAAATTAAGTTGGAATAAAATTTATTAATATACACAAATTAAGTTTTGTAAATAATTTTACTGAAAGCAACTTTCGAAAAATAATATAAAAGATATTAATTAAACATATTAAACATAGAATTTATGGAATTAATGTTCATTACATTTTTTAATTTTTTTTAATTTTTAATCTTGTCATATACTTAAACTAAACATGGAAATTTTTATTTCAGAAATAACTCATGTAAAAGTTTTTAACTACATAATCTGTCTTTAAGATTTTACTTTATTTTTCTTCAGCTAGGTACAACATGTTGATTGTACATATAAAAATTTAAATATGTTAGAAATAACTTCTTAATTATTCAAAATATTTCTAAAAATAATGTTACAATGTTTAAATATATAAAAGAGAATAAATATTAGCATGTAGGAAGAATATAATATAGAGTTATTTTCATGTATAAAATTTGTGCACACATATTTAATTATATTTGTCCAAGATATTGATGGGTTTAGGGAATATCTAAACGAAAATAAATATAAATGTATAAAACAAGCAATTGGACCAATTTTAACAAAAATTTTAATACAAATTTTATATCTATGATTCTTCCTCTATGATAATAATTCATAATTGAAATTAGATTCATAATAAAATTATAAATATTATATTTAATTAAACTATAATTATGCTTAGTCGGTTAAATTCAAACTTACAAGAATGAAATGAAAAATTAGACAGAAATATTATTATAAAATTTGTAAAAAAATTAATATATTACACATACATTGATTTATATATTTTACATACAAAAACATAATTATCCGCAGTTTTAACAGCAATAAAACACTTATTAATTATTAAATGGACAAAAAGTTTTTTTTAAGTAGAAATTTGATAATAAAGGTTGAACAAAAAATATAAAAAATATAAAGCTTTTATAAATACTATTAATACTTTTACTTAAGTAGGTAATTTTTTTTTCTTAACTTTTAAAATAGAAAAATAATACAGAATTAATTATATAAATAAAAATTATAAAAAAATATAAATCACCAATCAAGAACCATCAATTTTATTTATATCACATAAAGTTAATTAATTTTTTCCAACATTATTTTTCCCTTATTTTGAAATATAAAAGAATATAATAGTTTAATCAATATTTTAAAATTTATAATAAATTTAGTTCGTAAGAAAGTTTTTTTAAGTAGTAAAATTACTGAATCTAATAACTTTTCAAAAGTTCATGCAATCATAATCCCAAGGAAAGCGAAGACATAAATGAACAGAATTTTTTTGTATGATCAGAATACAGAACATTTTAATATTCCAAGAACCCACTAAATGGAACTGTCTTTCATTTGACTTAAAAACAATCTCCAACGAAGCAATCGTTAAGGAAATTAACGAAGACATAAATCGTCCCCTGAGATCAGAACTATTCTAAGTCCAAAATTTAAAATTTTACAGGAGAGCCATTTTAAGATTAAAAATTTTTTATTTGTTTAAGAAAGTGATGTATGCCAAAAAGTTTTTCTACAATTATATTCTTTTTCAATCACTTTGAGAGGGGATGAAATACCCTGCTTTCAGAACTAATTAAATATCAAATAAGTGGACATACAATGGACATAGGATTATTTTGTACTTACCTATGTTTTGAACACGAAAAACAATTTAAACAAACACGTGTTTTTGCACACACATCAGAAACCGTACTGACTAGCTAATAAGTAAATAAAGAAGTTTTTGAAAAAAATAGACCTGGAATAGTTCTGATCTCAGAGGACGAAATGAGCTCAATTTCTTTTTGCAAGGAATTGATAACATAGTCGAATGTTTGATCGATATAAAACGAATAGAATATGCACTGTAAAAAATAATGTCAAATTATACAAAACTTTACACTGCTAGCCACGTAAATTTACAGTACGTACCAGGTAAATTTTTTTGTCATGGAATATTACAGATTTTACGTTACTTACAATATTACACAAATTCTCCAAATTTCATGAATTTTTTGTACTTTTGCAAATCAAACTGAGTTTTTACACAAATTTCTATTAAAATTACATAGATTCTGGAAAAGTAAAATGTATTTTTAGTAAATAAAGTAAAATTGGATGGTTTTGGTTTCTAAAAGTACATTCTATGAGTAATTATACATAAAATCTGTTTTTTAAGTGTGCAGTTGTAGCAAAAAGTGTTTTTAAATAAATTTCTTCTAAAATTACACTTCATTATAAAAAAAATGTAAAATTAAACAAAATTTTACACTGATTATCATGTGAATTCAGGGATCTACCAGGGAAATTTTTTCATGGAAAATTACATAATCAGACGTTACTATTTAACATAAACTCATTAAATTTACTGGTATTTCTGTAATCTTACAAATCGAAAAGAGTTTCTTTATTAAAATTACATAATCACTGTAAAAAAATGTAGAATTACAGAAATTTTTACAATGCTAACCACGTAAATTCACAGTACCTACCACGGAATATTTTTTCATGAAAAATTAGAAAATCAGACGTTACAATTTTACATGAATTCCGTAAAATTGCTGGTATTTCTGTATTTTTAAAAAGCAAAGAGATCTAAAACAATTTTTTTTATGATTCTTGAAAAATAACATGTTTTTTTACTAGAAGTAGTAAAATTTACTATTTATCATGTCTAAATTCTAAAAAACCATTTTGTAGATTTACATTTAATCTGTATATTTACCAGGAAATATTTTTTCAAGAAAAATCAGAAAATCAAACGTGGCAATTTTACTGAATTCCGTAAAATTGCTGTATTTTTATGTCTGTATTTTTAAAGAGCAAAGAGATCTAAAAAAATTTTTGGAAAAATAACATGTATTTTTACTAGAAGTATTTACTATTTTGCAGTAAATACTATTTTGTATTTTTAAGGTTACAGCTTAAGCAAACAGAGTTTTTACATCAATTTCCATTAAAATTACATGGATTATGGAACAATAGTATGTATTTTTACTAAAAAAAAACTAAAATTTGGTTGTTTTGTTGTTTACCGCTAAGTTGTATTTTGTACTTTTACAATTTATATGTATTTTTACGATTAGATTTGCTAGTTTTGGTATTGAAAATTACGTATTATGTAACAATTTTGAATTAATTTTTTTTTTACGGTTGTAGTTGAAGCAAAGTGTTTTCATACAAACTTCTGATAAAGTTATATGAACTCCGGAAAAGAAATAATTTTTTTTTATTAGGTACATTTATTTTCAAATTAGATAGATTTTAGGAAAGTGATTTGTATTTTTAATTGATGGTTTTGTTCATTAAAATTACGTACTTAGGTTTGTGCTCTTTTTTAAACTACTGGAAAAAAATATTTTGTTTTCCATACAAAACGAGGTATATTTTTGTTCCTATCCTGACGTAGGCATACTCCATAATTCTTGGACAACGATAACGATAGTTATATCACTGCAGTGAACACAATTTCAGAGAAGTAATCGACTAAATTAATTAATTTTCCTTTCAGTATGATATTTATTTTCTTTTTAAATTTATTTTAATTTTTTCATATCAAAATATAATTTTGTTTCAAAATGAATTTTCAAATATAGCTTTTTTCAGCTGAAATCGTTCTCGGCGAACGAAAAAATGAGAAACATTTCTAATTTATCACCGGGCGAAGTCGCTTGTAGTTAGTCGTCTCAATTGTGTTCATTCTCATACAAATACATAGTGGCTATTTTTTTTTTCAGTCGCTATCGTTGTCGTTATCGTTGTCGCCTCAATTGTGTTTAGTACATAAATTGGTACTACTCAGCTGCAGCTCAGCAGTTTGAGTGTCACACTCTTCACTCATAGAATATCATTAGGATATGATATGAGTGATGAGTGACACATTGAATAGGCTTTGGGACTCTGTCTCTCTCTTCTTTATTATTATAAAAGTCATTCACTATTTTAAGTTAAGGTCAGTCAGTCTGTAAATATATCTTGTAGAATAAGTTTATAATCTAACTTGCGCACACGACGTGTATGACAGCTGCCATTTAGGCAGTCCGAAGTTTTTTATGTAAAAATTAAAAATTAAATTTAAAATTTTTATTTAAAATTATATGAAATTGAATCTGAAATTTTTACTAAAAATTATATTAAATTAAGTCTGAAATTTTTTTTTTCTTAAAATTAAATCGGATATTTTTACTTGAAACATAAAATTAGAAAAGTAGAATTTAAGAAAAATGAAAAAAAAAATTTTCTTACTTTAAAATTACCTTTACTTACCTTAAAATTACCTGAAAAAAAAAAATTTATTAACTTTAAAATTTAAAATGACTATTAAAATAAGTGAAAAATACCTAAAAATTTTGGGAAAATGCATAAATTTAAATAACATTGAAATAACTTTGAATTTCTTCAAAGTCACGAGTTGAATGTCATTGTAATGACAAAGCAAAAGAAAAAAGAAAAAAAAGACCTACAATAAAATACAAACCATTTTTCTCGCCAATGGCAGACATTTAAAAAAAAAATTAATAAGAGAAACTTGAAATTTAAAAACATCAAAAAAAAAATTGGTTTGAAAACCACTGAAAAAAAAAGAAAAAAAATTGTTTCTTTTGTAAATAAGAAAAAAACACTGCAATATTGTGAATTCTTAGTTACGGAAAAAAAAAAGTCAATATTGTGAATTTTTTTTTATTCCTCTCTATACATAAAATATTTGACATTTCAAAATAAAATAAATTTTCTTTTTAATTAAATTCAAAATTTTTAATATATTAAATTTAAAAAGAAAAAAAAAATAATAAAAACAAAATATATTTATCAAAAAGCGAATCGAAATATAAGAATTTCTTTTCGAACTCCTTATATAAATTGAAAAAAAAAAAAAAACTTTTTAAATAACAAAAAAAAAGAAATAATTTTAAATAACATAAAAATAAATAAAAGAAACATAAAATCCACAACAACAACTGTATTAATGCAACATGAGCAGCAGCAATGACAACAGCAGCAGCAGTTTCGAAAATAATATTTATAACAACAACAACAGCAAAGTAGTACAAACACAAGCAGCAGCAATAGCATAAAAATCATTAACAACAAGTACTTCAATACAATTAATTTGCAAAATTTTTTTTTAATTAATTTTTCATATATTTGAAAATTAATAACTTTTTTTAATAAATTTTTTCTTACATTCAATAAATTTAATAAAATTAAAATAAAAAGAAGCAATGTAGATCCAAAGTGTTACATAAACAATTGAAAAAAAAAAAATTTTTATTTTTTTTTCAAATTGAAGTCAATAATTTTCAAATTTTTCAATTTTAATTTATTTTGTATGTACACTGTTTCAAATAATTTTTTTTATAAAAAATTATATTATATTACAATTATTAACATTAGATATTATATACAAAATATAAATGCAAAATAAACTTTTTTCTCTAATATAAAAATTATGATTTATCACATATAAATATTATAAAAATAAATATTACATCTACTTTGAACTGATTTCTTCCAAATTTTTTGAAAAATTTTTTTTCTCGATAAAGATATTTATAACAATATCTTTTACACATCTTACTACAAAATTTTATTTTAATTTATTATTTATTATACATCAAAAATGGTTTAACATAATTTTGATTGATTATTTGACATCTTTATTATCTCTGAACTATGAATAACTTCTTGATTTCCAATATAATCCAGATCTCATTTTGTAGTAAAAGGTAACCATTCCTCAATTATTTTAGGGTACTTCTTTACAAGGTAACCATTGCTCAATTATTTCAGGGAACTTCATTACAAGGTAACCATTCCTCAATTATTTTAGGGAACTACATTACAAGGTCACCATTCCTCAATTATTTTAAGGGACTCAATACAAGGTAACCATTCCTCAATTATTTTTAATTTCGAAATTTTTTTATGGTTGAAGCAACGAAATTCAAACGGCTAAAGAAAATTTTCGTAAAGCTTACAAGCGCATTCTTAAAGAAACTAAACCAAAAAGTTCACGAACACTACAAGCAATTAAAATAAATATTGAAGAAACATATAACAACTACGTACATTCAGTTCTTCAAGCTTGTAAAACATTCCAAGAAAAACATCATCTAATTTTAGCTAATGATTGTCATTATTGTTACAATAAGTTACAAGAGAGCTTCAAACTATTAAAGTGCTTAGATCTAATACCAGAAAATATTCTAATACAGATCAAAATAAATCAAAGCGATACAGAACAAATTTTAGTAGAATCAGCTAGTTCTGAAGAAAACTTTGACGATACTCTTGACAAAATGGCTCTTTCGAATGTCGAATTTTTGCGTTTTAGCTAGTTTACAAATAAATAGAAATTATAGTGGTGATCCACAAGCACTTAAATCTTTCATCGACTCTATAAATTTGTTAGACACAGTAGCAGAGACACCAGAATTAAAAAATTTATTAGCTACTTTTCTTTTATCAAAGCTGGATGGTACAGCTCGTGAATCTATAGCTGGTAATTCTAATACAGTAGAACTCATTTAACAATATCTTAATAATTCAATAAAACCCGAAAGTTCTAAAATTATAGAGGGAAAAATAAAAGCTTTAAGAACGGATACAACACATTACAAAATTTTTCGGAAAAAGCTAACGAATTGGCTGAATCTTTTCGTCGTTCACTTGTTTTAGAAGGCATACCAACACAGAAAGCTAAAGAAATTTGTATTGCAATCAAGAAAGAATTCGAGCCAGTTAAACTTTCGAACGCGATTATATTGAACGTGCACGTGCTTAGTTTAATAAAAAAAAAGTCATTGGATTGGAATTAGATCAGAAAAGAAGAACAGAACAATTAAAAAAAAAAAAAATTATTTAAATTTTTCAATGAATAAAAGCAAATTATTTAGTTTGCATTGGGTTGGTTACTAAAGTAAGTATTTTTTTTTTAAATAATTGAAAAAAGTGAAATTATATTAGGTAACTATTTGGAAAAATAAAACTAGGTTTGCGAAACATACCTATACACACACCTATAACTAGTTTATTTTTTCTATTTCAAAGTACCTAAGGTATTTATAATTTCACTTTTTTGATTTTAACTTAGTAGGTATTTGACCTATTTTTATTTTATATTGAATGTTTGTCTGATTAAAAGTATAATGGTTAGAATTCCAGCCAGCCATTTAGTGTGAGCCAAAATAGTGAAATTATATTATAAATATAAAAAATATAACGTGGTATGCGAAAATAAATTCCCACACACATATACCTGTACCTAGTTTATTTTTTCTATGTACCTAAGTAAGTACCTAAGGTATTATTTTGATTTCAACTTAGTAGGTATTTTGCAATAATTTTTTTTTAATTGAATGTATTTCTGATAGAAAGTAAATGCTTTGAATTGTTAATTGTTTCAGCAATCGAGTTTTATAAATATTACTTAAAAAAAAAAAGTGCTGAAACAACTACAACAATTTAAATCATTGACTTTCAGTTCTTTTTTACATAAAATTGCATAGTGTGAGCCGAAATAGCGAAATTACATTGTCTATGTAAAAAATTAAACTTGGTTGGCGAAAATAAATTCCCAAACACAGTAAAGTAAGTGACTATTTTTTTTAAATTATTAAAAAAAATTTAAATTATATTTGGTACCTATATAGATAAACAAAACGTGGTTTGCGAAACATAACTACTCATACGTATACCTAGTTTATTTTTTCTATATACCTAAGGTATCTAATACCTTGTTCGCATTTCAACATTTATCCGGATAAATAAGTGGAAATTTCCACTTTCTAAAACTACCGTTCGCAATTGAGAAGTGGAAAAAATTTGACTGTTTTAAAAAAAATTTAAATGAATTTATTTTTTTTTTGTTATGAATTTTCAAAAATCTGAAGTTCAAAAATAATTTTAAAATTAAATTTCACTTTTTTTCATATTTTGACACAAAATAAACGGTGCCAACCGTACCAAATCTATCAAAAAGTAGCTAAAAGGAACTAGCTAAGGAAAAATAACTGTAAATTAAAATATCCGGAAAAAATTTTTGTATGATAATATCCAAAAAGTTTCCGGAAAAATCGAAATATCAGGAAAAATATTGAAGTGCGAACAAGACTATTTTTTTAATTTCAACTACGTATTAGATTATAATTTTTTTCAATTCAATGTTGGTCTAATTGAAAGTAAAATGAAGGTATTTTATTTATTTCAACTTAGTATTGGACCATAATTATTTTCAATTGAATATTTGTCTAATTGAAAGTAAAATGATTTGAATTCCAGCCAGCCATTTAGTGTGAGCCAAAATAGTGAAATTACATTAGGTTTTCGAAAATAATTTTTAAAATGTAAATTTATGTTCCCACAATATTTCCTTTCACATTTTCACGTATATATTTAAAAAAAAGTCTTCAAAATAATTATGTGTAAATGCCCAGTCGGCTTTACAAAAATTTTTAATAATAATTTAAATTTCAAATTTTATCCGCATATTTAAAGTTCTACTTTATATAAAGTAAAATAGAAACAGTAAATTAATTGGTGTTGCACTTGGAATTTATTAAATTAATTGGTTTTAAACGAGGAATTGTATCTATTCATTCAACAAATTGGTGTTGGACGTGGAGCCGCTTTACCTTAATTAATTGGTGTTGTTCTTGTTATTGCATGTATTGAATTAATTGGTGTTGAACTAGAAATTGGATTAATTCAATAAATTGGTACTTTCTTCAATTAAAAGAGAAACAAGCACATAAACTGGTAATATTTTTTATGAAATTTAAAAAAAAAGGACTATATTTATATTTTTTGTTTCATCTGAACCTGATTTTTGAAAATTCTGTGTATAAAATTTTGGTGATAGATGATTTCGTTGGTTAGTTTCGAATAAAATGTGCCACGCCACTACTAGATTTTGTTTCAATTTCAACAAAAAAAATTATAAATTACTCATAGTCATAATGATGTATTTGTTTCAGGCTCAGTATTTTGCATCAACATCAAAATAATTTTTTACTTAGATTTACTTAATGTTTAGTTAACTACAATTAAATTAATTAAAATTATAAGAATTTTTAACTAACATTTACTTAACATGTCAATCAAATGTATTAATTGTAATCAATACTTTAACTTTCTTTCAACTTACAATAGTCATCAGTATTATCATAGAAACCAGAAATCTGCAATTTACGTATGTAAACACAATAATTGTAATCGGGAGCTCAAGCTTTATAAAACTATAGATTACATAGTATGGGTAGTCTTACTCAGGACCCTGTTCGTGGGGAAATTACTTTCACTTGCCCTGTCAGTGCTTGCGTTTATGAAATGAAAAAAAAAATTAAAATTCATTTCTTAGATCATGTAAGAAACGGGCTTGAAACAAAGTGTAAAAATCTTTGTAAATCAGAAAAAATATTTAAAAAATTTGTTAATTTGAGAACTCATTTTGATAGAAATTATTATGAAAATACTTTTACTAAAAAAATAGACACCTGCTCCTCTGAGAACCGTTCAAACGATATCTTCGAACTAGCAACAAAATATACTGGGGAAGAAAAGTTTGTTCTGCGAAAATAACGAAAAAATTAGTTTAAGCCTTCTTTCTAACTTATATATTACATTGCAGTCGAAACATTTTCTTTCTGACAAAACTTAATTCAAATTCCAATAATTTTTTTATCAAATCTCACGAGTTAGAACAGGTCCGTTAAGCACTACATACAAACGCAAACAGTTTTATAAAAAAGATTTTTATTTCGTAGAACCAATTCGTGTTGAATTAGGAACTATTAAGGAGAAACCATGTTTCCTCTATTATGTACCTATTTTAGAAACTCTCTTACAAAATAAAAATGTTTTCACCGAATGTTTTTCTGAGAACGTAGAGACAACGAAAAGATTGTTACGAGGATATTTTTGACGGAAAAGTTTATAAACAAAACCAGTTTTTCTGGAACAATCCAAATAGTCTCAAAATTATATACCATGATTCTTTTGAAGTTTTCAATCCGCTTGGTTCTGCCCGTGTTAAAAAAAAGTTATTGGCATTTACATGACACTAGCGAATTTGTGACCATGGCACCGAACTCAAGAACAAGATCACATACTTTTAGTAGGTCTGTCCTTTGAAAATGAAGCTAAGCATTTTGGGCTATACTTGAAAATGAAGGAATCACTAAAAATACCCATGTAATAAAATGCTCATTAATAGCAATTAGTGGTGATAATTTAATTTGAATATTTTAATACCAATTCATATTTCTTCCGTTTTTGTTACATTAATAAATTTACGGTTACATCAGATAAGTCTACATTAAGGAATCCCTTAATACATAGCTTTGATGTTGAGATGGCTTCAGTCAATGGGATTCTTTTAAAGGCGTGAAGGAGGAATCTGTTCTTAATAATCTTAAATATTTTCATATTTGTAATCCAGGAATGCCGCCTTGTTTGGGTCATGATCTGTTTGAGGGAATAGTACAGTACGACTTAAATGATCTGGGGTGGTACATTCATACCGAATCTCACTTACCTTGTGCACCCCATGGTACATTCGTACCTAATCCTATGCTACTTACGTTCTTGTACTAACCTGGCACACCCAGTACTTTGCATTAAAAGCAACTGTACTTTAATTTCTGAACAAAGTTTCAAATTATAAACCCAAATATTTCCATGTATTAAAACTTGACTTTAATTTATTTTCTAACGATATTATATGTTTGCGTAAACATATTTTATCATAATTATCTATTTTAATATATTTAATTCAAGTGGATCTCATTTAACAAGCCAAATATCTTCCGACACAGGACTTTTCTGGTATGCACTTGTGTATACCAACACTGTCTCACAAACTCTCTTAAATATTTTATGTTCCAGTCCATTTCAATTATGTTTCACTCTTTATGATCTACGCATGCAATTTGCATGCATCGAAAAATAACATATAAACTAATTAGCATAATAAGTTAGGATCATTCTAAGTTTTAAAGTCAATCAATAAAGTTCTAAAGTATAAAAATAAAAATGTTTTTCATTTTAAACATTAAAAATAAGTAAAGGCATCACACTGGTTAAAAAAAAATTGTCGGTTTCGATTACCATAACAACGAGCTTAAAAAAGTCAAATTCGTCAATAAAAATTCTGAATTATTTCCGGAAAAATTATTAAAAAAAGGGGAAAAATTATCAGGAAATGCTTCTGAAAATTGGTATGTTTTACTGATTTTACCTTTTGCTTTATATAAAAAAAAGAATATTTTGAAAGACTCAGGTGTTTGGA
Source organism: Hybos culiciformis (assembly GCA_964007475.1). Classification (NCBI taxonomy): domain Eukaryota; kingdom Metazoa; phylum Arthropoda; class Insecta; order Diptera; family Hybotidae; genus Hybos; species Hybos culiciformis. The sequence continues at coordinate 80,560,039 of OZ023273.1, forward strand.
AATTAATTTTACTATTGTGTTTCATTGAAAATCTCGTTTACAAATAAATAGAAATTATAGTGGTGATCCACAAGCACTTAAATCTTTCACCGACTCTATAAATTTGTTAGACACAGTAGCAGAGACACCAGAATTAAAAAATTTATTAGCTACTTTTCTTTTATCAAAGCTGGATGGTACAGCTCGTGAATCTATAGCTGATAATTCTAATACAGTAGAACTCATTTAACAATATCTTAATAATTCAATAAAACCCGAAAGTTCTAAAATTATAGAGGGAAAAATAAAAGCTTTAAGAACGAATACAACACATTACAAAATTTTTCGGAAAAAGCTAACGAATTGGCTGAATCTTTTCGTCGTTCACTTGTTTTAGAAGGCATACCAACACAGAAAGCTAAAGCAATTTGTATTGCAATCAAGAAAGAATTCGAGCCAGTTAAACTTTCGAACGCGATTATATTGAACGTGCACGTGCTTAGTTTAATAAAAAAAAAGTCATTGGATCAGAACAGAAGAACAGAACAATTAAAAAAAAAAAAAATTATTTAAATTTTTCAATAAATAAAAGCAAAATTATTTACTTTGCATTGGGTTGGTTACTAAAGTAAATAATTGAAAAAAGTGAAATTATATTAGGTAACTATTTAGAAAAATAAAACTAGGTTTGCGAAACATACCTATACACACACCTATAACTAGTTTATTTTTTCTATTTCAAAGTACCTAAGGTATTTATAATTTCACTTTTTTGATTTTAACTTAGTAGGTATTTGACCTATTTTTATTTTATATTGAATGTTTGTCTGATTAAAAGTATAATGGTTAGAATTCCAGCCAGCCATTTAGTGTGAGCCAAAATAGTGAAATTATATTATAAATATAAAAAATATAACGTGGTATGCGAAAATAAATTCCCACACACATATACCTGTACCTAGTTTATTTTTTCTATGTACCTAAGTAAGTACCTAAGGTATTATTTTGATTTCAACTTAGTAGGTATTTTGCAATAATTTTTTTTTAATTGAATGTATTTCTGATAGAAAGTAAATGCTTTGAATTGTTAATTGTTTCAGCAATCGAGTTTTATAAATATTACTTAAAAAACCAAAGTGCTGAAACAACTACAACAATTTAAATCATTGACTTTCAGTTCTTTTTTTACATAAAATTGCATAGTGTGAGCCAAAATAGCGAAATTACATTGTCTATGTAAAAAATTAAACTTGGTTGGCGAAAATAAATTCCCAAACACAGTAAAGTAAGTGACTTTTTTTTTTTTTCATTTTAAACATTAAAAATAAGTAAAGGCATCACACTGGTTATAAAAAAAAATTGTCAGTTTCGATTACCATAACAACGAGCTTAAAAAAGTCAAATTCGTCAATAAAAATTCTGAATTATTTCCGGAATTAAAAAAAAGGGGAAAAATTATCAGGAAATGCTTCTGAAAATTGGTATGTTTTACTGATTTTACCTTTTGCTTTATATAAAAAAAAGAATATTTTGAAAGACTCAGGTGTTTGGAAATTAATTTTACTATTGTGTTTCATTGAAAATCTCGTATCAAATTGCAATACTCAAAAATACCATTGACGAATATCTTGAATATAGCCAAATCTTAAATTGAAGCCTAAACTAAACATCATTTCCTAACACACTATACTTTCTTAATCAAATGTTTTGGTCCACTTCGTAATTTGTGGACCTTAAGATTTGAGAGTAAACATCGTTATTTTAAAAATGTTATAAGACATAGTCCAAATTACAAAAATGTGCTTTATTCATTGTCCAACAAGCATCAACTTTTACAAATTTTGAACAGTACTTCGAATACTTTTTTTTCAAAAAGAGTAGAGGGTGATAAAGTTGCTGAATTTGATTCTGATAGCTTAAGTAAACTTTCGACTTTTTCTGATATTAAATGCATCTCTTTTATTGCTTTAGAAGCCAAATTTAGAGGTATTTTATACAAAACTGATATGTTTCTAAATGTAAACAAAACCCTAAAAAACACTTATACAATAACACTTATACAATATTAAAAATAGAAGAAATATATATTAATAGATTTTGAGAATCTTCATTTTTTTGGACAAGTTACCAACATTTTTTATGACGCAGATTCTGGTTTATATCATGAAACTGATAATTTTAACAATGTAAATAATAAATATTGTTTAATTGCACATGAAAATATTATATGCAAAGAACCAGTCTTATTTTCTAAAAATAATTCCGACAGTTTTTTTTATTTTATGTATAACCTTACGACAATTTCGAAAACTAAACTAAAATTTTTTTGCACTTTATTTTTGGCGTAATTATTTTCACAATGCATCATTAAATTTTACATTCTATGATTAAATTAGTTATTTATTTGAAATTAAATTGAATTTCAAATATAATTTTTTCAAATACTTATAAGAAAAATGTTGTAATTTTAATATTAACACTTTAAATGTAAATATTGTTAATCTAGTCCCATTTCAGAATTCATCTAGTCCCATTTCAGAATATACTTGGACATCTTTTCAAATTCCATGGGAAAAAGTACCAAAAAGAGTTTCAAAGACTTTGAAAATGGAATTTATTCAACAGATACTTGCATCTTGTGGTAGATGAAATGAAATTTATCAATGAAAAGCATATTCCTGGAAAAGCATTTCAAATTATAGCGAGGAAAATTAATGCAAAGTATCCCAATTTTTTCAAAGAAGTAGATGATGATGGAGAAGTAATCGGAGACGGATTATTTGGACTTACAAACAAATTAATAGACAGATTCAATTATCTAAATAGACCACATAAATACGGTAGAACTGATGAAAATCCAGTTAGCAACAAAAATCCAAAATTAAGCGCTCGAGCGGGCTTTTCAAATTTGAGTCCACCAGTAAAGATTGGTCGTACATTTACATCGTAAAAGTCTGTTGCTTCTGAAGATCTCGATTTTTTTGATATTTTGAAAGAAAGTTTGAAAGAAAGATCAACGACTTTTTATAAATTCCAATCCGCCAACAATTCAAATTCGAGAAAAATGGCCCATTTTACTTCATAAAGAATCAATACTTTGGCATTTTAAAAAATTGATATTGGAAGATATCCAATCGCTTACGAAGATAATTTAGGCAAAGTCCAAGTACATTTTTAGTTTTATGGTCAATACGAAAATAATTTCCTATCCAGAAATAACCGATGTGGAGAACGTCTGTTACCAGACAATTGTGACTGTTGCGAAGTATTTTAAAGATTGTGAACAATTTCTCTTTAATATTAAGGTAAAAATCAACTTTCTATTGAATAAGTTTCTAAACTTTATGTAATATCCTTTTTTTCCTTAATAGGATGCTGGATCATCATCATTCAAGGCAAAAAATTGTGGAGCCTTTTAATCGGAAATTATAGTGGAAGGTACTTCGTATATATAGAAAAGGAGTTATTATTTTCAAATGGTGGATGCATTTTTAGTAACTTTTTCAGTATATTTTAATTTTAATTTGAAATAACCTAAAACAATTTCACTTACTTTAGAGTTTATCCAAAGATATTTTTTAAAAATAATATCAGACGCTGGGTCAAAAGCTGCACAAAAACCGTCTAACTCTAAAAAAAGATGCTTAACTCTAATGTCTAAATTGAGATCTCACGTAGCATCCACTAATTACGCAAAAAAATTGTATTTTAACTTTTAAAAAAGTGTCTTCTCATAGAATTATAAGTTATATATTGTCTGTGTAATATGTATATAATTATGTACAATAAGTCCAATTGTACACATAATTATTTTTTTAATGAATTAAATAAACATTAATTTCTTGCAACAGAAAAACTTTTTTTTTTTTTGTCACAAATTATAAGAAAACTTAGTTTCAGACAAAAACGTGTTTTAGCTAGCGATTCCTCACTGGGAGAAAAAGCTGTTTATTTGGTCACAAACGCTATGAAAGTTAAACGAAAAATGGGAATGGGCATCAAAAAAAAAAAAAATAGCTATGAAATTTTCAAGAAAGCAATTAATGGAATTAAAAAATCGATCAAGAAGAATAAACCGCAAAATAATGCTGCAGCTGTTGAAATGGCATTAAGTGCCGCTAAAAATGTTTTCTCAAATAATAAACAAGCTAAAAAATATCGAATAATTCCAATTCCTAAAACTGGAGGAGTTCTACCGTTAATACCTATTTTTGAGGGGCTATCAGCATTAGGAGCACTCGCTGGAGGAGCTGCAGGTGTAGCAAAATCTGTTAACGATGTGAAAGCAGCACGAAAACAATTGGAGGAAAATATAAGTCATAATAAAACTACGAAGAATAAATAGCTTCAATAGGAAATGGACTTTATCTTAAACCATATAAAAAAGGTTATGGTCTTTATTTGAAGGCAAAAAACTCATACAAACTATACCCAGGACAGCATTAACTGATGCCGATATCAGAAATTATATGTTATACGTACCATATTTTAGATGAGTATTTATGCGCGATACTTTACCTTTGAAGCCTAACAACATAGAATCAGGAATAGTTAACTTAGATACATCATATGGATTTGGCACACACTGGATAGCATATTTAAAAAATTACGGTTTTATATATATTTCGATAATTTTGGGAATTTAAAACCGACATCAGATATTATAAATTATTTAGGACGTAATATTAAATATAATCATGAATCATATCAAAAGTATAATCAAGTAAATTGCGGGTATTTATGTATAAGATTTATTTGCAATAAAATGATGAATTTATTTAAAAAATAAAAAAAGAGTCTTTTATTAAAATCATTTGCAGATCACCTCTAGTTGTTAAATAAAACATTTAATTCTATCATTTCCAGATTTATTGAAAATAAATACAAATACAAAAAAATGTATATCCGTGATGAACAACAACAACAGCAGCAACAACAACAGCAACAACAACAGCAACAGCAACAGCAGCAACAACAACAACAACAACAACAACAACAACAACAACAACAACAACAACAACAACAACAACAACAAAAACAACAACAACAGCATAACAATATTTCACATGAGTTATACGCAGCCCAGCGATCAAAATGTGTCTTTCTTTCAAATGTCAGCCCTTCATGCTCCGGAGAAACCATTTATAATTATATTCACAACTTGATGACACCAGAAGTCCTTAAAATCGTTAAACTACAATCTAGGAACGAAAATGAATACTTATCTTTCAAAATTTTCTGCTCAAACACTGACTTTTCGAAAATCTCCGATTCAAATTTCTGGCCAAAAGACATGATTGCTCATGAATATGTAAATAAACGCAACAATCCTTTTCACAATCACTTGACAACCCAAAAGCAGATAAATCGGGGCACCTAAACATATATTATCAAAATGTTCATGGTCTAAGAACCAAAACTCATCAAATATTTACATCTACATCTAACTCTAATTTCGAAATTTTAATTTTGACCGAAACATGGCTGAACAATGATTTCAACGATTCCGAACTTTTCTGCTCAACTTACCAAGTATTTAAGCGTAATCGTTTCAATGACAGCAACATTTCAACTGTCGGTGGAGGCATTGCTATAGCGGTTAAAAATTATATTAACTGTAATTTAATTGATATTCCCTGTAGTGGGGACTTAGAAATTTTGGCTGTAAAAATTAAACTTAATAATTATTATTTGTATATTTTAATATTTTATATACCACCCCGAAGTGGAATTGTGCGACAAAATTTACATGATAATGTAATTAAAACTTTGGATTTTGTAAATGAAAGTGTCTCACAGTCTGACAGAATACTGCTTGTTGGAGATTTTAACCTAGCATCTACCTCCTGGACTGCCGACGACGAAGGTGACTTTTTAATTCCTGACACTTCTTGCCAGGTTGAAACGTCGCTTCTCGATTTTATAACTTCTCTTAATTTCAACCAATTTAACTCAATTAATAACCAAAACGGAAAGATATTGGACTTAGTCTATGCTCTTAACATTCCTTCTATTTCAATTTGTCGTTGTTCCGACCCACTAACCATAGAAGAGACCCACCATCCTTCTCTCCACATAACAATGGATATGGAACAACCTCATACTCTCTCATATGAAAACACTTAGTCTTTTAATTTCAACAAAGCTGATTTTGGGAACATAAAAAATGATCTAAATAGCATCAACTGGTCATTTATTAACAACATGAACATGAACCAATGTACTACAGAATTTTATAAAATAATTTTTAAATTATTCCTAGATCACGTTCCTTTTAAAATCAATCACCCAGATGAAACAGTTCCACCGTGGTATACAGCTGGGTTAAGATCTCTACGCAATAAACGAAATAAAGCTTGGAAACTGTATTGTGTTTGTCCAAATGAATTGCTTTTATCGGAGTATCAGCGAATCAAGGACGACTTCAACGCTTTGTCTGGTGAATGCTACACCAATTACCTTCGAGAATTGCAGAGTAATCTTAAGATCAAACCTCAAGACTTTTGGAAATTTATCAAGTCTAAGAAATTTTCAACAACCTATCCTTCATCACTAAATTATAATGGTATCTCAAGCGATAATAGTTTCATAATCTCAAACCTGTTTGCTAACTTCTTTAGCACATCATTTTCTACTAATAACTCTTTTTGCCCTCCTAACACAGATCACATTCCCTCTTATACTTGTTTATCAAATATAAACTTTCAAATTTCTGACACCGAGCTATCCAAATCTATATTAAACTTAACAAGTACCAACACCGTTGGCCCAGATGGGATACCAACAGTTTTTCTAAAGGAGTGCTCAAATGAACTAATTGAGCCCCTAAAAACTTTGTTCAATAAATCCATTCGAACAGGTACTTTTCCCGATATTTGGAAGATTTCTTACATAATTCCAATTCACAAAAAGTCATCAAAGAATGATGTGTCAAATTACCGGCCAATTGCTCGACTATCCGCTATCCCTAAACTTTTTGAGTCCATTATTTCAAAGAACCTGCAATTCCACATTAAATCCATAATTTCCCCTAAACAACATGGTTTTTCACGTGGTAAATCAACAACCACTAATCTTCTCGACTTCACGTCTCAATGTAACAAAGCCTTTACAGCTGGCAATTATATTGATTGCATATTTACTGACTTTTCCAAAGCATTTGACAAACTCTGTCACAAGACCCTGGCCGTAAAATTAAATAAACTCGGTTTCAACTCCAACTTTGTCATTTGGACACGCAGTTACTTGTCAAATCGTTGCTATCAAATTTTATTCAAAAATGTTCTTTCTTCTCCTTTCTTGGTAAACTGCGGTGTCCCGCAGGGAAGCCATTTAGGACCAATTTTCTTTATATTGTTTGTAAATGACCTTCCGAATGTGTTGACGTCGTCGGAAACGCTGATCTACGCTGATGATGCAAAGATTTTCAAAGAAATTAAAAATACATCAGACTGTTCAAGCCTTCAGAATGATCTCGATCTATTCTTGGCTTGGTGCAACTCCAATAATCTTCACTTAAACGCTGAAAAATGCAGTGCTATGTCGTTTTCCAGAAAAAGGACTTCATATAACTTTCAATACCACCTTGGTACCTCAACTTTATCTAGAGTTGACGAAGTATCCGATCTAGGAGTCGTACTTGACAAGAAGCTTGACTTCAACTTACACATTAATAAATTAATAAACAAAGCATATCGCACTTTGGGTTTCATCAAAAGACAGTCCTATGAGTTTAACGACCCATATGTGATGAAATTATTGTTTGGTTCGTTTGTTCGCCCAATTCTTGAATATTCATGCCAAGTCTGGAACCCTTTCTACAATGTACATTCACGAAGGCTTGAATCTGTCCAGAGAAATTTTCTACGATTTGCGCTACGTCGCTTAAATTGGACTGATCCGCAACACCTACCTCCATACTCTGACAGACTTAAGCTACTTAATATGCCGAGCCTAGAGGCAAGAAGATTTTACTTGTCGTTTTGCTTCCTACATAAAATCATATTGGGACGCACGATCGGAGACTGTATCCTTCACGACATGAGTCTAAATGTACCTCAGAGATCTCTACGGAATCATCAGTTCCTATACATAAGACCGTGCAGGACTGAATATGGTTTGAACAGTCCCTTAAATCAATTATACAGAACATACAATCGATTTTGTCATCTGTTAGACTTATATAGCTTTGAGAGTCTTTGTTTCAGGAGTAATTTTTTTTTGATGTGGGAGAGAGGTAACACTGCCTGATGTTGTGGTCACGTGATGCGTGTTGTATTTGTTGTTGTTTCCTTGCTATATAAAGTGTTTCTTGGGACACAGACAATGGATACTAGGCATTGTTATATTTTTATTTTTTTTTTCACATGAATATACACGTGTATGTGTGGGTATGTGTATATACATATGTATATATATATATATGTATGTATGTGTATGTGTATGTGTGTATTGTGTTTACATATATGTCTTATTGTTTGGTTATGTACATGTATGCAAGTGCATGTTGTATTGACGCGTACTGTGTATTACATTATATTATATATTATTTATATTTATAATTATGCACTATGTTTAGATATGTAAGATAAATCATATATATAATTTTGTACCTGACGCTTGTAATAAGTAACTGAAATGAAATAAATAAACTTGTTGCCGGGCTAAGCTGAGCTATCTCCTACTGATTGCATTTATTACAGTTGCAAATCATAACCTTATCCATTCTTTTATAAATGTTCATTATATTCGATATTCCGTGCCTATAACTTGAATTTAGCATCACACAGTCGCATGTTTCAGCGCCGTTTTTATTATTCTCATCAGACCACTCACAATTCATAAAATGATCTTTATATCCATAGCCTGAAATCATTGATGTTTCTAACTTTTTTAAATAATTCTCTAAACAATCGCGATGATCATCGATTCGAAACTGCGCTATATTTCTCAAATGCTCCCGTCTTATTCAACTTCTAATTAAAGACTGGAAAAATTTTTTTTTTTTAAATATTTTTTTATAACATTTAAGCCAAATGTTTTTGAGAGTTAGGTGTAAGAACTAAATTCAGCATGTAGCTTGTATCATCTTCAGCTTTAAATCTGCTGATTATGGAAAATCCACCCTTATTGATTTCATCGACATGTTTTTTAGTTAATCTTCTGCCATATCTGTCTGGGATCATTATTTTGTAGTTAACGGTTTCAACTACCCATTTTAATCCAAATCTCGCATTTTCTTGACCAATTTTTTCAATTTCATAGCAATATCCAGGCTCCATTGCTCAAATTCTGCTTATCGTTAATAGCCTCATTGAATGCTTCAATTGCTGAGTAGCTTTGTTGAGCGCTATCCATATGCACATAATATTGAAATCCTTCGCTTAATTGATTCTGATGCATCTCATTGCTATTATGATAATTCATCCTTATTTTTTTTAATTGCTGTTTAAAACTTATTAAATTTAAATTAAAAGTCGCAGAATACCCGAAATTTCACTTCCGCCGCTTTATTTTAAAAAGAAAAAATAATAATTAAAAACAGTTATAGGCGAAACCGGCTTGATCTTTCTCTTTAATTTACAATAATATGTCCTTATCAAAAATAACACATATAAGGTGAAAACACAATTGGGGCGACAACGACGGCGACAGCGATAGCGACTGTCAAAAACCATATATTTGTATGAGAATGAAACAATTGAGGCGACTTTTTTGTATGAAAAATCGCTGTCGCCGTCGTCGTCGCCCCAATTGTGTTTTCACCAATAAGCTTGCACAAAAATTAAACGAATGCAACAATATTGTAATTACATGTCATTTTGTCTAGATCACTCGAAAAAATTTAATTTTTATAATTTTGGACCACTTAGAATTTATTATTTATCTAAGAAATGTCATCCCCTGTGTGTCCCTAGCTCAAAAAATACACAAACTAGCTTCTAAAAGTGAAGTAAGAAACAAAATATTTTGGATACCTGTGATTGAAATTATTAATAACTGTTATATAAAAATTAACAATTGATGAAATACCGTCATTTGTTTTTTCCTTAGATAACATTTAAAGTTGTCCTTTGGTTTACTTGTCATTGCCTGTCGTGAAAAACTTATTTATTATATATCTGGCGACACTTATATTAGCTAGTATTACCACCTGATGATCACTTGTATTACCAGAGACCCCATCTTGAATTGTTTTGTTTTCAGAAACAAGCATGAACCTGTAAGATTTGTGATGTCCTGTTCTATATTGGTAAGTATTTTTATTCACTGTCATTACTCTGTGTCTCTTATTGGCCTTAATATTGTAACAAATCATAAACTCAAGATTAAATATTGTTTTAATTGTGTTTCCAAGGTAACTTTAAAAATAGATCATTTTGGTAAGTATGTGGTTTTGGTAGTAGACAAGGAAACCTAACTTTTTGTCATTCCCCTGCCGGTCATTCCCTTGTCTTAGGTAGGGCAGGGGAACGACATGCTATGACAGGGGAAAGACATGCTATGACAGGGGAATGACAGGGATCATTGAGTTTCACAATCTGCGTATATTTAACAGGGTGGCCAGATTGGAGATTTTGTTTTTTCAATTTCTGAGGTTAAAGAAACGTTTGGAGAATATGTCATTGCCATTCCCCTGTCTCTTGTTGTCATTCCCCTGTCTCTTATTGTCATTCCCCTGTATCTGGTTGTCATTCCCCTATCTACCTTAAATTTTAAATTTAATTTTTCAAAATATTTTTTGAAAAAATATTTTGAAATTGTGCAGTTTAGAGAAAATTACCCATAAATGAGTTCTAATTAAAATCTTTCCCATTCCTTTTCTAAAATATTGTGGTACCGAATATTACGTACTTACCTTTCCTTGGCTTACCTTTCACGCCCAGTATTTTGTACATGTTGCAGCAAAACGCAACTGTACTTAGAAATCTAAATAAGTTTCAAATTAAAAACCCATTCCCCTGTCTCTTATTGTCATTCTCCTGTCATTCCCCTGTCATTCCCCTGTCTCTTAATGTCATTCCCCTGTATCTGGTTGTCATTCCCCTGTCTACCTTAAATTTTAAATTTAATTTTTCAAAATATTTTTTGAAAAAATATTTTGAAATTGTGCAGTTTAGAGAAAATTACCCATAAATGAGTTCTAATTAAAATCTTTCCCATTCCTTTTCTAAAATATTGTGGTACCGAATATTACGTACTTACCTTTCCTTGGCTTACCTTTCACGCCCAGTATTTTGTACATGTTGCAGCAAAACGCAACTGTACTTAGAAATCTAAATAAGTTTCAAATTAAAAACCCAAAAATGTCCAAGTATAAACACTTGACTTTAATTTATTTTCTAATGATAAAATATGTTTGGATAAACATATTTTATCATTATTATCTGTCCTAATATATTTAATTCAAGTGGATCTCAGATAACAAGCCAAATATTTCCCCATGCACGATTTCTATGGAATGCACTTGTGCATACCTATACACCCACTAAAACTCTCTTAAATATTTCGTCCTCATTCCATTCCATTCCATTATGTTTCTCTCTTTATGATCTATGCATGCAATTTGCATGCATAGAAAAAGGTAATATAAGTTAATTAGGATAATTAATGAGAGCTCATTAATAGTTTGAATTTCAGTCAATAAAGTTGGTTTAAAATAAGAATACTGTGTTTTATTAAAAAAATATCAAAAGATAGCTACATGGGGACCGTGACAGCCTTTATTATTTTTTTTTGAAAAAAATAAAGTTTTTTTTTTTAAAATAAAGTTTTTTTTGAATTAAAAATAAATTAAAGTGTTTTTTAAAAATAAAGTAAAAATAAAATAAAGTTTTTTTTGGAATTTAAAATAAATTAAAGTTTTTTTTTCGAAATAAAATAAAGTAAAGTAAAGTTTTTTTTTTTTTAAATTAAAAGAAAGTAAAGTTTTTTTAAACAATGTAAAAGAAATGCAGTTAAATAATAGAAAAAAAATTAAAGTGAGTGGTGAAAATCAAAGACCGAAAAAAAAAAAATATTAAAGACCGAAAGTAAAAATAAAAAAAAATTTTTGAAAAAATATACAAAAAAAAAAAAAAGCGAAACATTGAAAACAGTGGAAGAAAAATAAAAATTTTAATAAAATAATGTAAAAATTTAAGAAAAATGAAAATAAAGAAAAAAAATCAGAAATTTTTTAGAAAAATAACAATAAAATGAAAAAAGTGAAATTTTATCATAACAGAAAAAGTTCAGAAAATTCAAGAAAATCGTAAGTTTAAATTGTTTATGGGGGGTAAAATAGAAAAAAATTAAAAATTTAGAACAGAAAATAAATAGAGAAAAAGAAAATTCGCACAAAATATTCAATAAAAATTACAAATAAAATTTTAAATATTAAAGAGAAAAAAAAAGGACTTAATACCCCGAGAAAAGCGAAACTTCTAAATATTTTTGTTCATCTCGTAAGTTGGCATAAGAAAGAATTTTAATTAAAATCCCAATGGGTAAAAACGAATCAAAAGAAATTGCGCCAGTAAATTCAGGCACTGCACAGTGTCCAATTTTCCGTTTTTTTTGGAATTTAATCGCATTTTTCAAAATTCGAAATATATATATATTTTTTTTTATATTTTTTTCCATTACCTAGAAAGAGCTTTTTCAGATTTTGGTGGGTCTGCCTTTAGGCAAAGGCATAAAAATTTAAATTTAAAGTTGGATTTAAAAAAATTACTCCATACAATTTGTATGGAGAAAATAAAATAGACTTAAAAACACAGTGATTCACCTTGATTCACCTAGATCTTTGCACCGGTATATGCAGTTTGATCTCAGGATTTCAAATCTTTTCGAAATTTTCGCTCATAATTGCGCGTTCAAAAGTTATAGCCCTTAGAAAATTCTTAAAAACAGACTTGTACGCCATCAAAATTTTAGCAATTCATGAAGTTTCTGTTACTTATCATCTCCGCTGGAGGTCGGTTATTTATGAATATTGGAAGTTCAGTTTAAAAGTAAATTAGATTTGTTTTTCTTGATTTTTAAAAAGGAATTTTATTTTATGGAATTTTAGCAATTCATGAAGTTTCTTTTACTTATCATCACCGCTGGAGGTCGGTTATTTATGAATATTGGAAGTTCAGTTTAAAAGTAAATTACATTTGTTTTTTTTTTATTTTGATTTTTAAAAAGGAATTTTATTCCTATAGGATAGGAGATTGTAACAAAAAATTTGCCACTCGGGTAGCTGATAAACCTAAATCAAATGCGTCTACTATTTCTCTCCTAGAAATTTTCATTTTAATTAAATAAAAAAACTGATGAATTCTAATCAAATTACGGGAGAAAATGTTCTATTCATGTACTTTTTTTTATTTTTCATAACGGTATTTACAGAAAAAAACTTCTAACACATTCATATACATTTTTTTTTATCCTCATAACGGATTTTGTATTTAGTACTTCTAACATATTCATATACATTTTTTTTCATCCTCATAACGAGTTTTGTATGAATAATACTCCAGAGTAACAGAAATCTTGGCTTTTTCAACTGTGTACAACAAAAACTTAGTTTGTAAAACAAGCGGCAGCCAATATTATTATTCTTCATATTGAAATTTTTATCGGCGTACAAGCCTTTTTCTGTATGATTTTTGTAAACAAAAAAATAACAAAACATTAAATTCAAAAAAAAATGTAAAATTGGACACTGTGCACTGTAGTAAATACACTCGAGGTGCAACAAGCCTCCATCGTAAACAGTGACATTATAATATTGCTTTATATTTTGACAATACTGTCGGTATTGTCAGCGGCATATAGAATTTACAAAATGTGGCACAGTGCCACGAAAAAGTAATATTTCAATAAGGGTCAGTCCATGGTCACATTGGCGTAGACCCCTTATTGTAACAAAAACAAAATAATTTTCCATCAAAAAAAAAAATGAACATTTAAAAATAAAAAGAAAAACAATAGAAAAAAAACATTAAAACCTTTTGAGTAACATGCAACCTGTAGAAATAACCCAACTCGAATTTGAAGACTTACCAACTTCATCATTCACTCCGCTGTACTCAGAGGAAGTTGGAAGGTATCGAAGATGAAGATACCGTAGATTTTGAAGACTATATTAAAGAATTCAAATATAGAAATTTTGATTTTAATCCAAAAAAAGAAATTGTTCAATCAGAAAAAAAAATAAATAAAAACACAATAATTCTGAACCTAAATGTTATAAATAAATATAAAGGAATTTTATTATATAAAAACAGAAATAGTGAGAAGAATAATTTTTTTTTGCAACTCAAAAATTTAAACTTAAACAATTTTTTTTTTTTAACAATCAAATAACTTGAAAATTAAAAATCTCAAAATAAACATTAGAAAATTTTTTAAAAATAATAAAGATGAAAAAAACATTAATAGAAAAAAAATTTTATTATGAAAAATGAGGATCATCTATCAACATCCAACTCAATCAATCAACATTCAATATCATCAGCAATAGTGGAAACAGAAATCAACGAAGACAACATCGAAATCAGCACCGTATGAAACACCTTGAAAAACTGTGTAAAGTAGTGAGTTGCATTATTATTATTTTTTACGTCATTCTTTTAAATTTTTCTGTATTTATATCGATTTTAAAATCGATCAATTGATCATTTTATTTAAAAAATAAAAAGGAAGCAAAATATTGTTTGCTGAAAATTTTTTATCAAATAATTTTCGTAAATGACGAGATAATTCAAAAACTATATTTTAAAATCAAACTATTGATTTCTGTAGAAAGTATTTAAATTTGTTAAAAAAAAAAGGAGACAATAAACAAAAAAAAAAAGAGATTTTTTTTAATTTAAATATGTTTTTCTTCGATAATTAAAATCAATTTTATTGATCAATACGAATTTCATTTTCCACGCTATTTGACAATTACCCAAAATATTTGGAATTTTTTTTTGAAAGTTTATTATTGAAATAATTTGTTTTGAAAAATAAAAACAAAAGAGATTTTTTTAAAATAATAAAAATATATAAATAATAAATAAAATCTATACCCATTATTAGATTACAAGATTTTTTTTATAAAAGCGAAACAAATTTTTGAGTGGCGCAAGCCTCGTCCGTACCAAATCGCAAAATTTTTTTTGACATAAATAAAAAAAAACTTAAATTGAGAAATAAAAACAAAAGAGATTTTTTTTAAAATAATAAAAATATATAAATAATAAATAAAATCTATACCCATTATTAGATTACAAGATTTTTTTTATAAAAGCGAAACAAATTTTTAAGTGGCGCAAGCCTGGCCCGTACCAAATCGCAAAATTTTTTTTGACAAAAATAAAAAAAAACTTCTCAAATTTTTTTTTTGAAGTTATAGTAAAATTACGCAATACAGTAAAATTTTGTTAAATCGACTAGAAAAATAAATTTTTTTGGGAAAAATAAGAAAGAAAATATTATTAAAATAAATTAGGCATCAATTTCTTCACAATTTTTTTTTAAATTCCTATAATAAAAATTAAATAAATATTTATTTCATTAAATTTTTAAGTGGCGTAAATCTCGCCCCAGTTGCATCGCAAATTTTTTTTTTGAAAAAAACATATTGCAGCGAATACTGGAGTGGCGAAAAGGACTCGCCCCAACCATATCGAATTTTTAGTGGTTGACAAAAATTCAAATTTTTGTTTAATAATTGCAAATTTACAAAATTGAAAAATTTTTAAAAATTATTTGGTGCTATTATTCACGAACATGTTACCGTGAAGTTTAAGCATATTTTATCATATTGTTTCACAACAGTACAAATTCTTTGGTATATATTTTTTTTTACATAATTTTTTTTTGTCGCATAAACAAATCAATTGCCATTGAAATATTTAAGTAATATGATGAAATTCATATTACACACCCACAAAAAATAAATAATCTTTTACACTTCAATAATAATTCTCACTATGAAAATTGATTCATTGGAGAACATAATATTGTAAGGTTTAAAAATTTCTTTTACTTTAAATTTTTTTCACAGTAATTTCATTCTGATATAGTTTATTTTTTTTGTCCACATAATTAAAATGTTGTGATAACAAATACAAAATGTTACACACAAATTATTTTTCATATTAATTCATAATATAAACAAAAAAAGAACAAATATAATAAAATTAATCAGTACATTTATAGAAATTTGAATATTTTTTCTTTTGGTCACAAAAAAAAAAACTATTATTTTAAAAGAGTATTGATTGTTTTTGTTTATGATATTAGGACCATAGTAAAGATTCAAGAATTCTGTTTATTTATTTCCCTTACTATAAAATGCTTTTAGCTTAATTTTTTTCTTTTAATTGCTCGATAATCGTTTTTCTTTGTTTTGTGTGGAATTATTGTTGGACTAGAACATCTTAAAATCGTATAAAAAGCGTGCAATTTCGATAATAATTTCATACCACTTTTATCTGTTAACAAAAGAAGAGGTAAGAAAAGAAAATGAACAAAATTTCAATTGTCAAGTCCTGGCAAGATGTACAACATCTACCAGGACAGGACAATTGAATCCCTTGTCTTTAGATGCTGGAGATGTGCAAGTGAATTTATTCACTGGCCTAGGATGACATTTCCAGCTATGATCGTTATTAGAGCGGAGCACTACAAAGCCAACTCTAATTTACGATCCAAAACACTCGATCTTGGTGGAGGATTCTTGGGCCTATCCAAGAATCCAAAGCCAAGACTACCGGTTACCACATGGATGCTCCTATAGGAGGAGGATCCATACTACGTTGTGGTATTATGACTACGCTCATCTGCCACTGACGTGGGTATAAGATCACTGAGCGATCATGATCTTGTATCCATTGGCGGTGTCAGAGGAGCATAGTCATAAAAGACTGGACTTCATTGGTCATTCCTTATTCCAACCAAACCGTGCGGTACCCGGTTGGAATAGGAATCGAGTAAAACAGACCAATGACGATTCATCTAATCGGTCGACATCCTCTACAAAAAAAAACTAACTTTAATTTTATTTACTAAAATCAAAATACAAGTCATAGAAAATCTCACAACGATAATTGAAAAAAAAAGAAAAAAAATATATATCAACGAGTCCAAAGAATACTATCGTATCTCAAAAACACTAGTTTTCACAGAAAAAAAAACTGTTTGTTTTAAAATTTTTCTTCAAGAGTCCTCATTTTGTTACATAGTTTTATGAAAAAAAATTATATTAAAATTAAATTTTATTTGAATATTTGCAAATTTCTAACAAATTTTCACATTTTTTTGTTTTTACGATGATCTCTAATTTACAAATATTGCCTAAATGGATATACGATAATCGCAATTTTGTTTTCTGCCGTTAAATATCGTAAGTTGACGATATTAAGTACGGTTGACATCCTATCTTTATTTAGGTCTAACAAAACAAAGAACAATAAAATCGTAAATCGTAAAAAATTGTAAAAACGACAAGTTCTAGCATGCATTAATTATATCTCATGATGCGAATTTAATTTTTTTGTAATTTTTACTGATCGATATACTTTCAAGAATAATTTTGTAAAAAAAAAAAAAAATAATAAATAAAAATAAAATAAAAATAAAACCAAGAAATATTAGATTTTTCTCTAGTTATGGTGAAGTTGAAACTTTTCAACTTGCATAATTTTAAAAGGAAAAATTAAAACAAAAATTGACCGTATATGATAAGATATTTTAAGGTCATTGAGCCTCCTTGCAATGTTTAATTTTCATTGCCATGTGGAGTTAGATTTAAAAAAAAAAAAAAAAAACCCTTGTATGATTATCATAACACTTCAAAATTTTTTTATATACAAAATAGATTCAATAAAATAACAAATAAAAATTGCATTCTTATTTTCCTAATTCACTTTGTTTATTGGAAACAATTTGACCCATATATTTTTTCAAATTAATGCTAAATATAAATTATAGGTTTTTTTTTGCATATGTTAGGACCAATGTGAAATTTTTCAAATAATCTTTGTCTGTGTCTATAACAGATACTAATAATAAAGTTATGACTTGTATTTTCTATAACTAGGCTAAAACAATTTTTCACTTTTGTAGTAATTTCACTTCTATGAGTTTTTATTAATTAAAGATTTTTTTTTTATTTTAAAGATACCACTTTTTTTTGTTAGCAAAAGAAGAGATACCACTTTTATTTGTTGACAAAAGAGATACCACTTTTATTTGTTAACAGAAGAAGAGATACCACTTTTATTTGTTAACAAAAGAAGAGATACCACTTTTATTTGTTAAAAAAAAAAAAAAGAGAGAGAGAGAGAAGAGAAGAGAGAAGAGAAAGAGAAAGAAATAGGAAAAGATCTATTTTCTTTTTTTTTGTCAACAACTAAAAATTAATAATAAGTACCATATTGGCGATACAGTCAAGGAAGAGACCATTGTGTTTAACCGACTGAGGCCAGCGACTTCGAGCTCTGATTAGAGAATAACAAATTTGTAGTAATTGAAAAAAATTTTAGAGTAAGAAATCAACTTCGAATTGAAATTTTTTTGTGTATATATATAATGTGTATATATATAATTATATCATAATTTTGGTATAGAAAAAAAAAAAAAAAAATAATCAAAATAAAATATGTAATACAAAAAATTATACAAAAAAAAAAAAAGACCTAAATGAAAAGTCTGTATTTTTATTAATACTATATGTTCATTAATACTATATGTTTATTTCTACTATATGTTTGTTTCTATCACTAAAAAAAAAAAAACTATTTCTTAGGTCCTAGCGGAAAACAGAAATGCTGATGTAAGGTCCAGCCAAAGGTGGCCATAGCCACAAGCTGAAGAATGACGTCGTAGTCATTTAGGTTTAAGTTTTTTTTTATATAGACTTGCGCTCGGGGTTTTTCAAATATCTTATTTTCTTTTATCCTAAAATTTTACCTTCTTCCAAATATGACATCCTATAAATTTTGTTATGAACCTCTGGTGTTCACTGTCGCGTACCCACCCAACGACGAGCTTAGACCCGGCCTATGAACAGCATGTCTTAGACAGTGGACTCGACACCAGATTTATGTCGGCAGGTAAAGTTATTTCATTAATCTTGACTTTAGCCAATTTTATTTTTCATAAAATTTTATGTTAAAGTCTCGGTGGTTCTTCTTGAACTAAAGTTGGGAATTTTTACACTCCTACTTCCACCAATAAATTTCATCATAACAAATGACGCCTAATTTGGTGTCAGAAATTTGTTATATCTACTTTCATCAAACTTAATCATAACAAACATTAATAGAACGTTATAAAAGAGGAAATTTTTATATTAATGATCAAATAATAGATTGACTAATAAATTTGTTTAGTATAAAAAAAAAGTACTAAATAATAGTACAAACTTTAGAACATTTTGAATATATTTCAGTTATTTAATTGTTAGATGGCGCAAGCCTCGCCCTAAACTCATGGCCAATTTTTTTTTTAACGAAAAAAACATAGAATATATTGAACTTCAGTTAGATTAAAAATAAAAGAAATCAATTTTTTTTATATAAGGTCAAGGTCAATGACAACCGCAGTTCATTGTTTTATTATATTTCCTTTAGCAAACAATTATTTTTTGTTGGTAAACATATGTTTGAATGTTTAATGAAAGATACTAAAATAAAAAGGATTAAAGTTAATGGTTTTTTTTAGGGAAAAAATTATAAAATTTTATTTTGACACTTGACTATGACACAATAGATTTATTTTTAAAAAAAAAATGTTTTGAAAAATTTTATTACTACATATTATTTTTTAATTAACAATTTGGTTTGGTTAATAAATTTCGGTATCATGTAATGTCATTCAATGTAACCTACAAAAATTTAATTAAAACCCGCAAAGACGCGTTCGATAAAAGTTTCAATGTATTAATATAGCTAAGCCACCGAGTGGGCAAACAAGCGAAAAACACCTTAAGATTTTAATTGATGAATACAATAGTATTATCAATATTTTACGTAAATTTGAGAAAAATTTCCGAGGAAATTATGATAATTTAAAATTTTACGAACGTTTAAACAGTAAAATACGCGGTACAAGTCGTTCCAAAATTCGATGGCGCGGCGAAAAGCCTGACAGCATTTATAGATGCGATCGAATTAGTAAATAGGCATGTCGGAGAACATGCAGAGGGTTTTATCGCAATAATAAAAACAAAGTTACAAGGAACTGCAAGAAATTTACTAACAAATGAGAATACAGTGCAGGCGGTGATTATCGCGCTGCGAGCGAAAATTAAGAACGAATCGGCAGACGTAATAGCAGCAAAAATTGCTAACACCAAACAAAACTCGAAATCGGCAAATGCATACGCGACTGAAATAGAAAATCTGACGAAACAATTACAAAACGCGCACATTATGGAAGGGATAAATCCTACCAACGCGTCGATACTTGCGACTAAAACGGCTCGACTGTCCTTTATACAAAACGCGACCAACGAAAGACTAAAACTATTAATGGAAGCTACGAAACCTGACAGTCTAAATGAAATAACGGCACGATTTTTGAGTGCTTGTGCGGAACAACCAACACAAAGCAATGTGCTGTATCACGGACGAAATAACGCAGGTAACAACAGACAATACAGACCAAACAACACCAACAACAACTTTAGACCTTTTAACAATAATAATAGAAATTATAACAACAATAATTACAGAAATAATTCAATGATTCAATAATAACGACAACGACGATAATAACAGACGCCCAAATAATTTCAGAAATAATAACAATTTTGCTAACTACAGACCTAATAATTTCAATAACTACCGACCAAACAACAATTTTAATGACAACAACAATTTTAATAACATCTACAGACAAAATAATAGACAAAACTATAACAACGCACCGAACAACGGTAATTACAGGCAAAATCGGCCAAATAACAGGAACGTACGCCACGTATTTTTCCAAAACAGACCGGAAAAGGAAAACTTCGACGGTCCCCAGTTACTGCAAGAGGGGGACCAAAACTAATAAAAAATTAAAATACTAACAAAACTGAAAATAATCCCGAAATACCCCAAAAAGTATTTAAATCTTATAAACTCTTGAATTCGGATAAAATAAAAAATAATATATAAGTGGAATAGGGGGAAATTCGATAAAGACCCAGGGAACTGTGGATGCAGATATAATTTGTAAAGGGGATGATTATCACATCCTCATAGCCCATCGATTCGAAATAGTAGACCCAAGTTTTCCTATAGCAGCAGATGGAATGGACTTTATACGGAAATATAATTGCATACTAGACTACAACAATAATACTGACCTTCTAATACTAAGACCTAACGATTACCCAGAAGATTTTTCATTTACCCTACAAGACGCACCCACACCAAATTGTTTAGCATTACCTGCAAGGGCAGAAGTTCTTCGTAAAATTTTCATAGCAAACGTAAACCCAGACGAGAATGAGGTTATAATTCCTAATCAAGAGATAGCCCCAGGGGTATTCATACCAAATTCTTTAATTTCAAAATCCTCCCCATACGTAAATGTTTTAAATACCAATTCTCACAATATTTTTTTAGACAATCCTCAAATACAAACTGAAAAATTTTCGGACTATGAAATTCATAGCTCCACAAGTTCTAAACAAACACTTAAGGCAGAAGTTTTAGACAAGTTATCCAAAAATTTCACTTCATACTTCATAAAAGACAAACTAACTAAATTTTATACTGAATATATCGAAATTTTTTCACCAAAAACAGAGAAAATTACTTTCAATAATTTTCTACAATATTAATATTAATAATCTTTATAATTAAAGACCACTTTAAAATCACATATTGATTATTGTTAAATGAAATCAAAATTCAAACCAATACTTATAACTAAACCTATTTAAGAATACATAAAAAATTAATATTATAATGCATACAACATTCACAATATATGAGCTAATTAAATAATAATATATTTAATACAAATTTGACAATAACCGATAAAAAATAAATTTTTCATCTAAAACTGCTGGATTAAAGTATTTAATAAATAGCGAAATTCCCCTAGGATAAAAATTTGTCTAAGTCTACAATGCTTTCGGTAGCTTTCGAGAAGGTACCTCGAGTTTTGATTAGAGAGCGTTGGAGGTCTATGTTGGGAATGATCCTTTTATAAACGTTGTGCGTATGGTTATTTCCTTAAAGCATGAATTACTTTTTATCGAAATTCATAATTTTGGTTTGTACTGTGATCATAATTCGATCACAACTGTACTTCTTTATTTCCAAACCTAACCCACTTAACATTCTTAATTCAAACATACGATATGATTTCCATAACATATTGCATACAACTTAGTTTATCGTTCTAATTTCAATTGCATTACAATAATGCACAATATTCATAGGATGATGACCCTAATCATCGTCACGTCATTTATTCTAATATCATTCTATATGAATGCAACATACCAAATGACCAATATTCAAAATATAAACCAATAATTGTAATAGATTAAGAAACAATATATAAGATATTGATTTAGTTTTAGACAATTCAGTTAGTGTTTAGAGTTAAAAGAATAAAGTCAAATTAAATAAAAAGTAAAAGAAGTTTTATTAAAGGTTAAATTTATCCTCACTCGGAAATTAGTGTAATTATATAGATTTAGTTTTAATTTGCATTCAAAAAGAAATCGATTTGGATTGCGTCGAAATATTGGAGACCAGCGATGATGAGGATGCTGTAGTTGAGATCAGCAGTGAGGATCGAGGCGTTGGGGAAATGGATAAGGAGGTGCGGGATGAAGACGACGAATACATGGATGTGGTGGATTATGATAACGATCGCGGATTTTTTTTGCTGTTCGACGATGATGTCGAAGTGGTGAATAACCCCGTTGTGGAGTCCGATGATGATGAGGATGATGAAGAAAGCGATGCAGAAATGGAAGAGGACGAGTGGGAGGAGTGAGAGGAGTGGCCGCCGTCGGATAGCGTATATGGAGCAGGCGATACGTCTGAAGATGATATGGCAAAAGATTAACTAAAAACCATTGATGATATAAAGTAATTATTAGTTTTTTAATTTCGATCAATATAAAAATGGTATTACAGAATTATTAAATAAATAAGATAGTTTAACGGAAAATTGTGTTTTATTAAGAATCTTTCAGAAATTATTTATTTCTTCGATTTGACCAGATTTTCGATCTGTTTAAAAAATGGATTAGGTGTATGGAAAGTTGTAGCAATAATTCGATTTTTTAATGGCGATTATTTATATTTTTTATATCATCAATACCCTCAATAAAAAAAAAAATATTTTATACAAATGAAAAAAATTAAGTGTCATAATATTATTTTTCTTCACCAGTTCATTAGACACTTGAAAATTCGATAAATTATTCTTGATATATAAAGAATTTTTAATTAGGAATTCTAAAAATTCATATTCAAATATGCATATGAAATGGATTCGTAATGCTTTATAATGTAAACATATATCCATATGCAATGCATTCGTAATGCTTAATAATGTAAACAATGTGCATATTCATCGTATACGAGTTTTTTTTAGGATCTATAGCTAAATACAAATATGCTTATTAGTTTCTTAATTTTCAGAATTTTGAAAAATTAATATTGCAATGCGTATTATCCCCAATATATGAGTTAGTTGAGTAAGAATATGTTTATCCTTTTGCAAAAGTTTTCTTTTTTTTCTTGAAATTTTCAGATGATTGATATTATCTTAGAAATATCCTCATTTTATTCCCCACGTAAAACTATTTATGCTATCTAACGGGAAATAATAAAAGTTTTTCAGCATGCGGAATTAATATTATCTTAAGCTCTCAAAGCCGAATAAAAAATATGTTTACTAATTTTCCCTATCCGAATAAAAGCGCTCTTTTTTCTTGAAATGTTTATTGATCGTAATATTCTTTTTTTTCTTGAAATTTTTATTGATCGTTATATTCTCCTAGAAATTATCCGAATTTAGCAATTTTCAATTGAGAAATAACCTGTTTTAATTTATGAATAAAATTGGAAAATCTATTGCATTACTATATATTTTTTCTTTAATTTTTATATTTTTATAAAAAATTTTAAATTATAATTTTTTAATTTTTATTACTTTCAAAGTCTTAAAAAAAGTTCATTTTAAACGGTCTAGTTAGTAGTCTATTTTTGACAATTCGCGGCTTAAAGTTTGCGGCTGGAAGTTTGCGGCTTATTTTTGTTTACGTGTATTTTTATTCTGACATTTCAGTATGTCATAAAAATATAATATTTTATTTACGTGGCTTCACTTGCACATAATTAACAACGAGGGGGAAATAACTCTTGAGAAAAAATGTCTAAATTTATTGGAAATTCTGAAATTGTCGTTGATGATGATAATATTACATATATATGCCATATTCAAAGTCCAAATATTTATGAAGTTGAAAAAATTTTGGATAAACGCATTATGAAGAGAAAAATTGAATATTTATTAAAATGGAAAAATTTTTCGAACGTCGAAAATACATGGGAATCAATTGAAAATATTCAAAGTAAAAAATTAATCGATTTGTATGAATGGGAGGAAAAAATTGTTCAAAAAAAAATAAAAGATTTGAATGTAAAAGGTATTGAAATTGAGCAATTACAAAATGAATTGAATACAGTTGAAAAAATTAAAATTTTTGATTCCGAAAAATTTTTCAAATATCCTTTTTTTGTATCTCCTTTTTATCTTCTTTTAAACGAAAGACATCCTATAAATATTGTTATGGACCCCCTTGGTGTTGACTGTCCTTACCCACCCACCGACGAGCTTAGACCCAACCTTAGAACACGGATGTCCTTAGACAGTGGACTCAACACCAGGCTAATTATTGAAAGTAGAGCACTTTCTCTTGCCTCTACTTTCACAATTTTTCCTTTTTATCATAATTTCATAATGATCATAATGATAAAATCCTTTTTGTTTGAGTTCATTTGAACTCAGATTTT
Source organism: Hybos culiciformis (assembly GCA_964007475.1). NCBI lineage: Eukaryota > Metazoa > Arthropoda > Insecta > Diptera > Hybotidae > Hybos > Hybos culiciformis. The sequence continues at coordinate 80,585,019 of OZ023273.1, forward strand.
TCGTAGTTTAACTAATTACAAATTTATATTTTTTTACATAACAAATGGCTATTTATGCTATCTGACGGGAAATAATATACTTTTTTTCATCAAGCGCATGTGTATAAAGTTAGTTCCAATTTTCTCCACACATAAAAACATTGAAATTGTAAAACAACTTAAATGTAAGCTGACCATTTTGGTTCTCCTAAAAGGAGGACCTATTCACAATATTTTTAGTTTTTCGTAAAAATCTCGAAAACGATGTGTTTTTATGTGGTACTTTTATGTACAACGAAAAAATAGAAAACACTTACTATAAAATTGTACTGCAATACAAAAAAAAGTGCATTGAATTGATACAAATTTCATTTGCTAACAAAGAAAGAGAAAGAGAAAGATAAAAAGAAATAGAAAAAGATCTATTTTTTTAACAAAAAAAAAATATTAAGTACCATATTGGCGATACCGTCAAGGTGCCCCTACACGGAAGAACAGCATTAGAGAATAACAAATTAATACAAACTTCCTAAAGTAAGAAATCAACTTCATTAAAATCTTCGAAATGAACATTTTTTTTGTGTATATATATATATATCATAATATTTATATAGAAAACAAAAACTAACACATAAAATATGTAATAAAAAAATTATATCAAAAACCCAAATTATAAAATCTATGTATATGTTTATTACTACAAAATAAATGTATATAAAAAAAAGAAGAAAATAAAGAAATAAAGAGAATCAAATATTTTCTTAACACTTGTAAACAAATTTAAGAAAAAATATTCAAAAAAATTTATGTACATATAAGAAATTTTTTTTTGATGCAACCAAGATTCATCAATCACCCAGATTTCATGTATTACGTTAAGTTTACATTAACTTTCTTTTTTTATTAATAAAGTTCATTATATTCAGAATTAAATAAGAATTTATCATTAAAAAAACTATTTCCTAGGTCCTAGCGGAAATCAGAAATGCTGATGTAAGGTCCAGCCATATGTGGCCATAGCCACAAGCTGAAGAATGACGTCATAGTCATTTAGGTTTTAGTTTTTTATATATAGACTTGCGCTCGGGGTTTCTCAAATATCTTTCTTTCTTCTATCTAAACTTTACCTTCTTCCAAATATGACATCCTATAAATTTTGTTATGAACCTCTGGTGTTCACTGTCGTGTACCCACTGTTGTACCCTTTTGGTACACTATACTTATTTATTATACTTACCCTTATCTTGCATATGATTTTGAATTCTTTGGAATTCTTTAATATTTTTTGTCCAAATCTGTTTGCAATAAAAATTGCTCTTTAAATTTAATTTATAACAAAATATGTTTATCTAAACATATTTTGTTTCTTTTATCAACGTGACCACCTAGCACGTTAAGAAATGCACACAGGTCATATGTGCTCAGCAATACGTAACAAACTTACTCTCTAAATTCTAAATACTAAATACTTACCATAAAACACCCACACTAATTTACCATAATCACTTTAACTATATGCAATTATACAAACCATAAAATTAAGTTAAAATTAGTATAAATATTGTCAAAATAATCGATTATATTGTCATTGATAATTTTTTAGTCAATAAAGAAAGTTCTTAAAATTAAAGTATTTTCATTTTCATTACATGGCGATCCTGCCAAGTTATAGTAAAAGTGTTGTGGTAAATTTTTTAATTTTTAAAATGTTTTAATCAAAAAAAAAATTAAAAAAAATTTTTTTTAATTAATAACAATAATAATTTAAACATTTTTATACAAAAAAAAAAAAAAAAAAAAAACCCTTTCATTTGGTCACAAGAGTTCTTTAATAGAACTGTCAAGTCGTCTCTTAACAGAGATGAAACTACGGACCAACTAGAGTTCTTTTCCGAAGAACTGTCAAGTTTTCTGCTCACAGAGAAAAACCTACTAGTTTTCTCCTAACAGAGAAAAAAAGAATATAAATAAATAAATTTTGTGTGAAAACAAATAAATAAGAACATAAAAAAAAAAAAATTATTTTGAAATAAAATATAATAAATTTTTTTAACAAGACAAAAATATAAAAGTGTACTTTAAAAATAAAAAAAAAAAAAATATATACATTTATAAAATAAAAGTGATAAAGTTATGGACAAACTAGACGTTGACGACCGTTTACAAAAACTAGACCCACGAGTGGTCAATTCAATTACAGAAAACCCCCAAGCCGGTCCGAAACCCAGATTTAGTATTGGTCAAGAAAATAAAAAAATTATTTCCTTTGACCAATATAGTAAGCGAAATTTAGAAATTCGTCCCCCATCACCGAAAAATATAACTATTAAGAAAAAAGGCGCCGGAAGGCAAAAGAAAATAAATAAAGAAATAGCGAATCTATTTCGACTTCGAGAAATTCCCGGAGTTTCAAAAATATACAAAGCAGAATTAGACGAACAGATCAAAAAACTTAGAATGCAAAAATTAAAAAAATAATAAAAAAAAAATTACATCAAAAAATAAAAAGACGCTAGTTGGTGTGAACAAAAAAAAATTTAATTTCTAACATGCTAAATTGCTGTTATCAAAAAACCTTGAACTAAAAAAAAAAAAAAAAAAAAAATGCATTATGCTTATGCATAACAGCATAATATAAAATCATCGTAAAAAAAAAAAAAAAAGAGATATAAAAAGATATCAACAGATTCAAAAGTTGATAAAGTACATCTTCAATTAAGTAATATCCTAATACAAAATAAACTAAAACATGGGGAAAACACAGTCTAAAGTAGAAAATCCGTCCAATACAGGTGTTGTACCCTTTTGGTACACTATACTTATTTATTATACTTACCCTTATCTTGCATATGATTTTGAATTCTTTGGAATTCTTTAATATTTTTTGTCCAAATCTGTTTGCAATAAAAATTGCTCTTTAAATTTAATTTATAACAAAATATGTTTATCTAAACATATTTTGTTTCTTTTATCAACGTGACCACCTAGCACGTTAAGAAATGCACACAGGTCATATGTGCTCACCAATACGTAACAAACTTACTCTCTAAATTCTAAATACTAAATACTTACCATAAAACACCCACACTAATTTACCATAATCACTTTAACTATATGCAATTATACAAACCATAAAATTAAGTTAAAATTAGTATAAATATTGTCAAAATAATCGATTATATTGTCATTGATAATTTTTTAGTCAATAAAGAAAGTTCTTAAAATTAAAGTATTTTCATTTTCATTACACCACCTAACGCCGAGCTTATCGAATTAGCTTGTTCATTTCAAACCGGTACAGTAGAAACTTATGCGCAACGTATAAGACTTTTATTCGAAGAATTATTATCAATAATGATCGAAAGAGATCGACCAGTAAACCCATTAAGAAAACGTCTCAGTTTAGAAGGATTTGTAACTCTTCTATATATAACCCAGGTAAGTGACAAAATTCGACTTTTCAGTAGAATATATAAAAGGAAAATATAATAATGGAGCGGATGCTCTATCGCGAATTTATTTCGAAGAAATGAATTAATTCAAAATTTAAAGTAACAACGTGATCACAATCACGAGAACAATCGAATTTGACAAAAATACTTTTTAGTAGGTAGGATGTAACGGTTCTAATCCAGGAGTCAGGAGCCGAGGGGAGTTAGGTGAAAAGCTCTAGGTATGACGTCATAGGTCTGGGGAGTTAGGTGAAAAGCTCTATGACGTCATAGGTGAAATAGGTGAAAAGCTCTATGAAGTCATAGGTGTGGGGAATTAGATGAAAAGCTTTATGACGGTATAGGGGAATTAGATGAAAAGCTCTATGCCATCATAGATGTGTTATTATTTCAGATGATAATCAAAAATTTGAACTTGATTTTTCTGTAAAAGTATTTGAATAGGTGTGGGGAATTGATGAAAAGATCTATGACGTCATAGATGTGGGGAGCTCGGCAAAAAGCTCCGTTAATTTTGATATAAAAGCTTTTGTAATTCAATATTAATAATAATTATTATTTCAACTTTCGAAATGGTGAGTTCTATAATATTTTACTTATTATTTTAACTAATTCACCGTTTTCAATAGAGTTTCTTCGAGCACATTAAGGCAATTGCAAGTGGAAAAACTTCATATAAAAAGATTGATGATTTGATTGTGGATCGTCGATACATTGTTAATGATTTCACTGAACAAGTGACGAGATGCGGTACCCAATTGGTCGCTAACCTCCAAGATGGTGAAGTAGGATTTGATGTATTTTTACCAGAAAGATTGGGGAGATGCGTGTTGTGGATAAAAATTATTGTTCTACATTTAAAATTTAGGTTAATGAAATATCGACAAAAGAAAGAATTACGTTATATTGCAAAATGCTTAATATGCATTTTGAAATATAATTTGACCGAATTCTTTCTTTTGATATTACATCATAAAAATAAAAATGTAACTCAATATTCTGAATGTAAAAAATAAAGAAAATAAGTTTTAATTTTAACAGCAACAAGATCGGTCGTTTTATTTCTAACAATTGGCGCAGCCTGTGAAAAAAAAAAAAAAAAAAAAAAAAAAAAAAAAAAGAAAACTGCAAAAGTTAAGTGTGAAAAAGTGAATTGTGAAGTAAAACATAAAAATTAAAAGAAGCCTATGAAAAAATAATGTTCGATGTAAAATAATAAAATAATATTGAACACAAAGAATAAATTTTTAAAAAAAAATAAAACACCATCCTAAAGAAAAACTATTTAAAAATAAAACACCATCCCAAAGAATAAAAAATAAAATAAATGAAAACTCCAACAAACTGCGAGAAATATTTTAAAATATAGAATAAAATAATAATAATATAAAAAAAAAAATTATATGATATTAATCAAAAATTGATTTGGCGATTGAAACTTCAACAGTATAAAGAGGATTATACTGGTAACATCATTACAATAGGAACAATTAACAGAAAAATTTTTAAGCAGCATTGCAGGGGAATTGTATTATTATCTAAGCAGCAATATTTTAGTAAGTTAAAAAGTACAATAAAATATCATTGAACTTTGTTAAAATTAAGAAATTTGACATAGTACTTGTATAAAAAAAAAAAAAAAAAGAAAAAAAGTAAACAAATTTTATGATTACTGTTAGGTTTTAAACCAAAATTTTGTTCTGTTTTTAGTAATTTGACCATATATAAGAAAAAAATTAAATAAAATTTGTGTTTTAACTGATAAGAAAAATAAAAATTAATTTTTTGTTTGGAAAATAAAAAGGGGTAAATATTACTAGATATTAAAAGATATAATTATTTAGCCAATTAATAATTTTTTTTTTACATTTGAATTGATGTACCAAATACATTGATTAAATACGTTTTATTTAGAAGTAATGAGTAGTGGTAGTCAAAGCGACGAAACGTCATATAATTTGTCCTTACGTACAAAAAAAATTAAAAAAAATTTAGGGTTAAAGACAAAAAGTAAAAATAAATCTTTGATAAGCACAAATTTTGAAAACCATTCAGAAAACGATTCTTCCAAAGGCAATTGTACTTTAATCTCTACAGAATTAGAGTTAAACGAAGAAACAGAAATTAATCAAAATATTAATTCAGATACACACTCGGAAAGTGAATCGGAAAGTGTCTTTAATAAAAGTAATAATACCGTCATATCTGTAGATAGCCTAGAAGATGATGAAAGAATAAATAAATTGACGACAAATCTAGATAATCAAATAGGTATAACAAAAAAATTGTGTACACAATTGGATAAACGAACAATAACATTTAAACAAGACATTAAAAACTTTTTGGAAGGTACTTTTAAATTTTCGGAACAAAACACACCTATTAATAAAAAAAAAATGGCGGACTCTACTAGACTTACAAATATAATAGCCACAATAAATCAAGCTATTCCAACTTTTTCGGGAGAACCTTTTGAAAAAACAACATATGATCTCCATATTTTTTTGAAAATTTCTAATACCATTTATAATTCATTAACGGAGGAAGAAGAGAAAACAATGTTTTTATCTTTATTACCTAAACTAAAATTAAGAGGAATACCTTATGAAATGTGTATAAATCAAACTTTTACAACTTTTGATGAATTACAGTCAATTCTTATGAATTATTATTTTCCTACGAAAGATTTAGCTAGTTTAACACAAGAATTGCAAAGTTGTAGGCAATTTAATCAGGAATCTGTTCGTCAGTTCGGACAAAGAATCAAATTCAAATTAAAAGAATGCGAACTATTTTTAATCAAAATTTGTAAGGAAAATACTAGCGACCCGATGATAAAACAATATGAACTGATAGCTACCCAAGTATTTATTAGAGGGCTACTGAGCAATTCCCTCAAACAATTCGCTTGTCTACTTGGAACAAAAAATTTGAAGGAGCTTATTAACAAAGTAACTGAAACAGAACAGCTTGAAAATAATAGTTTTAACAGTTTGGTTTTTCCAACTCGTGGTTATAATCCATTATTAGGGCCCAATAACAATAATACGCCTAATTTTAATAATTCAGAAAATTTTACTCCGCATTCGGGCCAAAGTTATCGTGATCAACAGCTCACAAATTTTGGACCAAATTACGAACTTAATTTGAATACAAATTCGATATCTAACCACTCTTGGTCACCGCAAACAAAACCAAATAATTTCAATCATAGCAATAACATGAATAAGTTTAATCCAACGCAGAATTCTAATTTTGTTGATAGAAATTCAAATTTTACTAGACGAATAATTTGTTATTCCTGTGGAAAGAGTGGACATATTAGTCGTGAATGTAGAGCAAAATTCTGTACCTTTTGTAAAATTCAAGGACATACTTTATTGGAGTGTAGAAAAAACAAACCGAGTCGCGTAAATCAGATAGGAAATCAATTCCATTGTATTTTTTGTCAACGTCTGGATCATAACATTGAAGATTGCGAACCAAAACGTATTTACGAACAATATCAAAAAAAGGTTGCATCTGAAAATGAGAGCAATAATATATCGGGAAACGAAGAAGGACCGAATGCAAACGTCCCATATCGGTCCTAGATATAGCAGAGCAAAAAAAATTTTCACCGACAATACACGTAGAATTAGATATTAGTAATAATCCTAAAGTAGAATTATTGGTGGATACTGGCTCTGAAGTTTAATAAATAGCGACGTTATAAAAAAAGCTGTTGAAATAAATGTTAATGAAAAAATTATTTTGAGTTCGATAAATGGAAAAACTGAAACACTAGGTAAAGTAGTAGGTAATATAATGATACCAAATTATGAAGAAAAAATTATAAATCAGCAAAATCAAAATGAAAATAAGGAAAAAATTAAAGTACAATGTGAATTTAATGTAATAAAAAAAAATAAGAATATACCGGGAGATGGGATTTTAGGTTCTAACTTTTTAAAAGAAAATTGTAATGTCGAAGGACCAAATCAAATTCTCAGATTTCCTCGCATGGAAACTGAAACTGAAATTCTAATAAACAATCATAATGACATTGTACAGTCTAATGCTAACAGTGATTGTTATGATTTTGGGAAAATATTTGCGAGTTTTCACAATGACATATTTGAAAATTGTAAGAAAGGAAGAGACGATGTTGAACATGTGACAGTATTTTCAATTCCAGCTCGTTCAAAAAAAAGTTTTAAAATCCCAATAATCCTGAAAGAGGAGGCTATATGTTTTTCAACAGAAATCAGTCCTGGAGTGTTTTTAGCAAATAGCTTAATTAAACCGATTAATGGGTACGTAGTAGTGGGTCTAATGAATGTTAATGATTTTGGTGTTACAATTGATAAAATAGAATTAAATACAATGCCCTTAAATGAATATAGAATTGGAAATTTAAAGAATTTTACAGAAAGAGAATGTAGTTCAAAGAAAAAATTAGGTTACAAAAATAGAAGTAAAAGATATGAAGCGAAAATAAATTATTGTAAAATTAATAACGAAGAAATTGACGAAAAAAGATGTAAACTACTATTAGAAGAAATAAATTTAGATGGTACGTTAAATGATATCGAAAAAGAGTCTGTTACTCAAATTTGTAAAGAATATAATAGTATTTTTTTTTCTGCCTGAAGATAAATTGTCACATACAGACGAAGCTGTACATTCAATTATAACCCCACTAGATTCAGCACCAATAAATCAAAAGATGTATCGGTTACCACAAATACATAAAGAAGTAATAAGGGAACATGTTAGGGAAATGTTAGAAAATAAAATTATTGAGCTTAGTAAAAGCCCGTGGAATTCACCTTTATTAGTGGTTCCGAAAAAATCAGGGCCTGATAAAAAAAAAAATTGGCGGGTCGTTGTAGATTTTAGAAAAATAAATGATATTACAGTCGGGGATGCGTATCCTCTACCACGAATGGAAGATATATTAGACCAATTAGGGCATTCACGGTATTTCACCACTCTGGATTTGGCAAGTGGATATCATCAAATTTTAATGGACGACAAGGACAAGGAAAAAACCGCATTTAGCACTCCGGAGGGACATTATCATTTTTTAAGAATGCCATTTGGTTTGAAAAATAGTCCAGCCACTTTTCAGCGAACAATGTCAATAATAATGTCTGGTTTAGAGGGAATAGATTGCCTTATATATTTAGATGATATAGTAATATACGCAAAGAATTTAGAAGACCACAATAAGAAACTTATCCGAGTATTTGACCGTTTAAAATCGAGTAACTTGAAGTTGCAACCACGTAAATGCCAATTTCTCAGTAAGGAGGTAGTTTACCTGGGTCATAAATGTTCGGCTTTGGGGGCGGAACCAGATCCGGGTAAAGTTCGGTGTGTGATAAATTTTCCAACTCCTAATTCGGTTAAAACGGTACAAAGTTTTCTAGGTCTAGCAAATTACTATCGTAAATTCATACCTAACTTTTCAGCCGTAGCAAACCCCCTTAATAAATTATTGCGAAAGGAGTCAAAGTTTAAATGGGATCCTGAGTGTGAAAAATCTTTTGTTAAATTAAAAAATGCCCTAGTACAGCCACCTGTACTAGCATATCCAGATTTTGACAAGAAATTTTTTTTAACAACTGACGCTAGTTCTGAGGCATTAGGTGCTGTATTGTTTCAAGGCGATAATTCTGATAACGAACACCCTATTGCGTACGCTAGTCGAACTCTTAACACCGCCGAAAAAAATTATTCAACAATCGAAAGAGAATTATTAGCAGTAGTTTGGGCGATAAAAAATTTTCATTGTTACTTATATGGAAAACCATTCACTGTTTTTTCAGACCATAAGCCTTTACAAAATTTTAAAAAATTCAAAGACATTAGTTCTCGATTAACCCGATTCCAATTAAAACTTTCTGAATACGATTTCGATATTATTTATAAGGCTGGAAAATTAAATACGAATGCGGACAGTCTAAGTCGAATACCAAACGTTGAAGAACAGAAAAAGAATTGTTTTGTAACTACTCCAGCAACAGCCAAACAAGTAAAAAATGCCAATTCAAAAAATACTGAAAATTCAATTTATGAAAATAATGAAAATAACGAAAATAATGAAAATAATGCTAACAACGATAATTCTGAAGAAGATACTGAGAGCGATGAAAATTCAGATTAAGATATAAATTTCAACGATAAAATAGAAGAAGTTAATAACGTTAAAGATCAACAATTAATTATAAAAGAATATCATGACTCATTGTTTGGTGGACATCAAGGTTTTCAGAGGACGTATAAAAGAATAAAAAACAAATATAAATGGAAGAGTATGCAGAAAGATATAAAAAGTTTTGTTAAGAAATGTCGAAAATGCCAACAAAATAAAATTTCAAGAAATACTAAGATGCACATGCAAATGACCGATGTAGCGACGTATCCATTTGATAAAGTTTATATGGACATTGTTGGACCATTAGAGGTTACACATGCAGGTAATAGGTAGATTTTGACTTTTATGGACGATTTAAGCAGGTTTATGGACTGTTATGCTTTGCCTACTATTGAAGCAGAACAAGTAGCTAGGATTTTAGTAGACGAAATCATAAGTAGGTACAAAATTCCAAAATCTTTGGTAACGGATCAGGGTAGCAACTTCACAAGCGAATTATTCAAAAAAACATGTAAGCTATTAAAAATTAAAAAGATACAGACAACTGCCTATCACCCTCAGTCAAATGGTGCATTGGAACGTTCGCATAGGTCATTAGCAGAATATCTTCGGAATTTTACAGATGCAGACTCAAAAACGTGGGATCAGATATTAAGACAAGCAATGTTCGTGCATAATAATACTCCACATTCATCGACTAAACTAACACCAATGGAATGTTTATTTGGTTTTAAATCTGATGTACCGACAAATATACAACAAAAAATTCAACCGATATATGATTTTGAAAACTACTTCTATCAAATTCGATATAAATTACAAAAAGCTCATGCAATTGCCCGACAAAATTTAGAAAAAAGTAAAGAAATTTCAAAAAAACAATACGATAAGAATGCCAACCCCAAACATTTTAAGATAGGCGAGAAGGTGTTGTTGAAAAATCCGGTAATAAAGGGAAAATTTTCGCAAATTTGGTTAGGACCATTTTAAGTCACAGAAGTAAACAGCCCTGTTAATGTCACAATTAAAATTGGAAGAAAATTTAAAAGAGTAAATAATAATAGATTGAAAAAATTCTATGAGTAATAAAATTTTCCTTTAATATTAGATCTTAATTAACATACTATACAAAATAAAAAAAAAAAAAAAAAAAAAAGGGGGATACAATGTAAATAACGATGTTAAATTCTAATACAATTTTTATTTTTAAGAAAAAATAAAATAAAATAAACGAAATTCATACTTCTGGTTGCAATAATTTTGTAGGAAAATTCAGTAAATTTTTGTTCGGTACGATGGATGACGACGATGCAACAGATATTTACAAAAAGTTAAACACATTAAACATGGAAAATGAGAAAAATATTCATTATCAACAAAAACAATTAACAATCATGAAATCTAATTTTAATTTGATGATGGAACCAATAAATCAAATCCAAAAGAATCACGAACAAATAAAAAATGAATTTAATACAGTAATAAAAAATATGACTGCTGTTATTAACCAGTTAGGAGTAGCAGAAAAAGAAAATAATAATCATTCAGATAGAAATGAACTAATAATTAAAATTTTAACTCAGTTGCAATTAATTCAAAATATATTAACCAAATTTTTTACCTTAATTAACTCATTACAACAAAATAAAATGCATCCACTATTACTTAGTTCAAAAGATTTACAAGAAATATATAATAACATTACTAGTATAGCTAATTTTAATCCTTTAATAACTGATCATTCCTATTTAAATAAAATTATCAAAGTACATTGGATAGAATTACCTAATGAAATTCTTATAAAAATTACAATACCTATTTGCAATTCGAAAACCTTTACATTAGACAGTATACATTTATACCCTATGTTGCTATCAAACGATTCTTATGCGGTTATAGATATAGATTTCGATTATATATTATTTCAAGCACAATGGTCACTCTTGTGTACTATTAAAGCATTTGAATTAAATAAACATTGTATGAAGCTTTTATCTTTCAACGAAAAACCGATATACATTTGCAAACAGTTCAAGCCATTCTCGGTAAACGAGTTTTCTAACGAAGTTTGTTTTAAAATGACCGGTGTGTATGAAGGCACTAGCACCTGTAAAATCACTAAATTAATTACATCACCAAACGTTGTTATCAAACTCAATTCCGCTAACAGTTGGTTGTATGTGTTCAACAATAACCAAATGATTCAGTCACAATGTGACGAACAAACAACACAAAAATTTCTATTAGGAACGGGAATAGTACATTTGAATAATAAATGCTCTTATACAATATCAAATTGGAAACTACCAGTAGAAAAAAACCAAATTCATAATTTACCAGAATATATTCAAAATATAACTTTGATAAACCACAAACTTCCACAAAATAACACCAGACCTATTTCTGAATTAAATCTTCCGCTTATACATACATCGCAATTAGACTTCAAACAAAATTGGAAAAAAATTAACGAAAACATGGAATCATTAAATGATACTTTAGGAGAATACACAAATATTTTTTTAAGTTCAGATAAAATTTTAACTTACAGTAATTCCGGAATATCTATTTTAGTGATTGGAGTTCTAATTTTCATCGTTGTAAAAATTTTACAGGTAAAAACTCAGATAAATAAGAACATTGATAACACTGAAAGTAATAACTCTAGACCAACAACTTATTCAGCATCAAATGAATCAGAAAAAGGGGAGGGAAGAGTGGTTACTATAAAAGAATCACCATCTAAACCTAGCAATACCCTAGAACAATTACCAAGTAAAGTAGGTAAAACTATGTCACAATTATCAAATAGTTCAAGTAGCAACATACGTCAAGCTCAAGACGTTAGGTCAACTTTAGTTGTACCAAAAATATTAAGTAAAAATACAACCGATATAAAATCAACATCAAAGGCCCCAAAACAATTGAGTCAACTTCTTCCTCCTCCTCCTCCTCCTCCACCACCTACACAAAATTTAGAAAATCAAAGTAACAGTAATAATACTAAAGGTGAAAACAAAATTACAAATTTTAATAAATCAATACGTTTACCCCATTTTAATTTCCGAAAATCTTAAAAAGAAATATTGTCGAATAAATAAAAATTATTGTATCAAAAAAAAAAAAAAAAAAAAAAAAAATTATAAAATTAAATAAAAATTAATAATAAAAATTTATTGTAGGTATAACTAATAAAATAAGTTAAAATAAGAAAAGCAATGTTCTTAAAAACAAAAAAAAAATATTATTATTAATTAATTCTATCTGTAAATTCTTTATAAATTATCTTTTGAGTATTAATGCATGTTATTATTTAAAGCAGCGAAGCCCAAATTAGAACTAATTTAGAGCATATAGAAAATACTAAGGTTTTTTTCATATCACACCAACCCAATTTTTATTTAAAAAACATTCACTGTAAAAAAATTATTTCTAAAGACAATATTAAGAAAACTAAATTGTGTGTTGTATGTTTTTTGAATAAAATTACGTTTTATTAATCAGTTTTAATTCAATCCTAAAATAATAATTGGTTTGGTTATTTCTTTTAATTTTTAATTTTTTTTATTGATTTAATTTTAATTTTAAATAATTAGAAGATTTAGCAAACGCAATTTAATTTCAAAAATGCTTCTTAAGCATATATATTACGATTCACATCAGCTGACAAATTTTTTTTAAAAGCTTTCCTTTTCCATTTAAAACAAAAGATTTTTCTGTCAGTTTTTTGTTTTACTTAATACAGAAATTTGTATAAGCCAGAAAGGGATAGAGATATAAAATTAAGGAGAAATGATTGAAGAAAAAAGCTTGATTTAAAAATTTATTAAAATTTATTATTTATTATTTAATATTTTATATAAAAAGTGATTCCTTCGGGATTTAAAAAAATTAAAATAAAATTGTTTAAAAGACCCTCCAGTCTAAAAGAGTAAGAAATATAAAGTTTATATTTTTAACAGTGTATTTAAAAAAACTAGAAATAAAAAGAAAAAAATTTTTTTTTTTTTTTTTGTGAATCAAAGTGAGCATACGAAATAATGAAATGAGTATACGATTTTATATGGGAGTATACGATTTTTTTTTTTTCATTGAAAATGATTACACATTTTTTTATTCCTATGCATTTGAGTATAAAAAAAAAAAATTTTGCTCGCGAGCATAGGCTTGGGCATCAGTGATTTAAAGTGTACTTCAAATAATTTTTATTCACCTTGATTTATTAACAATATTAAGGATAGGACTTATTTTAAATCGGGAGGAATGTTGTGGATAAAAATTATTGTTCTACATTTAAAATTTAGGTTAATGAAATATCGACAAAAGAAAGAATTACGTTATATTGCAAAATGCTTAATATGCATTTTGAAATATAATTTGACCGAATTCTTTCTTTTGATATTACATCATAAAAATAAAAATGTAACTCAATATTCTGAATGTAAAAAATAAAGAAAATAAGTTTTAATTTTAACAGCAACAAGATCGGTCGTTTTATTTCTAACATGCGTGATCACTAAGGAGCAGCTAGAAAATCTCAACAATGAAAAAGTTAATCTAGTTTTTAAAGGCCAAGATAATACTCGAAAATAATCGAATTTGTTAACCAATAAAGCCTTAATATTAATTATAATTATTATTCCAGCTAAAGAGTAGGATTAAGAAAATTAAATGCTGTAAAGTTTTCTTTAAATAAAAGAATATAAATATAATATTTAGTTTTTATTTTTTTAAATTTTTTGTTTATTTTATAATAATTTATACATCATAGTTATTATTCTCCATAAAAACAAAAATTTTAAAAATATTATTCACTGCACATCGGTTGGTATTAATATAATGTGCTACACAGCCAATCTTGTAATCATAGTATGATTTTAGATTCAACTTTCCACAAACATAAATAATTTTCGTTGAAATAAACTTCACCAATATAGTTTTTTTATCGCCAACAACAACGATGATAGTAATCCTGAAATCTCTGTAAATACTCCTCCAAATTGCCAATCCCAATCCAAGCCATTTATAAAGTTTTTGCAATGTTGATTTTGCTTGATCGCCCGAGGATATAATTCATTACGAGAATATGGAGGTTTGAATGTAGCATATTCCGCGACTGGTCGATCTCCAAACATATAACATATTTCTTTAATAAATAATTGTCTGAAGTTACCAAATACAAACTGTAAATCTATGAAGAAAAGCTTCTATGATAGATCATATCAACTTGAATTTTAAAATAAACTTAAATTGTTATTTCTAAAATCATAGTTTAACAAGAAACTCATTTCCGGCAGATGTTATTTGTATCAACATATTCATTTTCAGCAGGTGTTATTATTATTTTTATCAACATATTCATTTTCAGCAGGTGTTATTTTATCAACATAATCATTTCCGGCAGATGTTATTTTTATCAACAGAAAAGTTTAATATAAATAGACATGTACATTTAGTAGCGATGGTCGTGCAATTTTTAAAGTGCAACAGTTACTAAAATAGATAAATAAATTTGCAATAATGAATAATTTAACAACATTGTGCGATAAATGCGGAGTAGAAATGACAAAGAAAAATTTGTTGAGACATAAAGATGTTGATGTGGATATAAGAAAGTGAGAGAGTCATGCAACAAATGCGGAGAAGAAATGATAAAGAAAAATTTGCTGCGGCATATACGTCAAAAGCATAAAGATGATGTTGTAGAAGACCAGCCAAATAAAAGAGTAAGAGAGCCAATAGCATCAACAAGTGTAGGAGGAAGTACTCAAATTAACGATCAGCAACAATATTGCGTTGCTTGCGATATATATATAGATAATAAAAGATGGCATCACCATATAAGAACATTTGATCATAAAGCAAAAAGTGCTGAAGATGTTTCTGGCGGGATAAAAAAGTCAGAAAATTATTTAAAAGTAGGATTTGCACATATTTAGTGGAAAATCAAGATGAGTCAATATTAAATCCAAAAGAATTTATGTATAGAATAAAGAAAGATGTAGTAAATTTGCTGAAAAAAAGAATTAAATGAACCTAACGCCATCAAATTTAATATTGAATTGATGGGCGAGTATGTAAAACCAAAAAAATCAAACGATGATGATGATGATGAATTGATTATTGGTGTAAAATCATTTAACACAAAAATGAGGCCCCTATTACAGGCAGATGACGCTGCTAATTTTTATGAAGAAATTATTGAGAAAGACCCAAACAGAAGAATTTCAAGAAAAAGATAGTGGTTGGAGTCTTGTAAAAATATTGCATCTTGAATTGAATATATGTGAATATAAGCCATTGAGAGGATCAAATTACATCGAAACACCTAAATATATTGCAGGACAACGTGCATGTATTAATGTGCATAATGAGGATGAATATTGTTTTAAGTGGGGCATAATATCAGCATTGCAAAATACCGTTATAATAAAACCAGAGCGAGTAAATTCATATACTATTCAAAATATTGAAAATCCAATTATTAATTTAGAAAATAGCAAGATCAATCAATTAGATTTGACTGGATTACAATTTCCATTAATTATGAAGGATATAAAAAAATTCGAGGAATTGAATCAAGAAATAAGTGTTAATTTATATGGATTCGAATATGGAGGCAAAAACATTATTATCATACAAATGAGGTGAAAATAAACCATATTAATTTACTTTTACTTGAGCATGAAGAAAAATATCATTTTATATGGATAAAAAATTTACCAAGACTTTCAAGAAAACAAGTTACACTATGCGAACGTAAAATTTTTATTTGCACAAAATGCTTAATTAATTTTTATAGTGAAGAAAAACTTGAAATGCATAAGAAAGAATGCTCTCAAATTGTATCGCTACAGCCAAAACAAGAGGATAGATTTTTAAAACTTAAGAGTTATAAACATATGCTAGATGTCCCATTTGTAATACATGCAGACTCAGAATCAATTTTAAAACCATATGATGCATGCAATCAAAACCCTGAAATATCATGAACAATCAATACAAAAGTTCATGAATCAGCAGCATTTGCATATTATATTAAATGCTCTATCAATGCAAATTTAGATAAATATAGAGTTTTTACAGGAGAAAAATGCGTTAAAGAATTTATAGAATCTTCAGTTGAGGATTGTCGATTTTTATTTCAAAACTATATAAAGAAAACAGTACGAATGGATCCATTAACATCAATACAAATATATAACTTTAAAAATGCTAGAAATTGCAATATTTGTGAGAATTAATTTCAGAGCGCTGATGTGAAGGATCATTGTCATCTCAATGCAATCTTGAATACGAAGTTCCCAATTATTTTCCAATATTCTTTCACAATTTTTCTGGATACGACAGCCATTTAATGTTTAAAGAGTTGAATGCAGTTCCAGGAGATATAAGTGTTATACCACTTAATAAAGAGCTGTATATAAGTTTATACACAAAATCTAATTTAGAATTGTTGACGGATATTGAAAAAGTGAAAATGTGCCAACGAGGAATTCGTGGAGGTATAAGTCAATGCAGCATGAGATATTCAGAAGCAAATAATAAATATATAGGTGAAGAACTTAATCCAGTTGAAAGACCTCTGTACGTAATATATGTTGATGCTAATAATTTATATGGGTGGGCAATGACTCAATATTTACCTTATAACAATTTTCGATGGCTGTTAGAGTTTTCTAATTTTGATGTCCTACTGATCGCAGATGATTCAAAAATAGGCTTTATTTTAGAAGTAGATTTACAATTACATTATCCAAAAGAACTTCACGATAAGCATAATGATCTCCCATCTTGCGCAGAAAATATTATTCCACCAAATGGAAAAAATAATTTAAATGATAAAACTAATTTAAATGATAAAACTAATTATGTCATTCATTATAGAAATTTGAAGCAATGTTTGAAGCATGGCTTGCAATTGAAAAAAATTCATAAAGTATTGCAATTTAATCAAAAACCATGGTTAAAACCATATATAGATTTAAATAATCATCATAGAACTTTAGCTAAAAATGATTTTCGAAAAGATTATTTCAAAAAGAAAAATAATGCTACATTTGGAAAAACAATGGAAAATGTCGAAAAAAGGAGAGATATTAAAATTGCAGATTGTTGGGAGAGCAGAGGAGACATTTAGAGTGTAGAGCTCTAGTCGCTAAGCCTAATTTCCGCAATGCAAAATATTTCACTGATGATTTAGCTGCAAGTGAATTAGATAAAACCCACATTTTGTATAATAAACCTATTTACGTGGGTTTTGCAGTATTAGAACTTTCAAAACTACACTTGGTTAATTTTCATTATGAATATATGACGCCTAAATTTGGAGATAAGTTGAAATTGAATTATATGGATACTGATAGTTTTATATATAATATTAATACAGAAGACTTTTATAAAGATATAAAAATGGATTTAGAGAAATATTTTGATACATCTGATTATAAACCCAATAATCAGTTTGAATTTCCGCTAGTAAATAAAAAAGTCTTAGGACTTATGAAAGATGTTGCACCCTTTTTCTCGATGTTTATATTTTTCCACATTTCCTCAAGTTTTAATTTATGCAGTTTCTTACAACGATATACATTTCCTGCACTTAACGTGCCACTTGATTATTAATATTTTGAAATAGCAAAAATTTTAAATTGACATTTTTGGATATTTTAAAATAAATGATCAAGTTTCATTTCAATGTAATTATTAAAATGCGAATTACGAACTTTAATAATTATATTATCACACCCACAATTTTGATATCTCCAATCAAAATTGTGGATATTAAATTTACATTCCTATTCCTCTAATTATAAATTTAATAATTAGATTTAGAAAATTTAATTATCATTTACTTCCGAAAGAATAAAGTTCGCTTTTAAAAAAGTAAATTCGGGTTTTTATTTAAAGAAGTGTCAAACAGTTTTACATGGCGATCCTGCTTTATAATTTAAAAAAAAATAAAAAATTAAGGAAAAAAATAAATTTTGAAAAAAAAAAAAAAAATAATTTTAGAATTTTTTAATAAATTAATTCAAAAAAAAAAAAAATCAAAATTGAAAATTTAATTGAAAATTTAAATTAAAATAATTTTTAAATGAAAAAAAAATTTTTTGTAAAGAAAATATAGTGAAAGCAAAAGTGTTCAGTAAAAATCATAAATTATGAAAATTTTTTTTATGTTGCACGAAAACAAAAAAAAAATTATTATTCGTATCACATAGCAAAATGATCCAAAATTTTATAAAAACCAACAATTGAAATTCAAAAAAAAAAAAAATCAAAAGAGAAACAAATTTACAAAAAAAAATATATGTTCTGGAATCGTTATTTTGGGAATAAGCTTTTTAGATTTTTGGTTTGTTGAAAAATTTACTTTATTACGTTATTTCGTTTGCAGTTTTTTTTTATTTATTTTATTATTGCTAAAATGTGGGACTGAGAAAGTTCTGTGCTTCAAATCCGAGAGCAATAATGAGAGGTTTTGAGATCGGTTTCAAACAACTATATCCTGAGACAATCAAACTTTCGTTTTTATTAATAGAGTACCTCTATTAATCAATCGTCATTTTGCACAGCTTCTAACCAGCTATGCTTGAATTATTCGAAAAAGTTCATATAAAAATTTCAATAAGTTTTATCTAATGGAATTTCTAAAAATCATTTTATTCTTAAAAATAGGTAAAATAGAAATTGAAAAGGGGAAGAAAACGAATAATTAAAATAAGTAATAAGAATCTATAATGAATCTGCAGAGCGGTCCAAAACGTTCAAATAAAAGAAGTTTCTTTTAAAATACATATTAATATCGAGATAACCGACGGCAAATCAACCCAAAAAAAAATATATTTTTACCAACGGCAAACGAATGCAATAAATTAAATATTAAAAAAAAAAAAAATAGTGCAATAAATTAATTTTTTCAAATGTGATGTAACAATAAAAGGCAATAAATTAAATATAAAAAAAAATAAAATAAAATAGTGCAATAAATTAATTTTTTAAATGTGATGTAACATAAAATAATTTCAAAAAAAAAAAAATAGTGCAATAAATATTAAAGCAATAAATGTGATAGGTAAGAACTCATTTTTTATATATAAAAAAAAATATATATATAATAAATTAATAAATTTTTTTTTAAATAAAAACAAAATAAAAAAATTAAAACAACAATATTTAACACCTTTTAAAAAAAAAAAAAAATAATATAATAATACATCCGACTACTGAAAAGTAGTTATATAGGACTGTTAGATAAATTTTTCCCATTTTCAGCAAACTAATAATTGGCGTGGCCTCGCCCGAAGGTCCACGCCAATTTTTTTTTGGTTCAAAATAACCCAAATTTTCAAAAAAAAAAAAACATAATTTATCTCAGAAAAAAAAAATTTTTTTTTACAACAAACATGGGAAAATCCTTTCGCTTTAACATTATTTAATAAAAAAAAAAAAGAAAAAGATAACAACAAAAAGCATAACAAGATAATTTGTTTTTTTTCACCTTTTGTATAATTTCTTAAAAATAATAACATTTAACACTACAACTATTGTTGTAGTTTCATAATAAAAAAAAAAAAATATCTATAATATAATAATCAGTAAAATCTGGCGTGGCCTCGCCCTAAGGTCCACGCCGATTTTTTTTAGCATAAATAACTTAGTCTTTTTTTTCATTTTTTTGAAAAAAAAAAAAAAAAAAATTTTTTTTTCTTACAAAATAAAATCCAAAAACACTAATAAATAAAAAAAAAAAAAATTAAAACGTAAACAATGTACAAAAACTTTCTTTTAATACTATATTTGATAATTTCATTTTTTAAATAAACTATATAAACAACCCTACAACTATTCATTAATAGTTGTAGCTTCAATATTGATAAAAATATATGTACAATAAAATCTGGCGTTGCCTCGCACTAATGTCCACGCCGATTTTTTTTAGACAATAAACACTTAGTTTATTTTTGAAAAAAAAAAATAATAATAATAATAATATATTTACAAAAAAAAATTTAAATCTATTGCACGAAAAAACAAAAAAGGATAACATTATTAAAATTACAAACATATTTTTGCTTCCCAAAAAAAAAAAAAATAATAAAAAAAAAAAAACTATTCTTAAAACAATAAAAAAAAAAAAAAAAAAAAAAAGGACAAATTTTAACATATGCTTCCCAGATTAAATTTAAAAAGCAAAAACAATTGAAACAAAAATAAAAAAAAATAAAATAATAATAATAAAAATCATAAAACGTCAACATCAAAAATTACAGCATCAACATAATCAAGGACTAACAACAAGAAGAACAACAACAACAGCAACAACAACAACATCGACATCATTAACAGCAAAAGAAAAGAACAAGAACAACAACAAAGGAGATAAGCAACAATATTAAAGATATGTACTTTATTTTTTTAACATTTTATATAAATTCTTTTAATGATGATATATCTTTGGTTGATCGAGTAATTTTGTTTCAAATAAGATCCTTTTATTTTCATTTTGAAAAAAAAATTTTTTTTTGATATATTCCTAATATCTTAAACAAAAAAAATCTTAGCCCTTTCTTTATATTTTTTAAAAAAATATTTCCTTCACGTTATATGTCCTTTCATATGTCATTTAAATGGGAAGTGGAGAATCTAAACAAAAAGCTCCCTCTAATACGGGCACTGTTATCAATACAGTCGATATCACACCATCGGAGTCCTTTCCCTCCGAAATAACAACTTTACTTTATATTATTGCAGGCCTAGCAATATTTGCCGTAGCTTATAAAATTTATAAAGTTTGGCACGGAGCCACAAAGAAAAAATATTTAAGTAGAAGCGTACGCTCCATTAACGCGATTAAAAAAAAAAAAATTAACTAATACTAAACCGCAACTTAGACAGATTAAAGAACTTATTACGTTATTCAATAAACTATCAAAAACCTTGAGGTTTCATTACGCCCCACATCCTTTAGAAACAAAAACAGTATTTAGAAATATAAGAACTAAGGTTTTCGAGTCTTTTGGGTTACTAAGGTATAGCTGTCCGGAATATCAAGAAACTTTACCGGCTCTTGGACAAAGTATTTCCAAAGAAAAGTTAGTACATGATACAGGTGTTGATTCAGAAATAGAAAATCATTCCGATAGTTCTAATTCATCGGAGAAAGCTAACTCTATCCCGAAGAATTTTTTCCTACCAAAGGAAAACGATTTTAGAACAGAAGATATATCTATTGTAGAAAAGCCACAAAGTTCAAAAACAATAAAATCTACTGTAGAAAATCTCCATATTTCTTTAGGATTCAGAAAGAGACTGCGATAGAGACCAAAAGTCCACCGTACAAAACCCACCCGGTCCCATACCAACACCTAGAATAAACACGATACCACCGAATCAAGCTCAAGATCTTACAATGGACGCGTCAACCTTTCTATCTTTAGCTGCAAAACTGATCCCTTCTTTCAATGGAAATCCGTCAAACCTACAATCCTTTTTAGACGCGATAATCTCTCCAAGTAGGAGATCATGTCGCTCTGCTCGTAGCCTTGATAAAAACAAAATTAGAAGGAAATTGTCGGAATCTCATAACCAACGAAAACACGGTTCAAGCTATAATAGATCGGTTAAGAACTCAAATAAAAGGAGATTCTACGGATCTCGTTGCCGCTAAAATCTTAAATTTGAAACAAAACGGCAAATCCGCGAACCAATACTCTAAAGAATTGACCGAACTGACGAAAAATATAGAAAATTCTTCATATCTGAAGGAGTCCCAGTAGATCTAGCTCAAAAATACGCGACGAAAACTACCCTAAAGTCCATTATTCACAACGCTTCAAACGACTCCATAAAATTAATTATGCAGTCCGGCAACTTTAATTCAGTTGACGAAGCAATGTCTAAATTCGTTAGTGTTAGCGCGGATCTGACCTTTTCTAGTTCAATAGCCTTTGTTTATCGCAATAATAATAATAATAACAACTATAACAATTCTAATCGCTCAAATAATAACGGTAGACACAACGTCAACAACCGTTTTAATAATTCAAACAATTCAAGAAATCCGAATCAGAATCGGAGTAACTTTAGAAATATTCCGAATAATCGGAACAACTTTAACACTGTTAGAAATAATTTTAATAATAATCGTCCCCCAAACAGGAATTTCGGGAACAGAAATCGTAATAATAATAATAGAAATTTTAATAATCACGGCAATAATAATTATGGCAATAATAATTACCAAAAACCCTAATTTTAGAAATAACAATTTGCCGAATCAAAATTTCCAACAAAGAAATTTCAACGTAAGACACTGTAATTCCGAAATTTCTGAACAGGGAAACGAAGAAAGTCCCCATGCCCATCAAATGGTGGACCATTAATCTCAAATGTCTTTCACTTCAATCTTAATTTAACGAGTTATATCTACCTCAAAACGGAAATGACTGGGCGCTTCAATACGTACCTAGTTGATACCGGAGCTGACATATCCGTTAATAAGAAGAATAAGTTAATAGGCAATATTCAAATTTCAAAAAATTTTAAATCAATTAAAGGAATTGGCGATTCCACGGTTATGACTGAAGGAACAGTGAAAACTGAAATTATCCCGCGAAGTCTAGATCAATCAATATTCATAAAACACGAGTTCGAAGTAGTGAACTCCGATTTCCAAATTCTAGCCGATGGAATTATCGGTATGGATTTTATTAAAAAATATAACTGTGTTCTCGACTATAACAAAAACACAGATCTACTTATCCTTAGACCGGAAAACCACTACGAATACATATCGTTGAAACTATTAGGTCCAAAAACACTAGCCTGTACTAAGTTCGATACAACTATTTTTTCAAGGCGATTGCCAATAATGAATAATGATAATATGCGTAATAATGATAGTATGCGACTCAAATCAGATATGACAACTACTTTTAAAACACACCGCGTCGATATATCTGGAGCCGATGTTTCTGTGAGAAAAGTTTACGAATGTATAAAACTGAAGAAAGAAGTAAAACATTTAGCCCGCCTATCGTTCAATTTAGATAAATTTAAATTGACACTATGTTTTAAAAATAATGAAATAATGAGATTAAGTGTCGATAAGTATTATGGTCCTAGTGGCGTACTCGATTTAGATCGATTACTGCCTATACTTGAGACAGAGGCCAAAAATTATAACATTGATAAAATACAATTATCGTCGAATGATGACATTTGTGATAAAATAAGAATTCAAGAATTTAAAAATATTGCGGACCTTGTATTGAAAAATTTTGTAATTGTGTTAACGCCTAAAATGATTAAAGTCATAAGTGACTATGACAAACAGAAAATTATAGAAAATTATCATAAAGACCCCGTACTAAGTAGTCATGGAGGTATATCCAGATTACTTAAAAACATACGAAAATTGTATTATTGGAAAGGTATGTCTAAGGACATAACCAGATACGTAAAAAAATTGTAATGAACGTGATACGATTAAATTAAATAATCCTCCTTATAATCATTAGAACTTTCTTTCGCAACCAATCTTAATAAGATCACTGTTTTCAAATTCTTTAAGAATTTCAAATTCGTTTTCAGATTGTGAAAAGATTGTTGATATGATAACGGAGATGATTTTTTTTTTTACATCTTATGAATTTTTTTTAAAAAAATATTATGAAATTCGATTAACTTAGATAACTCTAAGTTAATGTTACATAAAATAAAAATATGAATTATAACATTGATAAATCATCAATGTACGTATGTAAACAAACAAAAAATTTTTTTTTTTATAATTTACCTAGCTTCAAACATTAACATTATATAAATATTTACATATGAATACATATATTTTATGAATTTTAACTGCCAAAATTATTCTTTGTATTTTAGAATTGAAGAATTGAATAACGGAAGATACCATATCCGTAAGGCATTATACAAAATTCAACATTATATATCATCATATCATATGGAATAATTTAATAATAACATTATAATAAAATTTTGTTAATTCGAAATAAGATCATAATTTAAAATAATAATATTCTAAGCTTAATATATAAAAATATTACATATTTTAATAATTTTGTATGTAAACTATTTTTTTTTAACGTATGTGGTTAATCTTTATTTTAATTTTAATTTTAATTATATAATGTAATAACCTTAAATTTTGTAAATCCTATTCAACCTTATTCTATCCTATCCTATACATAAAAAACTCCCCCATCGAAAAGGGAGGAAAGAGTGCATAACACTCTCAACCATTTTTTTCCAAATGACTTTAGGTCATTTTCTTTGGAAGGAAGGTGTTGCACCCTTTTTCTCGATCTTTATACTTTTCCACATTTCCTCAAGTTTTAATTTATGCAGTTGTAATATCTTACAACTGTATACATTTCCTGCAGTTAACGTGCCACTTGATTATTAATATTTTGAAATAGCCAAAAATGTTAAATTGACATTTTTGGATATTTTAAAATAAATGATCAAGTTTCATTTCAATGTAATTATTAAAATGCGAATTACGCACTTTAATAATTATATTATCACACCCACAATTTTGATATATCCAGTCAAAATTGTGGATATTAAATTTACATCCCTATTCCTCTAATTATAAATTTAATAATTAGATTTAGAAAATTTAATTATAATTTAGTCTCGAAAGAATAAAGTTCGCTTTTAAAAAAGTAAATTCGGGTTTTTATTTAAAGAAGTGTTAAACAGTTTTACAAAGATGAAAATGCTGGCAAAATAATGAAAACATTTGTTGGATTAAGATCTAAAATGTATGCAATGGATACACAAGGCACTAAAACAACTAAAAAAGCTAAGGGCGTTAAGAAAAATGTAGTTGATTAATTAAATATTAAGGATTATAAAGATGATATTATTCGAAAAAAAAGTTGTGTATGGTAGACAAACTTAATTTCGAAGTATAATGCATGATGTTTATACTCAGAATGTAAATAAAATAGCTTTAAGCCCTTTTGTTGATAAAAGATATTTGTTAGAAAATAGTTTTAACACATCAGCATAGGGTCATTATAAAATACCTATTAGTGATGAATAATAAAAACAATGTTAAATATTTAAAAAAAGTATTTTTATTTATATAATTTTTCTAACTTCATTTGTAAACATATTATATTCAACAACTCGATCATGAATTAACAAACAATATGCGGTTGTTTTATCAGGTATATTGACTGACGTCTGAAATTCTATTTTAATGTCGACTGGACCTGATTTTATTTCTTCATGCTGATGAGAGCAATCAATAACAGCGATAGGAGCTAGTTCTTTAAATTCATCAAATGTTAATAACGCAAATAGGTTTTTGTTGCTATAATATGTCTTTGTAAAATTTATATACATTTGATACAAAATCTAATATTTATCCCACTTTAAGTTGCAGTGATTGCAGTGATTAAATTTACTTGGATTTGATTCGTTTTATCATCAACTCGATTTGTTTGTAAGCCCAATATTACAAATCTAGGTTTTTCTAGTTGTGACGATGTTTTTACAGTCCAAATGGTATGCGTTGTATTTGGTAGTTGAGGATATTCATGCATTGAATTTTCAACAACTTCAATTTAACACTTTCAGTAACAGCAATTTTATAAAAATTATCGTCAGTTTTAGCTCTAGTCAATATAAGATCTTGTTTTGCATTCAAAATAATTTTTTGATAAAATGCAGCAAAACCAAATAAATATTTTAATGGCATGCAAAAGTTGAATCGGCCATTTTTCACATTAATTCCTTTATCCATCCATCCAGCATTTCGTAGCATAACATTCTCACCGTTATTTAATGATAAATAATTTTTAATTGCAGTAGTATGACCAAGTTTTCGAGTTTTATCAATTTCAACTCCATTCAACTCATATCGTATTTCCTCAAATAAAAAATTTGGACCATTATTCACTATTTTCTCTAGAGGTTTTTCATCTGATTTTAGAACTATTCCCTCAATGTATAAATAGCTTTCAGGTGGAAGTAAATTCAAATTTTGTTGTTGTATTGCCCATATGCCTCATTGAATGGGGTATAAGCATGGTATTCATATTTTGAAATTCTGTTATCGAATGCAATAGGATTCGTTATACGTAATGGATCACTCATAATTATTTACTTTAAAGCCCAACGACCTTAAAAATTCTTTATTTTCTTTAGTTATTGGTTGACACCTTTCCACCTTCTTGACCTTCTTCAGACTGATAATATGATTGACTGGGCTGAAGTATTTATTGAATATAAGCATATTAAGGTTTGAAATGAAGTCTTATTGTAATTACTTCACCTCTAAAATTAATTATATTATTGTTCTGATCCAGGAGCTTTATTGTAAGTGTTCTTATTTCATTAGTGTTTACAGGTAAATAGATCACAGTATTCGGAACTTCATTGATTTTATAGCCGAGTTCAAATGTACTGGTTTATTATTGAAATAAGAGCCATCTATAACATTAAAATCAACACGAATTGTGTTTACTTTTATGATATTAACTGGAGTATCCGACGAATGTAGAATATTAGGCTCAAGTTTTCGTCCAGAAAACCCTAATAATTTTCCTAAAGAATTTTCTCTATTAAAATAAATTATTTGATTAGATTTAATTGAACATTGCCATGTTGGCTCTGAGTATAAAATCACTGCTATCATCCTCAAGGTCTCCATCTTTTATTTGGCATTTAATTGGCTTTTAATATAAGTGTAAACATCATGTATTTCATATGATCCTATAGGAATTACAAATTTTTCTTCTCCTTCTCTCCTTTCCTCATCAATGTTTCGAATAGAATTATATGTTTGTATATCAATTAGCCCACATTCATACTAATTTTTTAGTTGTATGGGCGGGAAAAAATTAGAACTTAAAATTGGATCTGACCCACTTAATGTTAGTGTGAACGCCATGAGTAATAGAATGCAAATAAAATGGAATGTTTGACTATGCTTTATTTATTCAAGATATGCCGCTGGACAAATTCGGACGTTCTGGAGGAAACAAATCTAAAGGTTTAAGAGGCCCTCCGGGGATTGGTTTGAAATTATCCCATGATAAGAATTATGACGTAATAGGCAAGAAAATTAGAAATCTTGACGCTCCAGAAACAGACTTTGACGCTTGCAACAAACAATATGTCGATTTGAAAAATGCAGATTTACAAGGATAATTATCTCAAATAAATGATGCTCTAAAATCTTTAAATCAATCAGTTCTAATTAGCGAGAATCACGTTAACACCTTAAAAGGTACTACATTTTTATTGCAAAGTCAAATAGCTCAGAACAAATCGAAAATATATGCAAACACCTTAGATCTTAGAATTAGATGAATTTAATACTAAAATTAATAATAATCACTTGACTGTGATAGGAAACCAAGAAAAAATTGAGGAAGACATTAAAAATCGTTTAACTGAAATGCAAACTCTAATCCAAGATTTAAAAAATGACTAAAGCTGGTGTTGTAAATGAAATTCATAAGCCTGCCAGGAGAAATTTCTAACGTAGGCGGGTTATTATGCTAGGTTTTGATAATCATTGGCAGGCTGATTTAGCTGAAATGGGGAACTATTCTAAAGAAAATAAAGGCTATAAATATATATTAACAGTAATTGATACATTTTCAAAATATGCTTGGGCTAAGCCTATTAAAAATAAAAGCGGTGAAGAAACAACAAAAGCTTTTGCTGAAATTCTCAATGAGGGGCGTGTATGCAAAAATTTACAAACAGACCACGGCAAAGAGTTTTACAATAGCAAATTTAAAGAATTGATGTTAAAATACAGCATAAATCATTATTCAACATACAGCGTTGTTAAATGCGGGCATGTTGAGAGATTTACTCGCACAATTAAGGAAAAACTTTATAAACAATTCAGTTTTCAAGGTTCATAAGTAGGTACAATATAGCGGTTCTGCGCCACGAAGCCGCAGCCATCGGAGCTACTTATAGAGGTGAATTAGGTGAATTTAGGTGAATTAGGTGAATTAGGTGAATTTAGGTGAATTAGGTGAATTTAGATGAATTAGGTGAATTTTTTCGCTGAATGAGGTGAATTTTTTCGGTGAATAAGATGAATTTTTTCGCTGAATACGGTGAATTTTTGGCGGTTATTTTCAAATTTTCGCTGAATAAGGTGAATTTTTTAGGTGAATTAGGCAAATTTTTGGATGTTATTTTCAAATTTTTGGAGGGTCAGGGGGAATTTCATATTTTTTATGGGTGGAGAAAATTGAAACTAACTTTATACTCACGCGCTTTTATTCGGATAGGGTTTCCGAATATATAGAAAACATGCGTGCATTAATATTCGAAATGAGGATGAATATTGTTTTAAATGGAGCGTCATATCAGCAGTGCAAAATACGGTTATAGACCATCCGGAAAGAGCGGCTTCATATAAAATTCAGAATATAGCATACGCCGTTAAAGATTTGCAAAACTGCAAGGTTAACCGACTCGATTTTACGGGGCTAGAATTCCCGTTAATTATTAAAAACATTAAAACATTCGAAGAATTGAATCCGGAAATAAGTGTTAATTTATACGAGTTTGAGGGTGGCAGCAGAAATAAAGAAGCTAAAGTAGTGGGGCCGTATTATCATACAAAGGAGGAAAAAAATATCCACATTAATTTATTGCTGCTAGAGTGCGCAGAAAAACAGCATTTTATATGGGTGAAGGATTTATCGCGACTTTTAAGAAAGCAAGTTACACTATGTGCACATGCAGTATATATCTGCACAAAATGTTTAATTCATTTTCATAATGAGGAAAAATTAGAAGCGCATAAGAAATAATGCTCGGAAATTGTATCATTGCTACCAAAACCTGACGATAAAATTTTAAAATTCAAGAATTATAAACATATGCTAGATGCGCCGTTTGTAATTTATGCAGATTCTGAAGCAATTTTAAAACCATACGATGTATGCACTCAAAATCCTGCAATATCATCAACAGTAAATACAAAAGTTCATGTTCCAGCTGCATTTGCATACTACATAAAATGCTCATTTGATTCAACTTTAAATAAATATAGAGTATTCACGGGAAAAAATTGCGCAAAGGAATTTATAGAATCATTAGTTATTTAGAAATTACATAAAGAATGAAGTGCCAATGAATCCATTATCACCACTGGAAATAAGTTTGTTTGAAAATGCGCGAAATTGTAACATTTGCGAGAAGAAATTTAATTTTTGCGATATAAAAGTAAAAGACCATTGCCATCTCACTGGTAAATATAGAGGAACAGCGCATCAGAAATGCAATCTAGAATACGAGATATGCAATTATTTCCCAATATTTTTCCACAATTTTTCGGGATATGATAGCCATTTATTATTTAAAGAGTTAAATGCTGTACCAAGCGGAATAAATGTCATACCGCAGAATAAAGAATTATACATCAGTTTATCTAAAAGAATCGAGATTACTGACGAAGTAAGTTTTCTTTTGAGATTTTTAGACTCGTATCGCTTTATGTCCTCAAAACTGGAGACTTTGGTGTCAAATTTAGATAATGACGATTTAGCAGAAACAAAAAAATGGTGTAGCGATGCTGAGCAATTCGATTTAATAAAACGTAGAGGAATATTTCCATACGATTATTTCGATTCTTTCGATAAATTAGATGAAATTTCATTACCCGATATTCAAAGTTTTAAAGATACATTGAATGAGAAAGATTGCAGTCAAGAGGATTACGCTCACGCTCAAAATGTGTGGACTATATTCGGCTGTAGAACATTCAAAGATTATATGGAATTATATTTGAAAACGGATGTTATGTTGCTTGCAGATGTTTTTGAGAATTTCAGAAGCGTTTGCAAAAACATTTATAAACTAGATCCAGCGCATTATTTCACAGCACCAGGATTAAGTTGGGATGCGATGTTAAAATACACGAAATCCAATTTAGAATTGCTGACGGATATTGAGAAAGTAAAAATGTGTCAACGTGGTATACGCGGCGGTATAAGTCAATGTAGCACGAGATATGCTGAAGCGAATAATAAATATATGAATGAAGAATTTAATCCGGCAAAGAAGACGAAATATATAATTTACATTGATGCAAATAATTTATATGGATGGGCAATGATACAATATTTACCATATATTGGCTTTAAATGGTTGGAAGATTTTTCTGAATTTAATGTTCTTGAGATAGCAGATGATTCTAGCATAGGATATATATTAGAAGTAGATTTACATTATCCGAAAGAGCTACACGATAAACACAATGATTTGCCATTTTGCGTACAAAATATGATCCCGCCAAACGGAAAGAATAAAAAATTGATCCCGAATTTGAATGATAAAACAAATTATGTCATCCATTATAGAAATTTAAAGCAATGTTTGAAGTATGGTTTGCAATTAAAAAAAATTCATAAAATATTGCAATTTAATCAAAAGCCGTGGCTGAAATCATACATAGATTTAAATAACCACCACAGAACTTTAGCTAAAAATGATTTCCAGAAAGATTATTTCAAAAAGAAAAATAATGCTACATTTGGAAAAACAATGGAGAACTTTGAAAAAAGGAGAGACACTAAAATTGCAGATTGCTGGGAGAGCAGGGAAAGACATTTAGGATGCAGAGCTCTAGTTGCTAAACCTAATTTCCGTAATGCTAAACATTTTACTGAAGACTTGGCAGTTCTTAAAATATAATGTGACCCAGATGTCAGTCTTTGTTTCTTTGTTAATATATTGCTAAACCCTTAGAAAGCAATATAATATATTTCATGTGTCGATTTAATATATGCCACATGTTAGGCAATAATATGTAGAACAAAATATTATACTTTGCTTATATTATCACTTTGTTTATATTCCAAATATTTATATAAATGTTGGGATAGGTTATTTCTAAGTACAGTTAATTTACAATTTTCAATAAAGAAAGTAATAAACTAAAAAGAACCGTATTTTAATTTATATAAAAATAAAGTGTGATTAAAACTTACATGGCGATCCTGCCAGAATAAAGTTTTTTGTTTGTTCAAAAAAAAAAAAAAAATACTATTACTAGAGTTTCGATATAACGAAAGTGATGTGTTTAAATAATATAAATTTTATTAAATACTAAAATAATCAATGACAAGAGTTTCTATAAAAAAAAAAAAAAAAAGAAAAAAAAAAAAGTGATGTTTAAATAATTTAAAAATTTACGAAATACTAAAATAAATAATTAGATGCTAAGTTCTATAAATATTTTTTTTTATATAAAAGAAAATTGACGTGGTAAAAATACATAAAATTACCGCGAATGATAAAAGCGTAATAAAACTTAAATAAATTATTTTCCTTGAAGATAACACAATAATCAAATAAAAAGTATAAAAGGTTTATGGTACCATTAAGATACACAATGGGTTTCTTTTCATCTGACGAAACAACAACTGTTCAACAATCAGTCAACGTTACCACCGAAGAAGTCCTGAAGGAGGTTTTGATCACGCTTTTCATTGTCATCGCATATGATGTAGCCAAACATTTCATCTGCAGAGCAGCAAAAGACGACAATACAACTATCAACATTTAAGTATCTATATTACTATATGAACAAAACAAAAATATATATGCGCTATATGTAAGTCATTTTATTTTAAATTTGTACTGTATCATTTTTCTAAAAGAAAATAAGGAGGCACGGAAAATAAATTTGTGCGATAGAAGAAAATAAAATAAAAAAAAAAAAAAAAAAAAAAGAAATAAAATAATAAGCAAACACAAAGGAAATGTCAGAAATAATTTTATTCAGTTTCATGTTGTTATGCCTTTTGGTACTAGACACCCTAGTAGTATGTAATGTTATATGGATAGTAGGTTAAAAATTGTCTAATTTTAATAAAAATGAAAAAATAATAAAGAAAATTTAAAATCTATTATAAAAATTTAAAACTTATTATATTATACTAAAATAAAGAAGGAAAAAGAAAAGAAAATTTCAGTCGTAGGAGGAGAGAAAAACGAAAAATTATTAAAAGAAAAAGGAAAAGACCTATCCATTGTAACTGGAGAAAGCGATAACGAAAGTACACAGAGTAGTGAAAATAACGATAACAGTAGGGATCAAAAACTTGATAATTCCTCTAGTAGTGAAAATAATTTTGAAACACCTGAATCACTTAATTTTGACAAACACCCATTCGACATGGCATTAACAAACGATAAAGTACTAGAAACAGTCTGTAAGCTGTTTCCTAACGAATACGACGGTAACCCCATAAAACTTACACAAAATATAAAAATATTGACAGCTATAGGAGCATCAATACCACACCCAGATAATACAGAACAAGTTATTACGTTAGTACAACTAAATCTTATTGGTAGCGCAGCTGAGGCTCTCCCTGAGGATCCTGAATCTCTAGAAGAAATAATAATAGCTCTAAAAAATGGTTGTAAAGGACAATCGTCTAGACAAACTTTAACGACTTTTGAAGGCTTACAAGCTCGCGATCGTACAAAATATTCTAAAGAAGTTAGAGAACTAACTGACAAATTGAAGTGTGCATATATTGCAGAAGGAGTAAAACGCGAAACAGCCCAAGAGTACGTAGTTAGCGAAGGTACTAAAAATATTAAAAAGAATTTCCCAACTAATACTATAATGGTTGCGGCCATGAATCAAAATTTTAACGATCTGGACGAAGTAATTCAGAAATTCGAGTCCGTACAAATAGAGAAAGAGGCCCAAGTTTTTCATTTTAAAGCTCGTAACGGACATAATTCACGTGGTAGGGGAGGCAACTTTCCTAATCGCAACTATCAAAACAATTATGACAATAGATTCAGACCTAATAACAATAATAATAACTACAACAATAACAATTCTTATAATAACAAGCGACAAAACAACTTTAGACAAAACAACAACAGGTACAATAATAACAAAAATAACAACAGATACAACGGTACTAACAATAATAATAATAATAATCGACAACACCAAAACAGATATCAAAACAATAATACTCGAATAAGACATATACAAAATGATGCATCGGGAAACGGGCAAGATCGGGGTGCAGCGATTGCCAACTGGGAACCTCGTCCTCAGAACATACGCAACAGGCAAGACTCAGAGTAAATATTTCAACTTTTAACTTAAAATTCTCAAATTTCATACACCTCGAAACAATAAATAATAAAAAATTAATATTTTTAATTGATACCGGAGCAGAAAATTTCTGTAATAAAATCTAAATTTATAAATTATAATAGGAAGGTTAATGAAAATAACATAACAAAAATTAAAGGCGTTACAGAAGGTAATTCTTATACTTTAGGCACAGTTTACTACTAACTTTCTAACTTTTTTCACAAAACTTTTCACTATCTAAAACACTTCACACAGTACCCGACAATTTTCCAATTGAAACAGACGGAATATTAGGTTTGGACTTTATAACAAAATTTAAATGTATTTTAAATTACGACACTTTAACTTTATCAGCATACAAAAATGGTAATGAGATAGATATACCTATAGAAAATAACTTACAAGATACCATTATTTTACCGCCTAGAGCAGAATTATTTCGACTAGTATCACTTAATTTAAAAGAAGACTGTCATTTTCAATGAAGAAATTGATAAAGGAGTTTTCATCGCTTCGTCAATAATTTCAAAAAATAAACCTATTATTAAAATCTTAAACACAAATAATGAAAGCATTATGCTACGAAAAATAAAATTGAAAACAGAACCTTTAAGTAATTATACAATACGCGATAATAAAGATAAAGAAAGAAAAATTTTAAATTTTAAATGTACAAATGGTAATGAACTCGAATTACAAAGAAAAATAAAAATCTGGAGTGAAATCTTAAAAACGAATCCACTACCAGATAACGAAATAAAACATAATCTAGCCAAATTAATTACAAAATATCACAACTGTTTTGCATTAGAAGACGAAAAATTAACAGCTAATAATTTTTACGAACAAAAGCTTAGACTTACCGACGACATCCCAATTTTCGTGAAAAATTATAGGACACCTTATGCGCAAAAATAAGAGGTTAATAGGCAAATAGATAAATTAATAGAGGATAAAATAATAGAACCCTCAATGTCCGAATACTCTAGCCCAATATTTTTAGTTCCAAAAAAATCCATACCAGGATCATCTGAGAAAAGATGAAGACTCGTAGACGATTTTCGAAATCTTAATAAAAAATTAATTGGTGATGTACATCCAATTCCCAGGATAGACGATATTCTCGATCAATTAGGAAGAGCCAAATGGTTCTCGGTCTTAGATCTTCAGCAAGGATTCCACCAAATCCCATTACATAAAGACTCAAGGGACTATACTTCTTTTTCTACAGACCAAGGCACTTACCGGTTTACAAGATTACCCTTTGTTTTAAAAGTACCACCTAATTCATTCGCAAGAATGATGGCCTTAGCATTTTCAGGTCTCACACCCGAAAAAGCTTTCCTTTACATGGATGATTTAATAATCATCGGATGTTCGACTAAACAACATTTAAGCAATCTTGAAGCAATACTTAAAGCATGTAAGAAATTTAATCTCAAACTAAACCCGAAAAAATGTAATTTTTTTAGGAAAGAAGTTACATATCTAGGACATAATTGTTCTTCGAACGGAATAAAAATAGATTCCTCAAAACTCGATTCGATAAAAAACTATCCAATACCAAAAAGCGCTGATTCTACGAAAAGATTTATAGCATTCGCTAATTACTATCGTAGGTTTATAAAGAGTTTTGCGCAAGTAGCATTTCCTCTGAACAAACTCACTATGAAAAATGTAAGCTTTGTTTGGGACGAACAGTGTCAAAAAGCGTTTGAGAAAATAAAACAATGTTTAATAAATCCACCTATTTTACAGTACCCAGATTTTTCTAAAAAATTTATTATAACGACGGACGCAGCAAAAACAGGTTGCGGCGCAATACTAAGTCAACAGTATAACGGCATAGACTTACCTATATCATACGCTTCACGGTCATTTACAAAAGTCGAATCAAATAAATCAACGATTGAACAAGAGCTAATAGGGATACATTTTGCAATTAAACACTTTAGGCCCTATACGTTCGGTACAAAATTTATCGTTAAAACAGACCATAGACCTTTAGTATATCTGTTTAGTATGAAAAATCTATCATCTCGTCTTACTAGAATTCGTTTAGATTTAGAAGAATATGACTTTGAAATTATACACATAAAAGGTAAAGATAATGTTGGGGCTGATGCATTGTCGCGGATGTCCATTGACGATTTAAAAAATATACAAAATGACGTACAAACTATTTTAACTATACAAAGCAGAAGTATGACAAAAAAGAAAGATAATATTGGTGCCTGTAATTCAAATGGTATACCATACAATTTAGAATGTATGACGAACCACAATAAAAATAATGCTCACACATTAGAGTGTGAAAGCAATAATATAAAAATATATGAATGTATGAACAATATTGAAATTATTAAAATACCATTTATTATATTCAAGGTCGACCAAAAAGAAAATAACATTATGTTTAAAATATTTGAAAAAAAGAAAGAAATTGCTAGCAAATTATTAATTTGAATAACTTATACGATGAAAGGAATATTTCCAAATTATTTAGTGCACTCGAAAAAATACTTAAAGAACATAAAATTGATAAAATAAAATTATCCAAAAAGGATAAAATTTTTAAATATATGAGTATAAAAGATTTTAAAAAACTAGGTACAAAATTTGTCACAACTACGAATATTATCTTATACAATCCACCCCAAATAATAATAAAAATAACCAGATTGAACTTATTAAAAAATATCATGAAAATCCTATCTTAGGAGGACATTCAGGTTTACGTAGGACGCTATCTAAACTGAAATGTCAATACAAATGGAAAAATTTAAAAAATGACGTTTTCAAATTTCTAAAAAATTGTGAAAAATGTAAATTAAATAAACCAGGTCGTAATGTTAAGACACCTCTTGTTATCACTCCAACACCTAGTCAATGCTTTGATATTGTAGAATTAGATACAGTAGGTCCTTTTCCTACAACGGAACAGGGAAATAAATACGCTTTGACAATTCAATGTCAACTTTCTAAATACATAGTAACAATCCCCATTGTTGATAAAAAAAGCTGAAACGGTAGCAAAAGCAATTTACCAGAACTTCATTTTGATATATGGCCCCATGCGAGTATTTAAAACCGATAAGGGTACGGAATGTGTAAACACCGTAATAAAAGAACTAACACAATTATTAGGTATGAAAAATATAACATCAACACCTTATCATCACGAATCTTTAGGAGCCATCGAAAGAAATCATCGCGAACTTAACAATTACTTCAGAATCTACTTAAATGACGCAGATTGTGAATGGGATGAACTACTCAAGACGTATACCTTTTGCTATAACACGACGCCCAGTTCTTATCATGACTACACTCCTTACGAGTTAATATTCGGTAAAGCATTAGACTTTGATCACTTACCAAGAAATGAAGATCCGATCTATGACGTCGGAAATTACGCGAAAGAAATAAGAAAAAGATTAGATATAGCAAGAAATAGGGCAAAGAAATTTTTAGAAAAAGAAAAATCAATTATGACCAGAAAACTAAATTAATAGATCTTAAAATTGGAGATAAAATTAAAATAGTAGACCCAACAAGACAAAAATTTCAACCTTTTTACAAAGGACCCTATGTAATATCTCAAATCGCGGAAAACAATAACATTACTTTTAAAAATGAAGAAGGTAAAGAAAAAACTCTTCATAGAAATCTAATTTTAAAATATTAAATAAATAAAAACATATTAAATAATATAGTAATCTAAAATCGATTTTTTTCTTTTATTTTATTTTATCTTAATATACTTGTAATATTTACTATGTATACAATAAGTTTTATTTTATACAAAGCAAACGTTTGTAAATTTTAAACTATAAGAAACTATTTCTCGTTTGATGTATAATTCTCGAAAGGCCTTTATTCTGAAAATACATTAAACGACAAATAAAAACAAAAAAAAAAGGGAAGGAATCCCTAGGTTAAGATTACTAAATTTTTTTATAATTACTATACCTTAATTAACATTTATACTAAAATAAAAAATTCAATATTTTAAGGAATAAAAATAAATAAACTTATATTTTGTGCTCAACTATATCACTTCTTTTCTAAACAATATAATGTGGCGAGGACGTCACCAATTTCCAAAAGAGGGCAGGTGTAGAATATAAAATAAGATTACTAATAAAACCTCCCAAATTCATATCAAAGTAAATGTTCTTAAAATATAATGTGACCCAGAAGTCAGTCTTTGTTTCTTTGTTAATATATTGCTAAACCCTTAGAAAGCAATATAATATATTTCAAGTGTCGATTTAATCTATGCCACATGTTAGGCAATAATATGTAGAACAAAATATTATACTTTGCTTATATTATCACTTTGTTTATATTCCAAATATTATTTTATGTATATTTTAAATAAAGAATTTAATTATATAAATGTTGGGATAGGTTATTTCTAAGTACAGTTAATTTACAATTTTCAATAAAGAAAGTAATAAACTAAAAAGAACCGTATTTTAATTTATATAAAAATAAAGTATGATTAAAACTTACAAAGTATTGGGTCTCATGAAAGATGAAAATGTTGGTTAAATTGTGAAAACATTTGTGGGGTTAAAATCAAAAATGTATGCTATGGATACGCTAGGAGCTAAACCGACTAAAGAAGCGAAAGGGGTTAAGAAAACTGTTGTAGATAAATTAAATATTGTGGTATATAAAGATGTTTTATTTAATAGCAAAATTATTTATGGAAGACAGTCAGTATTTAGAAGTGTAATGCATGATGTTTATACGCAAAATTTAAATAAAATAGCTTTAAGCCCTTTTGATGATAAGAGACATTTGTTAAATAATAGTTTTAATACTCTAGCATGGGTCATTATAAAATCCCTATTAATGAATAATAAAATTTTATGTATTTTGAAAAATTGTTTTTTATTTATATAAGTTTTTTAACTTCATTTGCGAACATATTGTATTCAATAATTCGATCATGAATTAGCAAACAGAATGCCGATGTTTTAGCTGGAATATTTTCTGACGTCCGAAATTCTATTTTAATATCAACTGGCCCCGATTTGATTTCTTCATCCTGATGCGAGCAATCAATAACAGCGATAGGAGCTAACTCTTTAAATTCATCGAATGTTAATAATGCAAATAAGTTTCTGTTATTATAATATGGTTTTGTGAAATCCACGTACATTTGATACAAAATATATATCTATCCCAATCATATTTGAGGTCGAAAGATTCATAGGGGTAACTGCTTGAATTCAAATGCACTTTAACATCAGTTAATTGACAGTGATCAAATTTGCTCGGATCTTTTGTTTTATCATCAACTCGATTTGTTTGTAAACCTAATATTACAAATCTAGGTTTTTCTAGCTGTGATGATGTTTTTACAGTCCAAATGGTGTTTGAGGTATTACAGGATATTCGTGCATATCCCAACTTCTTAAATTTATCGACTTTTTATTCTCAATTTGCTTATAAAGAATAAGTTTTTGCTCATCAGATAGTGTTAAATGAGGGACTCTCCATTGAATTTTCAGCAACTTTACTTTAACACTTTCAGCAGCACCAATTTTATAAAAATTATCATCAGTTTTAGCTCTGGTCAATATAAGATCATGTTTTGCATTCAAAATAATTTTTTGATAATCTTCGGCAAATCCAAATAAATATTTTAATCGGAAACAAAAGTTGAATCGTCCTTTTTTTGCGTTCACTTTAATGATATTAACAGGAACATCCGATGAATGCAGAATATTAGGCTTTAATTCTCGCTCGGAAAATCCTAATAATTTTCCTATAGATTTTTCTTTATTAAAATAAATCATATGCTTTGATTTAATTTCACATTGCAATGTGTTATTATTCGCTCCGAGTATAAAATCATCGTTATTATTTAACGCGCTTTTGATGTAAGTGTAAATATCATTTATTTCATATGATCCGATATGTATTTGAATTTTAACTTTCCCTATATAAAAATTCTGATTCTCCTCATCAATATTTGGAATTGAATTATATGTTTCTAAATCAATTAATCCGCATTCGTACTCATTGTTTAGTTGTATAGGTGGGAAAAAATTAGAGCTTAAAATTGAATCCGTAGCGCTTAATGTTACTGTGAACGCCATGGTTAGCAGAAGCTTAATAAAATCTAATGCTTAGCGTTGTTTTACTTATTCGGAACATGTCACTCGATAAATTCGGTCGTTCTAGAGCTCCTAAAGAATCTTTAAGAGGCTTAAGAGGATCTCAATGAATTGGAAGCTGATAAGAATTATGACTTATTAGGCAAAAAAATTAGAAATATCGATGCTCCTGAAAATGATTTTCACGCTTGCAACAAACAATATCTTGATTCGAAAACTAGCATTTTGAAAAATCAATTGATTCAAATAAATGAAACTGTAAAATTTTTAAATCAATCAGTTCTCGCTAGCGATAGCGTCATAAAAAACGTATTAAGTCAAATATCCGAGAATAAGCTCGATATAGATGCGATAAATACTAAAATAAATAACGATCATTTCGAAGTAATAAGACAGCAGCAAGAATTTGAAGGAGATATTTCAAATCGTTTTAGTGAAATGAAATCTTTAATTATGAGTAAAGCTGACGTAAAGCTGACGTTGTAAACGAAATTCATAAGCCTGCTAGAATAAAATTCAAGCGAAGACGGGTTATTATGCTTGGTATTGATAATCATTGGCAAGCTGATTTAGTAGAAATGGGGAACTATTCTAATGAAAAGAAAGATTTTAAATATATATTAACAGTAATTGATACATTTTCGAAATATGCTTGGACTAAACCTATTAAAAATAAAACTAGTGAAGAAACTGTTAAAGCTTTTCATCAAATTTTGAATGAAGGACGTGTATGCAAAAATTTACAAACAGATCACGGCAAAGAATTTTACAATATTAAATTTGAAGAACTGATGTTAAAATAAATCATTATTCAAGCTTCAGCGTTATTAAATGCGGCCAAGTTGAGAGATTTAATCGTACAATTAAGGAGAAAATTTATAAGCAATTGTAATGCCCCCTTATCATTATGTACATAATAATATATACATTGTATATTATAAGCTCTCTTTCTCTTATTATTATTATTCGTTAAGTTATCATAGTATTAGTTAATAAGAAAGTATAAGACATGTCTAGGTACTTAGTTTTAAGTCAGTTTATAATCACTTCTTAAATAGTAAACATATAATAAATAAGTCTGAAGTTTAACCACCTGTTTTTTTATTAAAAGATACCCTAGTGGTATCACATGGCGACCGTGACAGCTGCCATTTAGGCAGGCTGAAATTTTTTTTTAGTTTGAAAAAGTTATTAAAAGTGACTATAAAATTATAAAATTATTTTATTTTATGGAATTCTTTATAAAAATTCTAAATAAAATAAAACTATAAAAAAAAGAAAAAATTTGAAAAAAAAATTAACTTGATATTAGAGAAATAAATTTCTACAAAAAAAAAAAAAAAATATAAGAAAAATTGGAATTATTTATCAAAATTATATTTTTTAAAATTAAAAAATGAAGAAATGAAAAAAAAAAAAGAAAAGAAAATTAAAATTTAATTTCAAAAAGAAAAATTTGAAAAATTTAAAATTTTATCAAAATATCAAACCTAAAATTAAAGAAAATTTTTTTATTTAACTTACCTTAAAATTATCCAAAAAAAAAATTAATTTTTTTACCTACCTTAAAATTCCTGAAAAAAAAATAATAAAAATCCTAAAATAAAATTAAAAAAAAAAAAAAAAGACAAAAAAAAATATGGCGACATAAAAATTTTAATTGAAAAAAAAAAAATATTTTTCAAATAAAAAATTAAATCACGCCACAAAAAAAAAAAAAAGGCGCAAAAAACCTAAATAAAGAAAACAATATTTTTTTTTTAAAAAAAATACAATAAAAAAAAAAAAAAAAAATGGTTGAAAAAAAAAT
Organism: Hybos culiciformis; assembly: GCA_964007475.1. NCBI lineage: Eukaryota > Metazoa > Arthropoda > Insecta > Diptera > Hybotidae > Hybos > Hybos culiciformis. The sequence goes on from OZ023273.1 coordinate 80,626,687, forward strand.
AAAATAAAGAAAAAATCCAAAAATTAATTACACATACATACAAACTAAAATTGGTTTGAAAGAAAAAAAAAAGAGAAAAAAAAAAAAGACATTTCAAACATTTCAAACATTTTTCTCTCATACAAAAAATTTTTATAATAAAGTGACATTTCAAAACAAAATAAATTTTGAAAAAAACAAAAGTATTAACGACATTTATAAAAACAATTAATTTTGACTGCTGCAATTATTTAAAAAATGACTGGCAAACGCGATAGAGATTATGTTGACCGCATGGACACTGAAGACGATGAAGCAGGACCATCTAGTGGAATTAAAAAAGCTAAATTTACAAAGACAACAGAGGATGCAAAACTAAGGCAAACAATCTATAATGACATCATCTGCATAACATATTTCTTTTTAAGAAAATTAATTAATGAGGGTGAGACCTTTGTCCTGACTGATTTATCATTCATGAATCAGGTTGGCGCAGCTATACTATCATGTGTCGGATATTATAGAAAAGTCTATTCGACTGGTAAATTGAAAGTAGAAGGTGTGGTACAATCTGTTAAAATTGGTTACAAAGTCGGCACTGCCATAATGATAAAGACAGTTGAAATAAGACCTGTTATTGAAGAATGGAAAACATTAGGACTTTTGAGGCATGGTACTGATGAAAAGGCCAGATTTTCTTATTTTGGTTCAATGAATAGCGCACTTGAATTTTTGAATTTGTTTAAATTAAGAATGAATGAATTAAGACTAGGACGGTCTGGTTATTTTACAAGTTCTGTTACTGGCACTAAGGCAAAATCAGTAATGGAACATCATATAAATCCTAAACATGTTTCATTATTATCAGGTATAACATTTGCACCAGAGAGGATGTCAGCGCAGCTTCAATCACTAGGATCTCTGACATTGTTGATTGGAATGTGTAATCAGAAAGAGAAAATTTATACAGATAAATACAAACAAGCATTCATCAATTCAATCAGCCACATTCCATCCTCTAAATCAATTGCTGAATATTTAGCTGTTCATAAGAAAAGATCAAAGTCACATATCATTGGATTGTTACAAGGAATATTATCAGCTGTTGGCGATAGACAAAGTCATAGACTAGCAATTCCATTTGGAGTATTCTTTCGCCTGTTTAGCGCAAGATATATAACAGAAGAGTCTAATAAAGCGGCGCCAGCAAGAAAAGATGATATTCCGATTGCTTGTGACTCATCGGGAAAAGGAGCCTATGCAATAATAAAAGCATTCCAAGAATCAAATGATTACACTTATAATTGGGGTGGTACAAGTGCCAGTTTGTCACAAATGATTTTCCATGCCGTACATGATACATCTTGCGTTTCATTTAGATTATTGGCACAAACAACATCAAATGATAATTGGTTAAGAAGATATGAATTGACAAACGAATTTAAAAATAACAGTGCATCACCCAAAGTGAAGATTGAAATGATTAAATTGCTAAAAGTTTCAAAAATGTCACAAGCAGCCACAAACAACATCCTAGCAAGAGGAAGTGGTACAATAGCTAGTAGTGAACCTAGAGCTGGTTATTATATACGCGAGTATACAAAAGCTGATAGAGAGCTGTCTTTTGCACAAGTTGGATCCAGGGAAGTGCTCTATACCGATGAATCAACAATTGAGCAATCATTGGAGGCAACTCGTAAGCATGTCTGGGCCGAGATTGACAGGCAAGACGGCAAGGTGAAACATGGAACTACATTTTGGTATGAACTAGATGTATACCTAGCAGGCGGAGGGGAATTGAAGGATTTTTGCCCAGTCCAATGTCAAAATAATTTCTTCAATTTAAAACCAGTTTAGATTTTTATTTTATATTTCATTTTATTTGCATTTATTAGTTGTGTTAAGCTCAATATTACATTCTTTTTATTTACTTTATTGGTGTTGGGTTTTTGATTATTATTGTCATTCTTATTATTATATATAAATATATTTTTTTATTTCAAATGGATTTTTTCAGGTTTTGCATTCTTATATTAAATGAATTTAATGATTTATACTTATAATAAAAAAAAAAAACAAAATTAAAAAATCACAAAATAATAAATTCCACGAAATAGCAACATTCCAAATAGAGAAAAAAAAAATTTTTTTTAGATAAAAATGAAAAAATTATAATTTAAGAAGATAATAAAATTTAATTACAAAATACCTCAACTAATCTTTAATTCAATTGAGAGTTGCAAAATATACAAAAAACGTTATTACTATACAAAAACGAAATTTCAAATATTTACCAGACATTAGAGCCTGGATGTAGTAAAATTCAAAAAAAAAAAGAGACAATTCTAGCATTGTTTCTCGCTCAACTAAAAAAAAAAAAAAAAAACTTAACTAAAGTAAACATTTATAAAATTCAAATAAATAAAGATGATATTTTTAAAATATTTAATAAGAAAAAGTTTATTAACATTGCAAAAAAAAAATATAAAGAATTAAAAATCGCGATAGTTTCACGTACATTACCCATTATTAGTACTGGGGAAAAATTAAAAAATAAAGAGATTTATGATAAAAAATCAACGAAAAATCAGTTCAAAATAAATGATAAAGTTCTTTTAAAAAAAAAAAAAAGAATACAGGACAAAATTAGATAATGTATATTCTGGTCCTCATAATATAATTCAAATTAATGGATTAAATGTTACATTGTTAACAAATAAAAATGTGGACTTCAAACAAAAAAAAAAAAAAAAAAAAAATTAAAACTAATTGTTAAATTCAAAAAAAAAACAATAATAATGGTACCATATTATTAGTTGTTTATTACCATATTATTAGTTGTTTATTACCATATTATTAGCATATCATTATTATTACACATTATTACATATTATTACATATTATTACATATTATTACATATTATTACATGTTATTACATATTATTACATATTATTACATATTATTACATATTATTACATATTATTACATATTATTACATATTATTACATATTATTACATTTTATTACATTTTAAATTAAAAATTTTTATTTTCTTAAATTAAATTTTTTAATTAAACTTATTTTTAAAACATAATAATGTTCTTATTGTATTTCTCAAATAAGTTTAATTCTAAAAGGAGGGAGGTGTAATGCCCCCTTATCATTATGTACATAATAATATATACATTGTATATTATAAGCTCTCTTTCTCTTATTATTATTATTCGTTAAGTTATCATAGTATTAGTTAATAAGAAAGTATAAGACATGTCTAGGTACTTAGTTTTAAGTCAGTTTATAATCACTTCTTAAATAGTAAACATATAATAAATAAGTCTGAAGTTTAACCACCTGTTTTTTTATTAAAAGATACCCTAGTGGTATCACACAATTCAGTCTTCAAGGCTCATACAAATGGCTAAATATTTTACAAAGCATTACAGACTACAAAACATCGAACAATTCGAATGATGCCGAAAAATGTGACAAAATCGCATCTTTTGAATACCGTTTACAATCATATAAAAATATTCGATAAACGTAAATTTAAAGTGGATGATATTGTTCGTATTTCTAAATATAAACATATATTTGAGAAAGGTTATACTCCAAACTGGACAACTGAATTATTTCGTGTGCGAGGTGTCAAAAACACATATCCAGTTTGCTACATGTTGGATGATTTTCAAGGGCAGCCTATAGCCGGAACATTTTATACAGAGGAGCTCCAAAAGACATATCACCCCAACATTTACTTAATAGAAAAAGTATTGAAAACAAAAAACAAAAAAAATTTATGTCAAATGGCTAGGTTTTAATTCTAACTTTAATCAATGGATTAACAAAAATGATTTGAAATAAAAACACACAATTTAAGAAAGATTAATGCATTTTATTTATAGTTTTCACATTATTTATTTTTTTTAGATTCTGCATCAAATTTCTCCTTCCCCTCCTTTTTCGATTGCTTGGTGGATTCAGTTGATGTGTCACGTATTTTTTTATACCCATCCCCACCCGATGATTTTGAATTAATTTTTTTTAATGCGTCTCTAAGTTTATCCATTGGCGTTCGAAAGTAGACTAAAATTGAAATGCACCTGCACGCGGGCGTATACCTACGCGGGCGGTGATTTAATCAATAATTATTTTAGCTTCTTTCTATTCTTGATGATTTCATTATCCATAGAATTGTTGCCGGCCATCTTTGATGCTTAATAGTTTCAATCGTTCTATAATTTCATTATAATCGTCGAAATATGTATATTGAATTTTTTTGTTTGTCACACGATTTAAAAGACCTTCTCCGGTTTTCGATGGCTTTCTTATAAAGTTTTTATATTTGAAAGTTTTACTATATCCCGATTTTAAAGCTTGATTATTATCGGAATTTTTTCTGTGAACACTGGTATCGTGGATAATTTCTAGATAGTTTTTGCGGTCATCATCTGTGTATTCAGTAGGAGTTTTTGTAAAAATTAATTCTTTTAAACCTGATGTAAAATCGAATGCTTTATCCCCAACATATAATTTGTTTTCATGGTGACGTATCGTTTTGCTACCGAGTTTCCAGCTTTCTATTTCATATCGTAATGAGGTCCATAGACCGGATCTGAATTACTTCGTTGAGCAAGTTTTGTTATAGTTGTATTACCATCTTCAAATTTTATCTTTTTTTTCTTATTACTTTTAGGCGTATAGTCTGTCAAAGATAACTCAGGTTCAGATTCGTTTTTGCCCTTTACTAACTCCTGCAGCGGCTCTATTATCGGCTTAAATGTTTTATTTAGCGTTATTTCAGCTTCAGCCTCGCCCCGCTTCACTGCATTAAATTTTCTTTTTAGAATGTTGCGTGCTTTTACTAGATCTTGTAATAAGTCGGACATCTTGAATGGAATTACGAGGTGAACAGAATGATTTATGGTAAAATAAAATTATCGAAACCTCTTCGATATCTGCCTTCATCGATCCGACTATCTTTATCTATAACTATGAAACCATATTTTTCATTCCAAGCGTTAAAACATGCTTTCTTAAATTGATCGAATGATATATCACCATAAATATGATCATTTTATATATGTTTTAAATTTAAATCATCTTGTTTAAAAAGTATTATAAAATTTGCATTATCTCTGATTAAATGTTTAGGGATTCTAGTATAAGTTTGACATAAGTAAAAACTGTCGATCTGTTTATGTCGCCCCATACAAAAGTAATCTCGAATGTTGTTTTGCTTTCCTGTATTTACATCATCGAAAATGAATATTGAATTTGGTTTAGCGTTTTCGGGTGAAATGACATCATCATTAGAAGAATACGAATAAAAACACATACCTTTAATCGGTTTTATTATTTCTTCTAAAAATCTATATTTTGGCTGAGATAAAGCCTTTGAATAGATATATACATTATTAAACTTTAATCCATTACGATGTAATAATAAACTCAGCATATCATTAGTTTTACCGCAACTTGACGGCCCCACTATAAGCGATCTCATTGAATTCGGCAGCAAATTACTATGTTTCTTCTTTTTCTTTTCATTTAAATCGAAATTATTTACGGATAATGAATTGACTTGTTTAACATACTTCATTATTGAAAAGCAATACAAATCTGAGTTCTTTATATTCAAGGTGTCAGTATATATTTAAAGCTTCAATATTAAGCAAGGATATAAAAATGATTGCGCATTCAGATCATACATTCAGATCTAAAAAAGCTGCTCAAGGTGAAGGGTTATTTAATAATTTTATTAGCAGCCTACCATTTGAGCTTCATATTCCCGGCTATCAATATTGCGGGCCAGGCACTAAATTACGATAAAGATTGTCACGTGGTGATCCTGGCATAAATAATTTAGATAAAGCTTGTAAAGAGCACGATATTTCATATTCAAAATTAAAAGATCTTAAAGATCGTCATATAGCAGATAAAATATTGGAAGGAAAAGCTTGGGAGCGTGTTTTAGCTAACGATTCCTCACTGGGAAAAAAAGCCTCCGCATATTTAGTCACAAACGCTATGAAAGTTAAAAGAAAAATGGGAATGGGCATCAAAAAACAAATAAATAGCTATAAAATTTTCAAGAAAGCAATTAATGGAATTAAAAAATCGATCAAGAAGAATAAACCTCAAAATAATGCTGCAGCTGTTGAAATGGCATTAAGTGCCGCTAAAAATGTTTTCTCAAATAATAAACAAGCTAAAAAACCTCGAATAATTCCAATTCCTAAAACTGGAGAAATTCTACCTCTAATACCTATTTTTGCGGGGCTATCAGCATTAAGAGCACTCGCTGGAAGAGCTGCAGGTGTAGCAAAATCTGTTAACGATGTGAAAGCAGCACGAAAACAATTGGAGGAAAATATACGTCATAATAAAACTATGGAGGATAAATCAGCTTCAATAGGAAATGGACTTTATCTCAAACCATATAAAAAAGGCTATGGTCTTTATTTGAAGCCAAAAAACTCATACAAACTCTACCCAGGGAAGCATTAACTGACGCCGATATTAGAAATTATATGTTAGACGGCCATATTTCAGAGAAGTATTTATGCGCGATACTTTACCTTTGAAGCCTAACAACATAGAATCAGGAATAGTTAACTTGGATACATCATATGGATTTGGTACACACTGGGTAGCATATTTCAAAAATTATGGTTTTATCGAATATTTCGATAGTTTTGGAAATTTAAAACCAACATCGGATATTATAAATTATTTAGGACGTAATATTCAATATAATCATGAATCGTATCAAAAGTATAATCAAGTAAATTGCGGGCATTTATGTATGTATAAGATTTATTTGCAATAAAATGATGGATTTATTTTAAAAATAAAAAAAGGGTCTTTTATTAAATAAAACATTTGATTTTATCTTCTTCAGATTTATTGAAAATAAATGTAAATACAAATATACAAAAAATTTTATTTATCCGCGATGAATCAATAACTTGTTGTCGGGCTAAGCTGAGCTATCTCTGTATTCCTTTTTATTACAGGAGCTGCAAATCATAGCCTTATCCATTCTTTTATAGATGTTCATTATATTCGATATTCCATGACTATATCTTGAATTCAGCATCACACAGTCGCATGTTTCAGCGCCGCTTTTATTATTTTCATCAGACCACTCAAATGATTTTTATATCCGTAGCCTGAAATCATGGATGTTTCTAACTTTTTTAAATAATTCTCTAAACTATCGCGGTGATCATCATGCAAAACTTCTGCAAATGTTCTCAAAAAATTCGAATCTGCGTATGTTTCTCAAAGTCTGATTTGAATGCTTCCATCTTATTCAACTTCTAATTAAACACTGAAAAATTCTTTTCTCAAAAATTCTTAATAAAACACAATTTTTTATTTTAATTTATTTTTTTATTTTAAATATTTTTATTACATTTGAGCCAAATATTTTTGAGAGTTAGGTGTAAGAACTAAATTCAGCATGTAGCTTGCATCATCTTCAGCTTTACCTCTGCTGATTATGGAAAATCCGCCCTTATTGATTTCATCGACATGGTTTTTTGTTAATCTTCTACCATATCTGTCTGGGATCATTATTTTGTAGTTTACGGTTTCTACTACCCATTTCAATCCAAATCTTGTATTTTCTTGACCAATTTTTACAATTTCATAACAATATCCAGGCTCCATTGCTCTCAAGCTCAAATTCTGCTTATCGTTAATAGCCTCATTGAATGCTTCAATTGCTGAGCAGCTTTGTTGAGCGCTATCCAAATCCCCATAATATTGGAATCCTTCGCTTAATTGATTCTGATGCATCTCATTGCTATTATGGTAATTCATCCTTCTTTTTTTTTTTTTGATTGCTGCTTGCTTCAAGATTGAAAACTTATTAAATTTAAATTAAAAGTCACGGAATATTTATACCCGAAATTTCACTCCCTCCGCTTTATTTTAAAAAGAAAAATTAAAAATTAAAAACATTTATAGCCGAAACCGGCTTGATATTTCTCTTTAATTTACAATCTTAAAATTTTTCGAATTTATGTGATATTTCGCTGAAAGCGGCTTGATCTTACTCTTTAATTTACAATAATATGATTTCAAAATTTTTCGAATTTATATGATATTTGCTCTTAAAAGTTTTATAATCGTTTTATTGAATCCTCTATACTTTTCAATGTTATAAATGATTAAAAATTTTCTTTTTCTAAAATATTAATAATGTTTATAATTAAAGACCGCTTTAAAAATTGTTTTTAAATGAAATCAAAATTCAAATCGATACTTATAATTAAAACTATGCATAAAAAATTAATATTATAATGTATACAATATCCGCAATATATGAGCTAGCTAAATAATAATATATTTAATACGAATTTGAAAATAAACGGTAAAAATTAAATTTTTCATCTAAAACTGCTGAATTGAAGCATTTAATAAAAAGCGAAATCCCCCTAGGATAAAAATTCGCCTAAGTCTGCAATGCTTTCGATAGCTTTCGAGATAGTACCTCGAGTTTTGATTAGAGAGCGTTGGAGATCTATGATGGGGATGATCCTTTTATAAATGTTTTTTTGTATGTGCGTAAGGTTATTTCCTTAAAGGATGAATTACTTTTTATCCATATTTATCGAAATTCATATATTTTGATTAAATTTATTCTCACTCGGAAATTGTAGTGTATTTAAATTATATAGATTTAGTTTTAATTCATTTAAAAAGAAATGGATTACATCGAAGTATTGGAGATCAGCGATGATGAGGAGGCTGTTATTGTGATCAGCGATGATGAAGATGAGGATCATATCATACAAAGAGCTATTAATGAGATCCTCGCGGAAGTAGATCGTGAGGAGGAGGGCCGAATAATCGTGAGGAGGGAGAAGATGATAAACATATGGGTGAGGCTGAGGCGGGGAATAACCCCGTCATAGAATTGGATGACGATGGTCAATACATGGGCGAGGTGAATTTTGAGGCCAATCCAGGCTATTTTTTGGTGATTGCTGATGATATTGAGATTGTGAATAATCCAGTCATAGAGTCCGATGATGATGGAGGCGATGAGTCGGACGACGAAGAAATGGGGGAGGAGGAGGAGTGGGAGCAGTTGCCGTCGTCGGATAGCGGATATGGGGTAAGCGTCTTCTCCTCTGAAGATGATGATGAGGATGATTAACTGTAAGCCATTGATTCCCATTGATGATATATAGTTATTATAAGTTTTTTTAATTATAATCAATACTGAATTATTAAATAAAAATTGTGCCTTATTAAGAATTTTTGATGATATAAACTAATTATAAGTTCTTTTAATTATGATCAATACAGAATTTTTAAATAAAAATTGTGTTTTATTAAGGATTAAAAAATTATTTATTTCAGCGGTATGATCGGATTTTAAAATTTTTTTAATGATTATTTTTTCTAAGTATACCATACTCAATAAAAAAGATATTTTATGCAAGGGTAGTTCCACGGAAACTGGCGGAAAACTAAATAAAAAATGTAAAAAAACAAAAAAAAATATATTTTTTAAACTTAAATCAGTATTTTTTAGATGTTTCATATAATTTCGAATTTATTCTCAAAGAGAACTCAGCATTTTTCGATTTTTCAAAGAATTTGCACCGAAAAGTCATTCCCGTGTAAGCAAGCGATCCCTAATAAAATAATGGAAAAAACCTATTAGAACTGCGCTTTCTCAACTTTTTTCGAAATTTTAGAGAGTCTTTTATATATTATTTTTTTAATAATAAAATTTGCGAAGTATTTATTGAGCATTAAAATAACGAATTTTAGTTTTGAATATGAAGCAATTACTTAGCAACAGCCATGGGAATGGTGAAATCAGTATTTATGCTGCGATTTTCGCTAATAACAGTAAATATTTAAATTTTTGTTTTTATTCGTCATATAATGCATTTTCAGGATGGAAATTTTTAATGTTTATACTCTTCATCCAAAAAAGTGCGGTAAGATCGAACTACCCACAAATAAAAAAATTAAAGTGTCATAATATTATTTTTCTTTGCCGCCGCGTTAGACACTTGAAAATCCCATAAATTATTCTAGATATATATATATATATATATATATGGAATTTTTAACTAGGAATTCGTAATGCTTTATAATATAAACAATGTGCATATTCACCGTATACGAGTTTTTTTTTTTTTTAGGATTCATAGCTAAATACAAATATACTTATGAGTTTCTTAATTTTCAGAATTATGAAATATTAATATTGCAATGCGTATTATCCCCAATTATGGGTTAGTTTAGTAAAAATATGTTTACTAATTTCCCGTATCCGAATAAAGGCCCTCTTTTTTTTTGACATTTTTATTGATCGTAATATTCTCCTAGAAATTATCCGAATTTATTCTACACGTAAAACTATTTATGTCATCTGACGAGAAATAATAAAACTTTTTTTCATCGAGGGGAATAAGCGAATAATAAATATGTTTACTAATTTTCCCTATCCGAATAAAAGCGCGTGAGTATAAAGTTAGTTTCAATTTTCTCAACAAATAATAAATATGTTTGCTAATTTTCCCTATCCGAATAAAAGCGCATGAGTATAAAGTTAGCTTCAATTTTCTACACACATAAAAAATATGAAATTCACTGACCCTCCAAAAATTTAAAAATAACCTAAAAAATTCACCTTATTCAGCGAAAAAATTCACCTAATTCAGCGAAAATTTGAAAATAACCGCCAAAAATTCATCTTATTCAGCGAAAAAATTCACCTTATTCAGCGAAAAAATTCACCTAATTCAGCGAAAAAATGCACCTAATTCAGCGAAAATTTGAAAATAGCCGTCAAAAATTTGAAAATAACCGCCAAAAATTCATCTAATTCAGCGAAAATTTGAAAATAACCGCCAAAAATTCACCTAATTAGCCTAAATTCACCTAATTCACCTAAATTAACCTAATTCACCTCTATAAGTGGCTCCAATGGCAGTGGCTCCGTGGCGCAGAACCGCTATATTGTACCTACTTTCATATAAATGGCTAAATATTTTACAGCGAATTACAGGTGGATATAATTCATCAAAGCATAGAACTATAAGAATGGAGCCAAAAAATGTCACATCATCGCATGAAAAAAGCCTTTTGAATACCGCATATAATCATATTAAACTTTATGATAAACGTAAATTTAAAGTAGACGATATTGTACGTATATCAAAATGTAAACATATATTTGAAAAAAGTTATTCACCGAATTGGACTACTGAATTATTTCGTATATACAACATTAAAAACACTTATCCAGTTTGTTATTTATTAGAAGATTTACAAGGTCAGCCAATAGCAGGATCATTTTATACCCATGAAATTCAAAAGACAAATCATACAGATGTTTATTTAATTGATAAAATATTGAGGAGAAGAAAAAACGAGCTTTATGTCAAGTGGTTGGGATTTAATTCTAATTTTAATCAATGGATTTCTGAAAAGGATTTGAAATAAAAACAAATATTTAACAAAAATTACAGCATTTTTATTTATAAAATTTTTTTACAGGATTTTAATATTTCAATTTATTAGCATTAGTGGAATATTTATCTTTAATCTCTTGCTTCCATGCTTTGGTGGACTCTGTCGATGTATTTGCTATTTTTTTTGTAGCCATCGCCCCCCGGTGATTTAGAATTCATTTTTCTAATTGAATCTACAGCTTTATCCATTGTAAATAAATTTTCAAATAACAAAAAAATTTTTGGGTCTCCCCCCTCGCGGGTGCGGGCGCGGGGGCGCGGCGCGAAGCGCTTACTTAATAATGCCCGCTTCTTTTAATTCTTCAATAATAGAATTTATTTCATTATCCATAGAATTGTTGCCAGCACTCTTTGACGCAAGTAGCAATTTCAATCGATCAATAATCTCATTATAATCATCAAAATATGTACACGGAATTTTTTTATTTGTGACGCGATTCAAAAGGCCATCACCAGTTTTCGATAAATTTTTCATAAAGTTTTAAATACTTAAAAGTTCTTGTTTTCGATCTTAAACGTTGATTTTTATCATAATTTTCTCTATGCTATCGATAATAATTTCTTGATAATTTTTCAAATCATCGTCTGTGTATTTTTGTAAAAATTAATTCTTCTAAGCCTGATGTTAAATCATTGATTTACTTCCAACGTGTAATTTATTTTCTCCTAAGCGCATTTATTTTGCTGCCAATCTTCCACTTTTTATTATTGAATTGAGGACCGTAAACATCGTCAAGATTTTTCCGCTGCAAGAATTGCACTATAGACGCATTTTCATCGTCATTATCACTATCAGATGCTTAATTTTTTATAAATTTTCTTTTTGGTGTAGTTGCTTCAAATTTATTGTCGCTGAAGGGTAATTCAAAGTCAGATTTCTTTTTTTCCTCAACTAGTTCTTTCACCGGTTCGGTTATTGGTTTAAATGTTTTATTTAGTATTGCTTCAGATTCAGCTTCCCCATGCTTCGCAGCATAATATTTCCTTTTTAAAATGTTGCTAGAAATGTTAACTAGATCTTTTAATACGTCACTCATCTTTAATGGAATGATGATATGACGAGCATGCATTAATATTTATGGTAAAATAAAATTGTCAAAGCTTCTTCGGTATCTACCCTCATTGATTTCGCTGCCTTTATCAATGACTATGAAGCCATATTTCTCACTCCAAGCGTCGAAGCATGCTTTTTTTAATTTTTCAATCAACATATCACCGAAAACATGATCGTTATATATATGCCTTAAATTTAAATCATCCTGTTTGAAAATTATTATAAAATTTGCATTATCTCTTATTAAATGTTTAGGAATTCTGGTATAAGTTTGACATAAGTAAAAACTATCAATATTTTTATGACGCCCCATGCAAAATTAATCTCGAATGTTGTTTTGTTTTTCAGTATTCACATCATCGAAAATAAATATTGAGTTTGCTTTAGCTTTTTCAACTGAAATAACGTCATCATTAACCGAATACGAATAAAAACCCATACCTTTAATTGGTTTTATTATTTTCTCTAAACATCTATATTTTGATTGCGATAATGATTTTGAACAAATATAAACATTTCTAAATTTTAATCCATTGGGATGTAATAATAAGCTCAACATAACATTAGTTTTACCGCAATTCGATGCACCTACAATAAGCGCTCTTATTGAATTTGACAGCAATTTACTATGTCTTTTCTTTTTATTCTCTTTTAAATCAAAATTTTTTACTGGCAACGAATTACTTTGCTTGACATACTTCATTATTGAGAATCAATGTAAATATAAATATTTTGCATTCAACTTATCAGTATTTATACATATCTTGAATGATAAGCAAGGAGATAAAATGATTATGCATTCAGATTCTGCATTCAGTTGCAAAAAAACTGTTAAAGGTGAAGGGTTATTTATTAATTTTATTAGTAATTTACCTATTGAACTTCATATTTCTGGCGGTTATAATATTGCCAGATACTAAATTGCAACAAAGAATGGCTCGCGGCGATTCAGGCATATATAATTTAGATAAAGCTTGTAAACAGCACGATATCGCCTATTCATAATCAAAAGAGCTTACAGATCGACACGCAGCACATAAAATATTGCAAGAAAGAGCTTGGGAGAGAATTTTAGCTAAAGATTCTTCGTTTGGAGAATAAACTTCTGCATATCTCGTTACAAACGCTATGAAAGCTAAAAGAAAAATTTGAATGGGGTTCAAAAAGCAAAAGAATAGCTATAAAATTTTCGGGAAAGCAATTAGCGGAGCTAAAAAATCAATAAAGAAAGGTAAAGCACATAATAATGTTGCAGCTGTTGAAATAGCATTAAATGCTGCGAAAAATATTTTTCAAATAATAAAAATTCTAAAGCTCCTCGAATAATTCCTATTCCTAAAGCTAGAGGAATTTTCCCATTAATACCGATTTTTGCCGGCTTATCAGCTTTAGGAACACTCACAGGAGGAGCCGCAGCTGTTGCGTCATCTGTTAATTCTGCGTCATCTGCACGAAAATAATTGGATGAGAAAATACGTCATAATAAAGTTATGGAAAATAAATCGGTTTCAATTGGAAATGGAATTTATCTAAAACCTTATAAGAAAGGTTATGGGCTTTATTTAAAGTCAAAAAACTGATAGAAACGCTACCCAGGACAGCATTAACTGATGTTAATATTAGAAATTATATGTTAGATGTACCATATTTTAGAGGAGTATTTATGCGTGATACTTTACCTTCGAAGCCTAACAACATAGAATCAGGAATAGTAAACTTAGACACATCTTATGGCGCCGGCACACATTGGGTAGCATATTTTAAGTAATATGATTGTATTGAGTATTTTGATAGTTTTGGAAATTTACAACCAGCAAATGATATTGTAAATTATTTAGGGCCTAATATTAGATACAATCATGATGTGCATCAAAAACACAATCAAACAAATTGTGGGCATTTATGTATAATACTTATTTGCAATAAAATGTTGAATTTATTTCAGTAATAAAAATTATTTTTAATTAAAAACAATGTCTTTCATTAATATAAGTGAATTAGCTCAAAAAGTTAATAAGATGCAAATGTATATAGTCTTAAAAGATGAAATTATAAAACGAGATGCTATTATTGATCAATTAAAAAATAAAGTTTTAAATGACGTCAAAAATCAAATTGGAATGATTCTCTATAACCTAGAGCAAAATATAATCCAATTGGAAAACCGCCCCCTCGATATCCTAGAACGACATTTTTCTTAATTAAATAAAAAACATTTAATTTTTCTTTTTTAAATTTATTAAAAATAAATGAAAATATACAAAAAAGTAATAGTTTTTTCATTATTATTCTATATCCATAAACATAGTTTGTTTAAATCCATCAAGATGAAAATTTTCCAATTCTAAATCTGTTGTATGTTCATATACCTAGTTTACATGATAGTCCAACCGTGGTTGAGTCGAAATGTGGTTGAAAAGAGGTTAAGTGTTTACATGATGTAGTCGAAAAGCATGTGGTTGAACTATGGTTGAATTGTGTTTGAAAACAATAACAAAAAAGAAACAAAACAAACAGCTGTTGCTTATTTTTTAACCGGGTTAACCGTTTACATGGATAGAGTTAACTTAACCGAGCGAATTTCTTAGGTTGAGTCAGGTTAACCCAGGTTAACTCTACCACCGTTTACATGTAGTTGAACCGTAGTTGAACCCGGTTTCAACTCTCCATGTAAACTAGGTAATATTCATCAACCAATTTTTCAAATTCACCATCAGCCATAAAACGTTCATAATGAAACTCTTTATACTCTACACATGTTATATGCAATTTTTTTCCCTTATCTGAAGAATTATATTTGCATTTAATGAGAATTTCTAAACCTTCTATATTTGGAAATTCTACTCGAAAAAGTCGTTCATATTTTTCAGCACGGATTATGCCTCCAATATCTAATTCTTTTTTAATTATACTGAGACGAAAATCTTCAATAAATTGCTGTATACTCTTCTTTGGCGTTGTTTGTTCAGATTCTACTGTTGTTGTTGCTGTTGTTGTTGTTGTTTCTAGGAACATCTTTGACGGCATTTTCAAATACTTTTACAGAAAAATCAATTTCAATTTTTTGATTATCATCCAAAATTATAATAAAGCTGGCTTTGTCTGAATTATTTTTCGGGGTTTTATTAACTTCTATTCTAAATTTAGGCTGTATTGGTTGAGCTTTGAGATTATTGATTAAATAAATAAATAATAATAAAATGTTTGCTTTGTTCATGTTTCCTGGTTGAATTAAAACTGAATTGAACTTCAATTGCTGCAATCCTTTTTATTGCACATACGTGTATCCATTTCTTTATATGTATTCATAATATTCGTTATACGTATATATCTAAAAATCAACGACACACAATCACAAGTTTCAACTCCACTAGTCTGAGTTCATTGATATTCGTTATACGTATATATCTAAAAATCAACGACACACAATCACAAGTTTCAACTCCACTAGTCTGAATTCATTGATAGTTCTATTTTTTTTAAATAACTAACCAAAATATATCTATGTTCATCATGTAAAACTTTTTTGAATTTTTCCATAAAATTTACAACGGTATTATATTTTTCAATGTCCGATTTTAAACCTTCCATTTTAATTGTTTAATTAAAACTAAATTTTCAAAAATATTTCTTGTGTTTTAGATCAATAGGCTCAAACTCAGCATTAGGATCGACTTCAATTTCTCGAAAGGGGCAATCTGTTGGAAAGTTATTATTTCGATTTTTTAATGGTTTACTCCTAATCGTTCCTAGTAATACTATATCACCCTGATATAAGTCGATCAAACAATGACTACATTCTGAAAAGTCGAATTTTATATTTGATATATTTTGAGGTAGAGCTTCATTATGCGCCAATTGCATAAATATAACTTTTTCTCTATGCTCTGGTTGTAAACTCATAACCATATACCCCCTCTAGTAGCAACAGTAGCCCCAACAATGCGCATTTTTATCCATGACGACTAAGATTTTATTTCAATTATTTTTAAAATAAACAAAAATGTCAATTTAACATTTTTGTTTATTTTAATAAGGAATTGAAAATAAACGATACTCATGTTACAATTTTAAATAATTATCAAAGTGTTAATTATGCACTTTGAAAATTATTTAAAATTAATCCCGCCCAACTTTATTATTCAATTTTAAAAGCAAAACTATATAAATAAACTGTTTTTATTTATTAAGTCATTCAATTTGCAGAAGTTAAACTTAAAATGAACACATTAAGCAAAGATTTAACAAAACTTGAAACAATACCTGAGTTTTTAAGGATGTTCAAGGAATCTATAACTGATGATCACAATCGAGAAGTAGAGAGCTATTTGAAGCGTTTGGATGACGATTTGGGATATGGCTATATGGACCATTATAATGGATGTCCACTATCTAATGAAGATGAATATAATATAAGACATCCTGAGATATGTGAATGTATATTATTAAAAATGGATTATATATGTTATATAGATCGCATTATTAAAAAATATGTGTACAATTATTAGTTATTAACAATAAAAAACTTTCATTTCTATTAATTTTTTTATTATTTACCATTTATAGGCATTTTATATGGGCTGATGCTAATGTCGTTTATTCATAGAAATGTAAAACTCTATTAAAATACTTATGTTTTAACATACTTTTGGGAGGTTTTAATTTTCAGCTCTGCTGATTATGCTATATTTATTGAGAATTTATTTAAAATGTTTAACATATTTTTGAGAGGTTTTAATTTTCTTTTCTATCTTTGTTGACCATGACCATAATATTTATTGAGAATTTATTTAAAATGTTTAACATATTTTTAAGAGGTTTTAATTTCTCTTCTTATCTTTATTGACCATGACCATAATATTGAATTTATTCGTAATTAATAACATAAGAGAGGCTTCCTTATGTTATCTATCATATTACATTTATTTATAATTAATAACATAAGAAAAATTTCTTATCTACATAAAACATATGCTCAAAAATATTTGATAAAAGAAAAGAATTTGCTATTTTTTATATAATTTCAAGGTTGTAATTATGCTATCTACGAGAACCATATTCTAATTATGTTATCTACGTGAACCATATTGTTTACTATCATCTCCAAATTTTTGCAGTATTTCGTATATATTTTCAAGGTTCTAATTATGTTATCTTCGTGGACCATATTGCATTTAATAGTAAAAGAATTGTTAAAAATATTTGATAAAAGAAAAGAATTTGTTATCATACCCCGAATTTTTGTATGAATTCAAAATTATTTAAATATTTTCATCAGTAAATAATTAAAATTTTAAATAGAAATATATAAAAAAATAATAATAAAATGGATTCTTTTTCAAATCAATACCTCCGCCAAAGAGTAGAAGCTCTTCAACAAATAAATGGTGAGTTAAATGGCTAATTGCTGTCCTTGATTAGAGGGACATCCATCCAAAAAACACAATGAAGATTTCCATTTGATGACCACAACAATACAAAACTTATTCAAAGAACGAGGCCAATTGAGCGACACCGTGCGAATCCTAAATGACAAAGAGATCAGCAATTAGAAGCCAACATCAAAAAGAGCGACTGGTTTCCGCTCTTCTAGATGAAATGAATTGAAATTGGATTGAAGCTTCCGCTGCAGCAGCATAAGGATATAATAATAGAGATGAGTTAGTGGCAGCAGCAGCAGAATGATAGCGGTAATTAAAATTTTTATTGTTGTGGCAAGATAAATTTATTAAAAAAATATCCATATATTATAAATGAATAATTAGTTAAATCTAAATATCTATATATTATTAATGAATAATTTCTATACAAAATATTACCATAAAATTGTTTATATATATATATGCAAATAAGGAATATTTTAGAATTATTTTAGTATTATTATATATAAATAATATGAGAAAAGAAAAACAAATGTGAATAATATTTTTAAAATTTTTGTTTTTATGGAGAATCATAACTATGATGTATAAATTTTTATATGAAAAATAAAAATGTAATATAAATAAACTAAACTTTTTAATGCTTTTAAATTTCAGATTTCAAGTAATTTTTGTCTGTTTACTTAAAGCTTTTCGCTTATTTGAATTTTCACCTGTTTATTTAATCTGTAATATTGAACCCCAACTTATTGTATATCTGAATTATCACACTCACACGCAATTGTATAAAAATAATTACTTATATTGTCATGCCTAACATGTCATACCTAACCTACTACTTAGTTATAAGTATATGACAAACATACCTTAAGTTAGTCATTGTAGATATTAACATATTCAGCTATTGTTATCATAGATATAAATAGTAAGCCTTAGATTAAGAGAGAACAGAAATAGAAGATCATTCAAAGAATAGATGTTTTTTAATTATTGCGCGCTGTCATAACATCACAATATAAACATAAAATCAAGAGCTTTTTGACCTATGACGTCATAGTAGTGCCTTTCAAAACATTAATTTTTAATTTTTTATTTATATTATTATATGTACAATTAACTTATTTTATAATTTTTATAGTTGAAAGGGTTCGGCGTCACCTAAATCCGGCCATCGCATCAACCCATTCCTGAAATAAATCTTCATTTAGAATAATATTAGCTGTAAATACATCTTCATCATCATCAGATTCATAATCTTCATCATTTTCGTCATCATAATTCATGAATAAATCCTCCAACTCCAAATCCTCTTCATTTTTAATATCATCTTCACTAGATAATTTAGGATAGCACATTTTATAAAATTAAATTAGTTTTAATAATCGAAACAATAAGCTTTCTATGATGTAGTATCGTATTGATTTATTCAAATATTATTTCTTAAAACACGGCTTTTATACTATTTGAGAGGTGTAACATTTCTTATTTTTCTAACACCTGCCGAGCTTTTCACTTATGAATCTTACTCTACTATAACGTCATGCCTAGAGCTTTTCACCTAACTTATCTATGACGTCATCCCTAGAGCTTTTCACCTAACTCGCCTATGATGTCATGTCTAGAGCTTTTCACCTATTTCACCTATGACGTCATAGAGATTTTCACCTAACTCCCCACACTTATGACGTCATGCCCAGAGTTTTTCACCTAACTCCCCTCGGCTCCTGACTCCTGGATTAGAACCGTTACATCCTACCTAGTCCTTTTGATGACAAAAAAACACTCTATGATATAAAAATATATGAGTGTATTTCCTTAGTGAAGTTAGAAACTATATCCGCATTGTATTTAGTTTAGAAAAGTCTTAACTAATTTTTTATAATAAAAATAAAATAAAAATAAAAATATGGTGTTAATGGAAAGCTCGATTTAGATCAGCTACTTCCTAAGCTAGAAAAAGAGGCCAACAACTATGGAATTAAAAAATTACAATTGTCGTTAAACGACGAATTTTTAATAATATTAGGATCCACGAATTTAAATTAAAAGCGGAAAAATTAATAAAAAGTATAATTATGGTTTTAGCCCCAAAGCTAGCAAAAATTACTCTTGACGAAGAGAAATTAGAAATAATGAAAAATTTTCATAATGACCCTACACAAGATGGACACATTGGTGCCACCAGACTTTTAAAGAAAATCCAGCAGAAATTTCACTGGAAAAATACGAAAAGAGACATTTCAAAATATGTCAAAAACTGTAAAGACTGTAAATTAAATCAATCAGCCCCCAAAACTAAAGAAGAAATGGTATCTACCCCAACACCCGCGTGCGCTTTTGATATAGTAATAAAAGATACGATAGGCTTTTGTGTCGGATATTGAACTATGTTCTAAGTCGAAACAAATATTTGACCTTGCAGTCTATCCTATTTTTGAGGGTAGGCGACTTATTACGGTTATCTTTCTCTTCAAACGGTTACTGGTTGTACATAAATGTCAGTTTACGTAAAACTGACAACGGCGTCAGTTATTTGTGTACAAATAACTACTATAAATTGCTTATTATATGTTGGTAATTCAAAGAAAATTGCTGGGCGTACATAAGCGCCAGTTTACAGACATGGTAACACCGCCAGTTGTTCCTATTAGCTTTAATGCTAGGTTTACACGCTCATGCAATTTATGCAAATCTATTTGTGCATGCAAATTTATTAAAGTAAACTGAATTGGTGTTTAATGTTTAGACGTTCAGTCTATTTTGATCAGTTTCATAATAAAGAGATAATGGCGGACGCCGACGATGACGTATTAATTATCGTGACAGTTGCGGCTTGAGCAATAAAAAAAATTTAAATTAAAGAAAACAAAGAAAAGATGGTCTATCACGGGTGCTTTCCAGGTCAACCGTCTTCAATTTCTCAATTAAAATTGCATGGGCTTGAGATTTTATATTCCTGTCACTATATTCTCTACTTTTTATTTTCCACAAACACGGAAAGGATCTATATAATTCTATAAACTCACGGAGGAACTCTTGTTTCTTCGACATGTTAACCCATAAGCAATTTGAAATAAACTGTATCAAATACTTGAGTATTTTCGTTTACACGCTCATGCACATGCACACACCTCATGCAAATTTTCTGACAAAACAAATTTTACTCAAGCCATATTTTTGGCTTGCGCAAATTGAATGCGCGTGTAAACCTAGCATTAATTATCACACTTTGTTGACATTTAATAAATCACATATTTTGAAAAACACGTGGACGTTATTGTCAAGAAAAAAAAATTTAAGTATTTGAAGAATTAATTTTACCATATTAAAAAGAAAAGAATTAAATTAAAAAAAAAAAAATGGAATTTAAAACACATTCACAAAATATTCCAACTAAAATTAAAGGAATTCAATTTTCAATTTGGAGTCCTGGTGAAATCCGTAGGAATTCAGTGATTGTGATGAAATCCGTAGGAATTCAGTGATTCAGGAAGGATTCGATATCGATGAGAGGATGAGATTATTTAATTTTTTTCCAGGTGCCAAATATATAATTCGTGATAATGGTAAGCGGATTGATTTACGGTTTCATCCAAGAGCTCAAGACATACATTTAAATATAGGTATGAAAATAATAATCAAAATTTTTAATACAATTTTTTTTAATAATCAAGCTTTCATTTTATTGACAAGTGTGCGAATAGTCCATACATTTTTGAGAAAATAATAATTTCATTGTTTTATTTTTCAAAGATATGTAGTTGAACGGCATTTGTTGTATGGGGATCTAGTTATTTTCAATCGTCAACCCACTTTGGTAAGGAGAAAAAAAAATTAACTTTTGAAAAATCTTTGAAATTATATACTATACATTTGATTTCACCACAAAATGTCGATGATGGGTCATAAGGTTAAAGCTCTACATTATTCAACTTTTCGCATGAATCTTGCGGTTACAAGTCCTTATAATGCGGATTTTGATGGAGATGAAAAGAATTTACATGTAAAAATTTAAGTTGTGATATAAATTTATATAATAAATATAACACACATTAATATTTCTCAGGTACCACAAAATCTTGAAACTCGAGCTGAAGTAGAAAATATTCATATGACACCGAGACAAATAATAACACCTCAATCAAATCGTCCTGTAATGGGTATTGTACAAGATGCTTTGATTGCATGTGGCAAACTAACGAAAAGAGATACTTTTATTGAAAAAAATGATATTATGAATTTATTGATGTTCCTACCTACATGGGATGGTTTAATGCCAAAACCTTGGTATACAAAATATTTCCTCCCTAGCCGTATAGTTTCTTTTCCCAATGTACGATTTCTTTTATTGAATTTTATCTATTAATTGTTTCTAACCTGTCTTGTATGTTGTCTCTTTTTGAAAGTTGATTTTGTATTAATTTTAAAGTTTCTTAACTTTCAGCATATTGAAACTAAAAGTACTATGGACAGGAAAGCAATTATTTTCTCTAATAATACCGAGCTCTGTTAATTTAATTCGAACACATAGTACTCATCCAGATGATGAAGATAATTCTTATGTATGGATATCTCCTGGTGATACCAAAGTTCTTGTCGAAAATGGACAACTAATTATGGGAATTTTAAGTAAAAGAAATTTAGGTACTTCAGCTGGATCCTTATTACACATTTGTTATTTGGAATTAGGACCTCTAGTGACTGGTGAATTTTATCATAATATTCAAACTGTTTTTTGTCTGGTGGTTGGTCAGTGGGATTAGCGGCTAGCGCCAATTTTGTGCAATTTTATGAAATTTTGCAATTATTGTTGTTTTTGCTTGAATAGGTAGGGACCTACCTATGTCCTAGGTACCTAATCTATTTTAGAAAATTGTTTATTCAAATAAAAGGAGTTAAATTTTAGATTGAACTATACGATTACCTATATTACCTAAAAAAAAAAAATTTTAATTCAAATTTTATAATTTTTTTCTTTGTAGGTATTATAGGTACAAATAATTTGATTTCAAATCGATTAGGTACTTGACCTATGTACCTACTCTTTAAACATAATGTGTATTGATGGAAATTTTATTTTTTTGAATAATCATGAATTTAAAATACGTACATTTTTTTTTATTAAAGGTCAAAAACTTGAAATCTCAATTACCTACCTAGGTACCTATCTAGGTTTAAAAAACCCAGCTCAATTTTGTGCAATTTTATGAAATTTGCAATTATTGTTGTTTTTGCTTGAATAGGTAGGGACCTACCTATGTCCTAGGTACCTAATCTATTTTAGAAAATTGTTTATTTTTTTTTTGCAATTTTTATTATTTTTATGTTAAATAATTAACATATGAAGTACATAAGGAATGTATTTTGTGAAAAATAGATTCATTCGATAATTTTAATATTAATTACTAAAATCTTTCGTTTTTGAAAATTTATGTTTTAATTTTTATAAGAGAATTTATGTTAATTTGTTTGTTTTTATTATTTTTATGTTAAATAATAAATAGTATTTCAACATTAACTGTATCTGATTCTTATTTTTGCCATTTTGGTTACAACAGTTTTTTTTTACTTTAGCAAAGTTACCATTAAATGAGCTGACCATTTTGTTAATTGATGTTAATATTAATTGTAAAATATACTTTAATGTAAGCTCACCATTTTTGTCGGCTACATGACATAACCGCGAATGTCATAACCGCGAAACTTTTTTGTCATAACCGCGAAATAAAAAAAAAAAGTGTCATAACCGCGAAAAATGTCTTATATTTTTTTTTGTCATAACCGCGAAAAAATATGGCAAAAAATTGAAAAAATTTCGTTTCGCGGTTATAACAAAAATTTTTGTTATAACCGCGAAACACAAAATTTCGATTTTTACCATTTCGCGGTTATAACAAAAATTTTTGTTATAACCGCGAAACACAAAAATTCGTTTTTTTTCATTTCGCGGTTATAACAAAAATTTTTGTTATAACCGCGAAACACAAAAACTCGATCATTTTGAAAAATGAAATAAGACCTCGATAAAAAAATGTTGTGGGCTAAGCACACGGGAGGGGGGCAGCAGGGCGGCGGGCGGGCGGTTGGTCAGTGGGATTTGCGGCTGGCGCCAAAAATTCGTTTTTTTTCATTTCGCGGTTATAACAAAAATTTTTGTTATAACCGCGAAACACAAAAACTCGGATCATTTTGAAAAATGAAATAAGACCTCGATAAAAAAATGTTGTTTGGTAAGCACACGGGAGGGGGGCAGCAGGGCGGCGGGCGGGCGGTTGGTCAGAGGGATTTGCGGCTATTGCCGCAAATCACACTGACCAACCGCCCGCCCGCCGCCCTTCTGCCCCCCTTCCGTGTGCTTACCAGACCTCGAAAAAAAAATGTGTGGTAAGCACACGGAAGGGAGGGCAGCAGGGCGGCGGGCGGGCGGTTGGTCAGTGGGATTTGCGGCTGGCGCCCCTTCCGTGTGCTTACCACACAACATTTTTTTATCGAGGTCTTATTTCATTTGTCAAAATGATCGAGTTTTTGTGTTTCGCGGTTATAACAAAAATTTTTGTTATAACCGCGAAATGAAAAAAAATCGAATTTTTGTGTTTCGCGCTTATAACAAAAATTTTTGTTATAACCGCGAAATGAAAAAATCGAATTTTTGTGTTTCGCGGTTATAACAAAAATTTTTGTTATAACCGCGAAACACAAAAATTCGATTTTTATCATTTCGCGGTTTTAACAAAAATTTTTGTTATAACCGCGAAAAACTTAACATTTTTTTTTTCATAATCGCGAATTCGCGGTTATGACAAAAATAAAATTAGTTTCGCGGTTATAACAAACATTTTTGTTATAACCGCGAAACTCATACAAATTCTAGTTTTGCGGTTATGACAAAAATTTTTCGCGGTTATGACATTCGCGGTTATGTCAGTTCACCTTTTTGTCCTCCTAAAAGGAGGGCCTATTCAGAATATTTTCAGTTTTTCGCAAATATCTCGAAAACATGAATGGGTAAAAACGCACCGTTTTCGAGATATTTTCGAAAAACTAAAAATATTCTGAATAGGTCCTCCTTAGGAGGACAAAAATGGTCAGCTTACATTAAAGTATGTTTTACCATTAACATCGACGGCAGTCATAGAATTGTCCTTCGATGTCCGTCATATAAGTGACATTTAAGTAAGAATTACAACTAGCTTAGTAATCAGCCTGATAACTGATTCTGGAGACAGTTTTAATTCTGACTTATATGTTAATTTCATAACTAACGGCTACGTCAGCTATATTCTTTACCTTAATGCTTGTCGTATACCTAACGTTCAGTTGTAATTTACGGTTACAAATAAACAGCTCGAATGCAATTAATGTATGGGCAATGTCAGTTATTTATCACCTATATACGATCCATGTCGTACTTTTTATATATCCTTGTGGCTAACGTGTTCATATCATTAGTATACTAAGTTAGTTAACAAATGAGGTTTTTTATTTCCGATGAACTAGACAAATAACTGACTCGTGGTATATTGGGCTCATATAAACTTACCTATTTCCCTATTCCTTTTCCCACACTTTCATTTTATACAGTTGTAACAATTTACAACTGTATAAAATAACAGCACTTAACGTTCAAATTGTTTATCGGTTTGGAAATATAAAAAAATGTCAATTTAACATTTTTGTATATTTCAAAACTAATATTTTATTTTCAATTCTTTTTGAAATAAACAAAAATGTCAATTTAACATTTTTGTTTGTTTTAATAAGGAATAATAAAATAAACGATACTCATGTTACAATTTTAAATAATTATCAAAGTGTTAATTATGCACTTTGATAATTATTTAAAATTAATCCCGCCCATTCCCAATTTTGATTGGTTAAAATTACTAAATCAAAATTGTGGAATGTAATTATAATTCCCTTTTTAAACCCTACAAAAATAATTAAAGATTATTAATGTATCGCGCGTCAAAGAATAAAGTTCTTCTTAAAAACTACAAAACGGTCTTTTATTTCAAGGAAAAGTATTGTCAAATAAAAATAGTAAAAATAGTAAAAGAAAAGTATTGAAAAATAAAAATATAAAATTGAAAGAACAGGAAGTCGAAATAAAAAACGGTAACATGGCGATCCTGCGATAGAGAAAAAATTTTTTTTTAAATAAAAACTAAATATATTTTTTTTTTAAGATAATAAATAAATAATTTTATATAATGAATCGATTCAGCATTAAAAGCCGCAGAGGACGTCCACGTAAGCCCCTAGATGAATATAAAGATCTCGATGTTTGCAAGCTGAGACGCCAGGAGTATGGAAAACTCCGTGGCAAAAGAATGCGGAGAAAATATAGGCACACCAGATTAGTACAAAGCTCAAGCTGAGGAGCTGACGGCTGAAAACCGGAGCCTGAAGCAATCAACGGAACGCAGTATGCAAGCGGTAATTGACAGATTGAAGAACGATCTGGAAGTTCGTCAGGATACAATGACCCGGATGCAGAGGTGGCGAATAACCCCGTCATAGAATTGGATCGTGAGGAGGAGGAGGGTTGTGGCGTTAGGGAAATGGAGGAGCGGGATGAAGAAGACGAATACATGGATGAGGTGGATTATGATAACGATCGCGGGTATTTTTTGCTGTTCGACGATGATGTCGAAGTGGTGAATAACCCCGTTGTGGAGTCCGATGATGATGAGGATGATGAGGATGATGAGGGAGGCGATGGAGAAATGGAAGAGGAGGAGTGGGAGGAGTGGCAGGAGTGGCCGCCGTCGGATAGCGGATATGGAGGAGGCGATACGTCTGAAGATGATATGGCAGAAGATTAACTAAAAACCATTGATGATATAAAGTAATTATTAGTTTTTTAATTACGATCAATATAAAAATGGTTTCTCTTAGAAAAAAGCACAAATCTTATAATTTTAATATAGAAAAATATGCTTACCAAATTAAATTTAAAAAGTAAAAATAATTAAAATTTTCTTAATAAATCATAAAACACTAAAAAATAAAAATTTATAAATATTATAAAAATCAAAAAAAAAAAAAAAACAACAATAAAATAACAATAAAATAAAACAAAAAAAAAAGAAAAACATCAACAACAATATTAACAACAACATCAACATCATGATAATGGAACAACAACATCAGAAACATTAACAAAAGTAACAGTATCGACAGCAACAACAACATCAACAACGATATAAGAACAACAACATTATTACAACAACACCAAAATCAAGATATGTATTTAAATTTTTTTCTTATTGCATCGTTTATTTTATCCCTTTTAATGATGATAAATCAGTTGTTTTAGTTGATCAATTAATTCTGTTTAGATATAAAATCCTTTTATATGATTTTTCATTATCAATTATTTACTTGAATTTAATTTAAATATTTTTTTTTTGTGTATTTTAAATATCCACCTTACGTTACGTATTTTTTTCAAAGAACTTTTAAATGGGTAGTGGAGAATCCAAACAAAAAGCTCCATCTAATACGGGCACTGTTATCAACACAGTTGATATCTCACCCTCGGAATCGTTTCCCTCGGAATCGTTTCCCTCGGAATCATTTCCCTCGGAAATTACAACTTTACTCTATATCATTGCAGGCGTAGCAATATTAGCTGTAGCTTATAAAATTTATAAAGTTTGGCACGGAGTCACAAAGAAAAAATATTTAAGTAGAAGCATAGGCTCTGTTCAAAAACATAATTATGAAAGCAATGCATTTTTGACACAATTATTTTTATGTAATTTAATATTTTGTAAATATTTTGTTAGTAGAATAATAAGCAATGCATTTTGTGTGGCACAATTATTTTATGCAATTTGAGAATTCGTTAATATTTTGTTATTATAAGAATAAGAAAGAATAATTAGGTTTATATAGATTTTGAAGAAAAAATAAACGGGAAAAAGATTATGATATTGTAGTGCGCCCTTAGAGTATGACACTCTTCACTCATAGAATATTAATTAAATATAATATGAGTGATGAGTGACATCGGCTGTGGGGTACTCTCGCTCTCTCTTCTCATTAATATAAAATATGACATCTTAGTATTAAGCAGCAGAGTTGTAAATGATAAGTCACAGAATAAAGTTGTATAAATAATCTGTTCACTTGGTTTCAATTATAATAATACCGGTAGGTATTACAATATATAGAAAATATATAGAAAATATATAGAAATGATGACTAGGGACTTTAAATAGTATATAAGTGCCTGTTTTGGAATAATAAATTTATTATAATTTTAAAAGCGAATTAAAGTGTTTGATTTTTTAATTGTAATCTTTCTCTCATAAATTGTTGAGGTTCAAGTGCCTTAGTAATTTTTCCCTTATAAATTGTTGAGGTTTCAAGTGCCTTAGTAATTTTTCCCTTATCAATTGTTGAGGTTTCAAGTGCCTTAATAATTGTCCGAAGAGTCGAACCTATTTCAGTTCAAGTGCTGAAATAACGTTCAGGTAACTATTGAAAATTGAATATTCTAGTTCAAGTACTAGAATATTCAGGTTATTAATTCAGGTTCATAAGTTATTATTTCAGGAGCAGTTAACGGTAGTTTAGTTCAAGTGCTAAACTACCCCAGCAAAAACCGGATTCAGTTCATGTGATGAATCTAACATCATTAAATTGATATGTTCATACAGGCCGAAAAACCGAAAATTTTACGGAAAATAATATAATAAACAGAGAAAGGTTTATAAAAATTCTTACAACAATGAAAAACTAATTTTTTTATAAATAAAATTCTATATAAATCTACTTTCTAAATAAATAAATAAAAATTTTATAATTAATTTATAACTACAACTATTTGAGTTGTACCCTTATTTCAGGTATGAGAGTATCAAAGGTTAGAATTGAAAAATAAATAAGTAAAAATCGATTTCTCAGCTGTGAGTAACTTATTATATATATATAAGTTATCTTCTATTAAGTCTGTCTGTTTTTCTTCAAACTTATTCAAACTAACAAAACGTTTCATGATCAGAATAGATACTAAATATATATTCTGATACTTAGCAGATCAAAAAAGAAGAAAGCGAGCAGATATTAGAGGCGTTTTCGTATCATTATCCACACTATGCAGAACCTGATCCTAAGTGGTACTCAGAGGACGAAGGCCCAAAGCAAAATAGAAAAACTTTTTAAACGCAAAATTCCTTTTATTATTCAAATTCCTTTTATGAAAGAACCCCCTAAGCTGCAAAGCCTACATCAAAAAAAAATACCAAGAGTATCAGTGGAAGAAAATCCTCCTCCTGCTTTACAAGCAAATTTTTAAAGGGATAAACATTCCCCGACGAAAAAGCAATCTAATTACCGATTCCGAGTCAACGACCCAATATCAAATTAGACGAAATAAAGCAGTGCTTACCTGCAAAATACAGGAGCAGTAAAGAAAGTTAACCAAAATTATCTACTTTGGAATTTTTGGTTATTTTATTTGGTGTATAAAAGAGTGATGATTTTTTAAAAATTAATAGTTTAAATTTATCAAGAGCAATGGAAGCAATAAGCATTAAAAGCCGCAGAGGACGTCCATGTAAGCCCCTAGATGAATATAAAGATCTCGATGTCAGCAAGATGAGCCGCCAGGAGTATGGAAAACTGCGTGGCAAAATAATGCGGAAGAAATATAGGCACACCAGATCTGATATGCTGATCAAGTACAGGACTCTAGTGAGGAGCTAACGGCTAAAAACAGGCTCCTGAAGCAATCAACGAAACGCAGCTTGCAAGCGGAAATTGACAGATTGAAGAACGACCTGGAAATTCACTACGATACAATGACGCGGTTGTTTGCCCAAGCACGCTATACTGATGATCTCGCCACTCATATGAACGCGGAAATGGTAGGAAAATGGCCGTTCAAAAAATACACGATGTAGCCAAATTGGTTGCGTCGTATAATATAACTTTATAAAAAATATATAATTTTTAAAATAAATAAAATAATATTTTCCAATCTCAATAATTTTGTTTTTATTTCTAAATTTTCAGCTTTTTACAAGGATGCCAGATGAAAGTCATTAAAATGCCACTATTAATTAAATAATTTCATAAAGGAGCAAAAATATATATAAATTAGACAGAACAGTTGTAACTTATAAGTGGGCGACGCATAAATACAACAACGCGAATAGCCACTTTTATTTAAAAAAAGTTATTTTAATATTCAAAACTAATCCCAAATATTTTTATTATTTTAGGAGATTGAAAATTAAAGAAATATTATTGAGCAGTTTGACTATATAAATATAAATTATATTATTTTGCTCTACTGAGCAAAAATGAAATACATGCATGAAATACCTATATAAAAAAGGCAACTAAAAATTTGGAAATTAGTCCATATAAGCTGCTATACTAACGTAACTTTGTTCATCAGAGAATAGACCAGGTCGAGAAAAGAACCTCAAATTTGTAAAATTTTTTAATTAAAAAATTAATAAAAATTAAGTAATCTCAATGTATTAGAATAATTAATAAACAAATTAAATCTAAATTTGTGTTATTCAATTCAATGTTCATAAGAAGGTTAAAAGCCAAATAGGAAAATATACAGTCCACAATGTCAACAGATGGAAATGTACATCAGTTAAGAGAAAATCCATAATAATTATTGATCCAGCAAAGTCATCCTGACTTAACATTTTGGTCTACTGCAAATTAAGATGGATCTGAAAAATTAAAATTGAGTAGTGTACAAAAAATCCTTTGAGATATTCAAAACACAAGTTTAGTTTTTTTTTTTTTATTTAATATTTCCTTACATTTTTAATGAAAAGAATTTCTACTGATCAACTTTTCTTTTTTTTTCTATCAAATTGAGTCATCACTTTCTTATAGTCGTATAGTTTTATTTTATCTGCGTTCAGAATTAATTTGAGGTCAATGTTTTATGCTGCTTTTTTTTTGCTAATTCCATTCTTGAATAATTTTGAGTAAATGTATATATTTTTAAACTTTAATCCGTTGGGATGTAATAATAAGCACAGTTTAGTTTAGTTTTTTGACAGCTAGTTTGATTTTTTGACAGCTTGTTTGAGGCTTCTCACTCAATATTTTAATTTGTGTCAGTTAATTTGAAACTTTTCACTTCATATTTGAATTTTTGGCGGTTAATTTCAAGCTTTTTTTGAATTTTTGACAATTGGTTTGAATTTTGACATTTGAATTTGGACAGTTGATTTGACGCTTTTCACCTCATATTTGAATTTTTGACAGTTAACTTCAATCTTTTCACCTAATATTTTGATTTTTTGACAGTTGATTAGAGTTTTGACAGTTTTTTTCAGGGATCGTAATATCTATATATTTATTTTTTGAAAAATAAAATAACTCTTATTTTCGGATATTTATAAAAATATATATTTATTTTTTGAAATAAATATAAAACTTTAAATAAATATTTATTTTTCACTGTTAAAAATAAATATTTTTAGCAGAACTGTTATCAGTTCATAAATTTTCATTACGCACAAATAAAAATAAAAGCTTAGCTTTAAAATGCGCTGAAGTAACATGAAATTTAGAAAATTAAATTTTATTTTGAAAATAGTAATCATGAGCATACTTAATTTTGTTTAGCTTTAATTTTTTTTAAAAGTAAATTTGCGACTAAGTACATTTTTTGGGAAAATATTAGAAAAACAAAATTCATATCAAACACTAAAAAATGCTATTTTTGTAAAGGAAAATATTATGAATTTAAAATATTTACACAATGCAAAAGCCAAGAAATATAATTTTTTTATGCATAATTATTTTATTGAGCTGAGTAAATAAAAAATTAAGCTATATGCGAGCTTAACATTTTTATAAAGTCGACACAAAAATTTGTTCCACAGTATAAATCTTACTATACTTCATTTATGCTTTTACTGTAATAAGTAATTATTTGTATCTAGATGACATTTAAAACACACTTAAAAAGTTTTTTTTTCGCTAACTTCCTTCGATCTGTTATTTCATTTTCATTAGAAAGGGTTTTATTTAAATTCAAAAAAAATTTTCGAACTTTCAGGAAATTGAATTTTTTTTTGGTAGGTATTTAAATATTTAAGTTTGCGGCTTTATCATAGTGGGCTTCTACGGCTAAAACAAAAAAAAAGGTAATTTGAAATCGTGAAATATTTCTTCTTTTTTTTTCTATTACTGAAATTTTGGCTATAATTACTGAAAACGCATTTTATTTTGGCACTACTTTTACCTCGATGACTGTATTCGATGCAGTATTAATCCTAGAAATCGAATTTGAAAATTCCAATTATTGAAAGAAAATGTTCTTGTATTTCAAATTTAAATAAAATCATAACAAAAATAACAGCTGTTTTATTTGCTGTTGCGGTGAAACAGTTGCAAATTGTAATGGTTTGATCTTAGCTAAGTATGGTATCATAAAATAGGTCGAGAAAACTGATAGGTATTTTATTGATTTGAATGAAATTAATACGAACAGAAATATTATAATTTTGTAGTATAAAAAAATTTCTATAAAAAAACTTTTATAATTAGTTAATTAATTTATTGACAACTAATTAGAAACGGCTCATTTTAAAAATTTTGTTTAATTTTTTATAGTTTTGGTTTGAAGAAAACTTCAAACATTTTTTAAAAATCGTACAAATTTACCAGCTGGTAAAGCCATTTGAAATTCAATTTAATGTAGATAATTTTGGCACCTTGAATTTTATCTAAAAAAAAAAAAACTAGTTCATACTAAGATCGTGGAAAAAAATCCAATTACGAAATATGAATAAAAATATGAATTCGCCACCACAGTTTGATGATGTCTTCTCAAAGAACTCGATGAAATAAGACAAAAAAATCAAATTAAATCTATCGATATCTAGTTTAGTTTTCCAGTTATCACACTTTAAAAATGGAAAAAATTTCCTTTACAACTCTACGAGAAGATCTAATAAAAATTTTGGATGTTTCGGTTAGTTTTCGAGATGTCGCAAGTTAAAAATGATAAAAAAAAATTCATTAATGAAAATCAGTGTCCTCAGAACCTTTGTTAATGTATTTTAATGTGTCTGGCTGGGACCGAAGCATAAAACAAGAGTCTGTTGTTTGAAATTTACACTGAATTCTAAGTCAATAAAGTAACAGTTTAATAATTTATGAATTTAATATTTTGCAATTACTTAATAAATTTCGAATTTGGATTATAATAACATAAAATTAAATAAAAAAATTTAAAAATAAACTTAAAATACTAAAAAACCTAAAAATGTAAGTATAAAAATTAAATATATTATTATCAATTACAAAATAGCAAAATACAAACCCAAACCGAAAAAAATTAACCCACAGACGACCTAAGAGCAATTTTATGGTTAATACTGGTCCTTATTGTGCATAATACATATTTATTTTTTTGTTAATTTCTTTTATTCAGATTTTGTGATGGGACGAAGAAAAAATATGTATTCGTGAGTTTTTTGAGGAAAATGGGGACAAAAGTTGTTGTAAGATTTGTGGAGAGGAAGTCAAGGGAAATAATCTGACAAATTTACGGCGACATATACAAAATAACCATTCTGAGGAATTCAAAAGCATTATAGAGTTACAGGATCACAATCAACCATCAACTAGCAATAAGAAAATTAAAATATCAATTCACATTAGTCCGGAAGAGTTTTCAAATAATTTTGTAGAATTAGTTACGAAAAATGGATTGCCTTTGGCATTCCTTGATTACCAACCATTTAGGAGAATTGTTGAGCATATTTTTGAACAGTTGAATCTAAATATAATAAATTCAAGAAATATAATGGAACATGTCAATAATAAATCATTGCAAATAATACAAAAAATAAAAAAAGAGTGTAATGGTCGCTTTTTGTCCTTAAAAATTGATGCTGCTACCCGTTTAAATCGTGGTTTTTTTTGTGTGAATTTGCAATATGTTTCATATGAAAATGAACCAAAATTAATTATAAGAACCCTCGGAATGGTAGAGCTAAATAACTCTCATACGGGTCAATTTCTAAAAAACAATATTTTAGATATTCTTTTCAGATACGATATCAGCTTGGATCAAATATACACGTAAGTAAATATTTTATTTTGTTTTAGAAATGTAGTTAGTATTGGATTTATTTTAAAACATTTTTTAGCATGAAATCAAACAATTAATTTCCGTTAACAATTTTTTACTTTACAGAGTTACATCAGATAATGGAAAGAACATGTTAAAAGCCGTAGAATTGTTGAACGAAGATGAGAATTTTAATGTAGATCACGATTTTTCTCCTATTTTGGACAACATTTCAATAGGAAGAATAGAAATTGTGAGATGTGCCGCCCATACATTGCAATTAGCAATATGGGACATTCACTCTACTGACGAAATCTTAATTCAAAATTTTTCAAAAATTCGGAAAATTGCTAAAAAACTACGACCATCTTCAAGATGAGATTTATAAAAAAAAGGTTTTCTTTTTAATTCTTGATACATTTATCTAATTTATTAAATTTATAATTTATCTAATTTATTTATCTTGCTCCACATTTATAAAATATCCCTATATTTAATATAAGCACACAAATTTAAATGATAAGCCATAAGATTGAGTTTTCACAAATACAGAAAAAATTTTGCTACGATCAGATCATATATATATAAATTTAATAACAATTTATAACAAAATATTTTTTCAGAAATGAATTATTACACGAGAAGTTGTCAAGCCCTTCTTTAGATGTTGCAACTAGATGGAATTCTTGTTACGAAATGGTTGAATCTATTGAAAAATTAAAAAACTATTTGACTTTAAAAGAAATTTATTCCGGTATCGATTGGTCTTGGGTGAGCGAATATTTAGAGATTTTTCAACCTCTGAAAGAAGCCAAAATCAAATTACAAGAATCACAGTTGACATTTGGAGATTTTTTCATTTTATGGAAAGAGCTAAATTTGAAAGTTAAAAAAATATCAAATGACAAACAATCAAGCTTAGCAAGGAAGGTTTTTGAATCTCTAGAACGTCGTGAAATTGTTTTAGTGCAAAACCCAGACTCTTGAGCGCAATATATTTGGACCCACGAATAAATTTGTTTTTAACTCCAAATCAAAAAAATGATGCAAGAACTTATTTGAAAAGTACCGCCGAAAAAATTAGTAAATTCAAAAATAAGGTGACTGTTATTTTATTCTGTAGATATTTCGATATTATTTTCTATTTAATGTTGTTACTAGAATTTGCAAAGATTAGAGCAGTATTAACAGTAATATCGAGATTATAAACAAATTGTTAGTTAGCCTTGATAATAATATCATAATGTATTACATTCTTTTCTATTAACTAGGTTTCAGAAGCACCTACATGTGACGCCACTGCAAGTGAATTATCATCTAGTAGCTCAAGTAATCAATCACTTTTAGAAAATTTACTAGATCAATTACAACGAGAAAGCAATCAAAACATTTCGATTGAATCTACCGTCGAAGAATCGAAATTGTTGAACAAGATTTTTTTAGAAATTGATTGTTTTGAACAAAAATTTGGAAGGATTGCAATTAAAACCAATATTTTAGGTTTCTGGGCAAATCAAAAAATTAAGCATCCAGAATTGTATGAACTGGCGTTATTGTACCATTCAGTTCCAGCTACGCAAGTGTCAGTAGAAAGAGCTTTTTCGTCTCTTCACTTTGTTCTCAATGATTTGAGATACAATATTTCATCGAAAAATTTGGAGAACATTTTAATTGTTCGATTAAATTCATAAAAATATATTGTTCCGATTTTTTCATATTTCTATTTTATAGTATATTATACTATAAACTTAAGGTTTTGTTCTTTATCTTTAATGCTTCAAAAGTGCACTTATCATTTTACAAATTTTATCATTTACAAATTTTGAATTATTTTTAGTTTTAATGAAATAGTATTAAGAAGCAATATATTAAGAAGTAACAATGTGATTTTAAATATTCCTTACCAAACGATAAGACTGAAGTCAATTTTTTATAAAATTATTTTTAATAAAATAAATTCAATTTATTTAAATATACAAATTTGTTTTTTATTTTAATCAATTAAACTTTAAAGCCCAAAAACTATGCCTATTAAATTATTCGAAGCTGAGAAAATCCGAGCAAAACAGGGTTAATATTACAGAAAATTAAATTTCTGTTACGTCTTACAGATTTTTCTGGTGATATTTATTTTTAAAATATAAAAATAAATATATAAATAAATATATATTTTTATTTTTAGAAAATAAATATAAATATTTATATTCATATTTTAAAAAATTAATATAACTCTTAAATACGATCCCTGGTTTTTTTTAAGCTTTTCACCTAATTTTTGAATTTTTGGCAGTTATTTGAAGTTTTTCACCTAAAATTTGAATTTTGATAGTTTTTTGACAGTTAGGTTGAAGCTTTTCACCTAATTCACCTAATTCAACTTGGCTGCGGCTGGAAGTGGCCGAAAGTCCTCAAAAGGTCCCCCATCACCCAAAAACATAAGAAAGGTGCCAAAAGGCAAAAGAAGATAAATAAACAAATAGTTAATCTATTTCGACTACGGGAAATTCTCGAGTATAAAAAAAAACGTAAGTCTGAACCAGACGAACAAATCAAAAAATTAAGAATAATAACAAAAAAAAAAAAAAGATAAAATAAACACTAATTTGTGCGAACAAAAAAAAAAGATGAGAAAATCCATTTGCATAATTTTTAAAACATAAAAACAATAATAAAGAAAATATTAAAATATAAAAATTACTATGGGTAAAACCCAATCCAAAGCAGAAACCCCTTCCAAACTGGAACGGTGGTTAAAAAACTAGACATCGCGCCTCCCACAAAACTTGACAATGATATAGTAATCTTAGTATATATAATTACTACCATCATAGTAATGGCGGCGACTTACAAACTTTCAACCTGCAAAAGTAG
Organism: Hybos culiciformis; assembly: GCA_964007475.1. Lineage (NCBI taxonomy): Eukaryota > Metazoa > Arthropoda > Insecta > Diptera > Hybotidae > Hybos > Hybos culiciformis. The sequence continues at coordinate 80,663,551 of OZ023273.1, forward strand.
ATACCGACATCGTCATTTTAGTTTACGTAATTACAACCATTAACGTGATGGCAGCGGTCTATAAACTGTACAAAATTTGGCACGGGGCACCAAGAAAAAATACTTTAACCGTGGTATAGTGGACTTAGTCTAAGAATATAAAACGAAATTAACGTGCAATAACGTACATTGACATTCAAACAAAAAAAATAATGGGTATGTAAATGCAACTTAAGATTGTAGTGAAATCTACATATTCCTTGATAGCAAAATAGGCTACTGGACCGACCTGTTCGCCCATAAATTCAACCCTCACCCGACAACTATTTAGAATTAATCTACGCCTTTCTTTATTTTTACTGCCTTAAACACAAATACAGTGGAAATTACTCCCCACACTAATCCTGCCTTAACTAAAAATTAATTCCGGTATCTTTGTGAAACTTGCTACACCCAAAATTTCAAGGTCCTCACTTAAACGTTAATAACTCGAACCGAATACAGATAACATAGTGCTAGTAAATAATCTAGAAGTGACAAAAAAGGTGTGTGTCCTAGCAAGGCTACACAAACTTGAACCTTAAATTACAAGACCAATGTTTGTAGGTAAATGCAAAGTACGGATGATAAAATCTGTGAAAAAACAGGGACCATAGAGACCGACGTAATTCTAACACAATACCACTCCCAAGACATCCCAAATGTATTATAATTTAAAATCACTCACTAGCCATGTAAATGACAACATAAATTAAAAGTACGATTGTTTGCAAAATGACACAACATACCACAAACTAGTTAGCTCCCTCACGGCCAAAGCAACTCAGTTAAGTGACTTGTCTAAAAATGTTAAACCTCACCTCTTGGCTGTCCACAATAGTAAAATAGGATTCAATATTCAATTTTTGTTTATTTTAATAAGGAATTCAAATAAATGATACTCTTATTTCGATTTTAAGTAATTATCAAAGTGTTAATTATGCACTTTGATAATTATTTAAAATCTGTCCCGCCCATTCCCAATTTTGATTGATTAAATCGAAATTGTGGAATGTAAATTCCATACACTTAAAAACCTAAAAGAAAATAGAATCGTGAAAAAAATTAAGTTCGGTATTTTGATTATTTTTAAAAGTATTAAAGTAAAAGTAGGTTAGGAGTGAAAAAGAAATAAGTAAAAATTTATTTCTCAGCTGTAAGTAACTTATTATATATATATAAGTTATCTTCTATTAAGTCTGTCTGTTTTTCTTCAAACTTATTCAAAGTAACAAAACGTTTCATGATCAGAATAGATACTAAATATATATTCTGATACTTAGCAGATCAAAAAAGAAGAAATCGAGCAGATACTAGAGGCGTTTTCGTATCATTATCCACACTATGCAGAATCTGATCCTAATGGTACTCAGAGGACGAAGGCCCAAAGCCAATAAAAATAGAAAAACTTTATAAACGCAAAATTCCTTTTATTATTCAAATTCCTTTTATGAAAGAACCGTCTATATCAAAAAAAAATACCAAGAGTATCAGTGGAAGAAGGTTAAAATCCTCCTCCTGCTTTACAAGCAAATTTTTAAAGGGATAAAGATTCGCCCGACGAAAAAGCAATCTAATTACCGATTCATAGTAAACGACCCAATATCAAATTAGACGAAATAAAACAGTGCTTACCTGCAAAATACAGCAGCAGTAAAGAAAGTTACCCAAAATTGAGAAAATGTTTCCTGGTATCACTGTGAAGCAGGAAAATCTTTGGAATTCTTAAATTTTTTAACCAAATATGTTAGCACTTCAAATTCAATTTATTAATAACAAAATATGTTTATGTATTTTGTTGTTAACGTCTGTATATAATGTATTAATTAATAATAAAACGACCAATTTAACAGACAAAGGTAAATGTTATTTATTTTACGTTTCGATGATCGGTTGTCATCTTCATCAGAAATATAATTATACTGGAAGGTATAACAAAAACAAAAATTTAAAAAAGAATTCAAAAAAATTATAACAAATAATACAATAATTGTTTATCTTAACGTATTTTGTTGCCTTATCAACGTGACGACCTAACACATTTCATTTGTTCTCACCAATACTTAATTGATAATAAACACCTATACTTACCATAATCACTTTCACTTTACGTAATTATACTTACCATAAAATCTAATTAACTAAATATAATTAGTATAAATATTGTCGAAAATTATTCTAAAATTCATTAATGTTCAGATATCCAAATAATAAAGTCTTGCTTTAAAAAAAAATAATTAAATATTCTTTTATTACATGGCGATCATGCCAAATCGTGAAAAAGTGTTGTGGTTTTTTTTTTTTTAAAAACCTTTTAATAATAGTTAAGTGAAAATAAAAAGTGAAATAATACAAAAAAAACATGCGTGTGCCGTGTACGCGCGGGGGAAGTTATACTTCTTATTCGTATTCGTAATGTGGAAATAAAATACAACAACAAGTACGTATTTCAGCTAATTTCACGACGCTCACACTGACATTGTAGCAGTCAAATCTTTTTTTAAGAGAGAAATTACTTGTATGTACTGATAAAAGAATTGGTCAGATATAATTTTAGAATATTTTTTTGAAAGATTGTCACATTTTTTTAATATTTCTCTTTCCGGTAACTGAATAATGTTTTTTGGTACAAAAATTAAACAAGTTTGTTCTATTTCAACTATTTCAACTGTTCTATTTCAACTTTTTTTTTGAATCAGTAGGTTGATTGTCCACGAGCCGCCGCTGATATATATATATATACGCCGCAAATCCCACTGACCAACCACCAGTCCACCCGCCCGCCCGCCGCCCCCCACCACCCTCGCTTGTTGTGCCGATTCTGATTGGTTCACGTCATCTGCACTTTAGCCTCAAATTTTTAGCGGACATATGTCATTTTCCAAAATGTCATTTGTCCGCGATTGCTTTTTTTAATTTTTAGCGGACAAATGTCATTTTGCAAAATGTCATTTGTCCGCGATTGATTTTTTAACTTTTTAGCGGACAAATGTCATTTTGCAAAATGTCATTTGTCCGCGATTGATTTTTCAGATTTTTAGCGGACAAATGTCATTTTGCAAAATGTCTTTTGTCCGCGATTAATTTTTATGGCGGACAAAAGACATTTTGAATCGCGGACAAATGTTATTTTTATGTCCGCGATACAAAAACAAATCGCGGACAAATGTCCAACCCCCAACAACAAGTACGTATTTCAGTTAATTTCACTTCGCTGGCCGCTGCATAGCAAGAATACCACGCGCATATGTTTGGTACTACCGACTCACTTTCTTTCTCTCTCCTCGCGTATGTGTTCGGCGTGGGTGTTTCGGAATTTAGAAATTTAATTTCGAAATTAAATAAATTTCGAATACTAATGTCATTCAAGAAACGTTTTGTCTCTGGAATAAAGTGTATTTTGGTTTTTTTTAATTGAGCTAATAATTTTTTTTTATGTTAAAAAATGAAAACAAATATTAATTAAATTAGTCAAAAAAAAAACAAATTTCGTGCGGGAACCTTTTTTTCAAATAAATAAATAAATAAATAAACTACGTAATTCGTTTTTAAAATAAAAAATAATTTCCGGAAAAAAAAACTAAAATCGTCGGTAAATTAAAAAAAAGCCTTAAATTTTTTTCAATGTGTTTGTGCCAAAATAATAATAAAAAGAAATAATAAAAAAATAATAATAATAAATTTTTTTTTTTTTATTTTGTATGTATTTGTGCGTTAAACGTTAAATTTTTTGCAAGTCGCATAAGAAGTATAACTTCAAAAATTGTGAATTTGTATGGCTGGCACCCCTAAATTTTACTAGTTTTGGGCAAAACTTATTACAAACAACTTCAAATTTTTATATGGACAAAACTACTTTAAACGAAGAACGAAACTACTTTCCTGTGTAAAACACGTTTGACACTGAAGTGGAGACAGCACTTTAATCGGGCGAATAAAAAAATTTATACCACTGGTAACTCTTTATTTTTTGTTTAGGGATTTTTTTTTAGGTACCTTGTACGAAAATACCAATTATTCTTTAAAATTTAGAAGATTATGGCAATGCTGTCTGACACACCAACCAAGAATGATTATTCACAAAAAAAAAAATATAAATAAAAATAAATTTAAAAAAATTATTAGTTAAATTAAAATAGTTTGAAAAGTTGAATTTTAGTCGGATTGAATGACGAAAAAATTTTAATAAATAAATTCTTTTATTTTTTTTTCTTTTTTTAAAATAAAAATTAAGTAAATAAAAATTAAAGATTTTTTTTATCTAAAAATAGTATTTTATTTTTTGTCTACCTATTAAACGAGTGCATTATTTTCAACAACGTAATTCGATTTTAAAATAAAAAAAATTTTCAGAAAAAAAAACTAAAATCGTCGGTAAATTAAAAAAAAAAATTTTTTCAATGTGTTTGTGCAAAAATAATAAAAAAAAATAATAAGATAATAATACATTTTTTATTTTGTATGTATTTGTGCGTTAAACGTTAAATTTTCTTTGAATGATGAAGACTGTAGTCAAGAAGTACTTATTAAGACTGTAGTCAAGAATATTATTCTCATACTCAGACTCAGGATGTATGAAATAAATTCAATTGTCAAACATTCAAAAATTATATGTTTTCAGAAATATTTATAATCTCACGATTAAGTTTTGGATGTAATGCAGAAATACACAAAAACAAAATTGGAATTATTGACTCGCATTGAAATGATAAAAATGTGTTAGCGAGCTATTCGAGAAGGGTTAAGTCAATGAGATACGCAGAAGCAAGATATATGGGTGCAAGTTATAATTCTGAAGAAAAGTCTGTAAACATACATAGTTTACTTTTATTCTTATAATTTTAATGGCTGAAAGATTTTTCAAATTTCAATATTTTCGATATCGCAGATGAAGCAGAAATTGGATATATTCTTACCGTGACAATTTTTTTTAATCAATTAATTTCTCAACAGTACAAATTCCTTTTACTTATTTTTTTTTTTTATGCGATATACCTATTGAATTTTTTTTTTTACACTTTCGGAACCTCTAATAAATATATTAAAATTGAGAAAGTATTATTCCTTTTCCTTTAATTTTATTAAAGTACAATATCACATACAATACCCACATATCACGTACAATACCCACATATTGAAAACATATTATACTGAAATTATATTCCTAAAATGTAAATTAATAAAAATACTAAAAAAAAGCCATGGTTTTAAAAGGTATTAAGTTTTTATGATATTAAGAACATTAGCGAATTTTGTTTGCTTTTTTTTATAGTTAAAAAATCCTTTCAGTTTAGGTCAATAATTTTTTTTTTGAATTGTTGTTGTTGGATTGGCATTTCTTTAAATCATATAAAAGAAATGCATTTTCAATTTCAATAATAATTTCATATCAATTTTGTTTTTCAAACAAAAAAAAATGTAAAGAAATGCAGAACAACTCTTGCTTTGCTGCAATTGTCCACTCTTGGCAAGAAGTACAACAGCCACCAGGACATGACAACTGAAGATCCCTTTTCTATCTTGTCTTTAGGGGCTGGAGATGGAACTCCAGCCATAGTTGTTATTAGATCGGAAAAATATAATGTCAACTCTAATATGCGACTCATTCTAATGGAGGATTCTTGGGCCTGTCCAATTAGGGTTTCCAAATATCCGGATTTTCTGTAACCGAGGTTATCGGATAGTAATTCTAGAATTATCCGGCGGATACCGGATAACCGTATAAAAATAAACAAATAATATTGAATCTAATTATGAATACTATTTATTTTTTATAAATAAAATTTGAAATATATTATTACATTCTTTGATTTTTTTCATTTAAATAATATTATTTCAGGAACACTAATGCATTAAGTGATGCACAAGAAAAACGAGATCTAATTTTGGTACAAAAATTGCATGAAACCGAAAAATTTCTCTTTGAGTCTGTTGAAGTCGGCTTCGCTGTTTTCAGTGCCAAATAAAGCAATTCCAGATTTTGTTTTCTATTAAGAGTTTTTTTGAAAATGTTAAAATCTTTCTTTAAAGAACTATTATTTGATATTCCTATCTGTTTAAAAACTTAAAATTGCTAACCGTGAGATTTTTAACGGATATCGGATACGATTAAGAGTATAAATAACCGCGAATACCGGATACAGATAAATCCGTTTTGGAAACCCTATGTCCAATAATCCGAAGCCAAGACACACCGATCACCCTATGGGAGGATATGTATAATATATATAATGAAATATCATTATTATGGTATTGTTGAAGATTCTTGACATTTTAAAATAATTCTACAACAACAGTTTTGCAAAACATTGTAGAAATTATAACAAAAAAAAACATATTAAAAAACAAAGAAATCTCTATAATAATTTATGATATAAATAAATATATCGATCTATATAAATATAAAGAAAAAGGGGAAGTTGTTTGAACATGGAATGATCATGTGCTGAATGATATATTTTATTAATCAATTATAATTGCTTGTTTTCTTCTTCAAGAAAAAAAGGGATTAATTATTCTTCATGCTATTGTACCTTTTGGTACTTTATACCCCTTTTGTTACCCTGTACATTTATGTACAATTGTACACAACATTAATTAAACCCAAGTAAAATATTGCACTTTAAATTTATTTGAATTTGCTCAATCTGGTATCAATAAAAACTCTTGACATTAAATAAAGGCAACAAAATATGTTTAAACGGTGAACTGACATAACCGCGAATGTCATAACCGTGAAAAATTTTTGTCATAACCGCGAAACTAGAATTTGTATGAGTTTCGCGGTTATAACAAAAAATTTTGTTATAACCGCGAAACTAATTTTATTTTCGTCATAACCGCGAATTCGCTGTTATGACAAAAAAAATGTTAAGTTTTTCGCGGTTAGAACAAAAATTTTTGTTATAACCGCGAAATGATAAAAATCGAATTTTTGTGTTTCGCGGTTATAACAAAAATTTTTGTTATAACCGCGAAACACAAAAATTCAATTTTTATCATTTCCCGGTTATAACAAAAAATTTTGTTATAACCGCGAAACACAAAAATTCGATTTTTTTCATTTCGCGGTTATAACAAAAATTTGATCATTTTGAAAACTGAAATAAGCCCTCGAAAAAAAATGTTGTGAGGTAAGCACACGGAGGGGGGCAGCAGGGCGGCGGGCGGGCGGTTGGTCAGTGGGATTTGCGGCGCCTTTTTTTTTCGAGGTCTGGTAAGCACACGGTAAGCACACGAATTTTTGTGTTTCGCGGTTATAACAAAAATTTTTGTTATAACCGCGAAATGACAAAAATCGAATTTTTGTGTTTCGCGGTTATAACAAAAATTTTTGTTATAACCGCGAAACACAAAAATTCGATTTTTGTCATTTCGCGGTTATAACAAAAATTTTTGTTATAACCGCGAAATGATAAAAATCGAAATTTTGTGTTTCGCGGTTATTACAAAAATTTTTGTTATAACCGCGAAACGATATTTTTTCAATTTTTTGCACTATTTTTTACGGTTATGACAAAAAAATATATTTAAACATCTTTCGCGGTTATGACACTTTTATTTTTTATGTCGCAGTTATGACAAAAAAGTTTCGCGGTTATGTCATGTAGCCGTTTAAACAACAAAATATGTTTATCTAAACATATTTTGTTGCCTTTATCAACGTGACCACCGTTCATGTTAAGAATTTCACACATGCCATATGTGCTCACTAATACTTTCGTATTACTCTCTAATTTAAGTACTTACCATAAAACACTTTCACTATAGGCAATCAATACTAATCAATACTTACCATAAAATCAATTTTAAAACATTATAAATATTGACCAAAATTATGTAAAATTCTATCAATAAAGTCAGTTTAAATAAGTATAACTAAATTCTTTTATTTCTTTTATTACATGGCGATCCTGCCAGATTATAATGGAAGTGTGAAACTTTTTTTTTTGTGTGAATAAATAAAAATTAAAAATAAAAAAACAAACAACTTTAAAAAAAAAATTTTTTTTTACATCGGTCACAACAGTTCTCTTTGAGAACTAACAAGTCGTCTCCTCACGGAAAAGAGCCTTCGGACCGTCTAGAGTTCTTTTTTTTTAAGAACTGTCAAATTTTCTCCTTAAAGAGAAAAATTTCTTTTCTAGTTTTCTCCCTACAGAGCAAAAATATATAAAACGAATTTAAAAATAAAATAAATATATAAATTCATAAATAAGTGTTTAAAATGAAGGTTTAAAATAAATAAAGAAATAAATATATACAGTGACTAGAAAAATTGATGACTTATACTGCTATGATCGCCCTCAAAGAAATAATAAAGCGTTATAAAATAAAATATTTCCTTTTAATTATGTGGTGATAGCTTGTTAAATAAATTTTGTTATTATAAAAAAAAAGTATAAAATATAGCATAGTAGGTATTTAAAATATTTTGAATAAATTTCAGCTATTTCATTGCTAAATGGCGCAAGCCTCCCCCAAAACTCATGGCGAAATTTTTTTTCGTCTAAAAAGAGAAAATATTTTAGTTCAGAATAAAAAACGAATAAAATTTTTTTCTCAAGGTAGGCCAAGGTCAATGACAATGTTTTAGTATAATTTTTTTTTAACAAAACAATTTTTGAATAATCTGCCAAACGTATGTTTGATTTGTGAATGAAATTTATATAAAGGAAAAGGATAAATGTGGTTAATTTTTTTTTTTGGGAAAAAAATTCTAATTTTTTTTATACATGTCTATGATACAATAGTTTAATTTTTTAATTTTTTTTTTTTTTAATTTTATTACTAAAATTATACAGATATTTTAATGTATAATTAATATCAATACTGAAAACTTTTATGCAAATATGAAACGTGATCTCGAGAAATATTTTGATACTTCCAACTAATAATATGTATAAAAAAAACCACTTGCAAATAATAATTTTTAGGTTCAATGAAATATGAAAACAGAGGTAAAAGTATGAAATCATTAATTGCAATTAATTAATCTTAAATGTATGCAATGAATACTATTAACAATAAAATGGCTAAAAAACCTAAAGGGGTTAAAAAAAAAATGTTATGATTAAATTAAATATTAACGATTACAAAGATGTTTTGTTAAACATAAATGTTATTTATGGTAGGCAGATAGTTTTTCGGAGTGTAATGAACAATATTTATACCCAAAATGTAAATTAAATAGCTTAAAATATATTCAATGATAAAAGATATTTTCTGAATGATAGTTTTGGAGTTGATTCAAACTCCCTGCTCACAAAAGCATTTAGCATTAGATCAATAATTTCGAAAGTTTTTGTATAGGTTATAAAGTAAAAAATAAATATATAAATACAGATAAAAAAAATAAATAAAAATGTAATAATTCTCTTACTAACAATCAATTTAGTAAACGCTTAATAATTTCAATTAGTAAATATAAATAACAAATGCATATTGAAGGAGGTAAATTTTGATTTATATTCAAGAAGAATAATAAGATATTATACCTAAATATTAATAAACCATAATATAAATACGTTTAGTCATTATATTAAAAATTGAAATGGATACGCAAACTTTAGACTTTGAGAAATTTTCTATTTTCAAATTTTTTAAAAGAATTAGTAGGTAGTCTGACCACCTAAATACATTAGAAAATTATGTGAAAGAACTGATTCTGGATATGGACATCAAGATCATTTCAAGATATATATTTGGTAAAGTAAGGATTGCAGAGGCGGTTCGGACATGTCATTGGATATGAGTAAATACATGTCATTGGATATGAGATATAGACGTAAAATATTGAATATTATGAAAATATGTTTAAAAAAGATTAATTTTATTCTATAATCGTATGATTTGTTTATTTATATGATTGGTCAGGTAAACAATAAGCAAAAAAAAATGTTTTAGTAGTCTCAGAAAAAACACTTAGATTACTATTTTGAAACCACCTATAAACAAGGTACAACTAGTACAAAAAGTAAAATTGAAAAAAGATAAAAATTATCTAATTAATTAACAACAGATGATATGAACCACTAAGAATCAGCTGAAACTTGGAGGGGTGTAGAGACGGTGTCAAACTTCCAAAACTGAAAAGGCCCCGTTTTGGAGATATAGCCTCCCAAAGTTATCATAAATTTTTCTATGGGAAATTATTTTTGGGTAGGTGGCAGAGGCGGTCTCTAAGTTGCTAAATCCGAGACGGTTTTTACGGGGAAGCCCCACCTCGGAGATATGACCCTTCAAAGTTTTTATACACAGATTTTTTTTTTTATGTTTTGGCGCCACATTTGTTACACAATTTTCTGTAGGGTCTCTTCTTAGCTTTTAACTTTTCAACATTTCATTCGATAATTTGATCATTAATTATAAAACTGTTTTATTTTTGAAAAGATGCTTTAATTTTTATATATAAATGAATGTTATTTTAATTTTGTAATAAATGAGTTAATACATATTTATTTTTAAACACATTTTTTTCGATTTAAATAAATAAAAATCTGTATCTAGTTATTTATAAAGTTTTTCGTTTTCTTAAAAATAGAGTTAATACTTTCATCTACATACATCAAAAATTGTTAAACATACAATTTCTACTTCTATTTAATTTTTCCAAAATAATAATTTCAAGAAATTACCTTAAAAAAGAATTATTTAAAGATTAGCAGAATCACTAAACAAATATATTGGAGTTATATAAACGTAATTAAAAAGAAAAATTAAATTCTAATTTTAAAAATAACACAAAGTGGACTTATTCACTTTTAAAAACAAAACAGAAATTTTACTGATTTTGAAACTGATTTAAGTACATGTTAAGCTCTCAAAAATAGCTTCTTTTGCAAATAATGTTTATAAAAGGTATTACATTGTATAATCTAACATGTTTAAGCTCATAAAAACAGGAAAGCGTCTTAATACCAGTTACCAATATTTTTAAATCAATTCAAACACAAACCCTTAAATATCTCAATACAAGAAAAAATGGACTTAAACCACTATGAAAATAAACGGCTCATTTTATATTTTATGTTATATTATATTTTATATTTTATGTTATATTATATTTTATATTTTATATTTTATATTTTATATTTTATATTTTATATTTTATATTTTATATTTTATATTTTATATTTTATATTTTATATTTTATATTTTATATTTTATATTTTATATTTTATATTTTATATTTTATATTTTATATTTTATATTTTATATTTTATATTTTATATTTTATATTTTATATTTTATATTTTATATTTTATATTTTATATTTTATATTTTATATTTTATATTTTATATTTTATAGTTTATATTTTATATTTTATATTTTATATTTTATAGTTTATATTTTATATTTTAAATTTTACATTTTATATTTTATATTTTGTATTTTATATTTTATATTTTATATCTTATATTTTATATTTTATATTTTATATTTTATATTTTATATTTTATATTTTATATTTTATATTTTATAGTTTATATTTTATATTTTATATTTTATATTTTATAGTTTATATTTTATATTTTAAATTTTACATTTTATATTTTATATTTTGTATTTTATATTTTATATTTTATATCTTATATTTTATATTTTATATTTTATATTTTATATTTTATATTTTATATTTTATATTTTATATTTTATATTTTATATTTTATATTTTATATTTTATATTTTATATTTTATATTTTATATTTTATATTTTATATTTTATATTTTATATTTTATATTTTATATTTTATATTTTGTATTTTATATTTTATATTTTATATCTTATATTTTATATTTTATATTTTATATTTTATATTTTATATTTTATATTTTATATTTTATATTTCATATTTTATATTTTATATTTTATATTTTATATTTTATATCTTTATCAATATTATATATTAAGATTTAATCATGATGTGAATATTTCGAAATATTTGAAATACTCTTTAATAATACTGACATCGAAAAATATCCTAACAAGATCTGAGTCAATAAACGAAAAATTAACATTTTTTTTTGAAAAGGTCGGCCACCTTTTACCAACTTTTGACGATTAGGAGTTCTAGAAGCTGCCTCTGCGTCGTTAACGCAAATAAGAAATACGAGATAATTTGAAAATTTATAATGAAAAAGATAAAATAATAATGAATATTGAAGATTATCTAAGTAGGCACAATATAAGACATTTAACTCAATAAGCATGTAATATGTTATAACAATTTCCAGCTCAAATGCTATGTTTCATATATTTCTAAATTAAGATGAATTTATTTCTTACTAATTAGAATATTTCAGTACCAACATTTGCATTTATGTAAATGTTTAAGCAACTAATAAACTAACTTCTTGCAAATACGAGATTTTATTTCTCGAGATGGTGTTACAAACCCGTAAATAGTAAATGAGCTGCAAGCCACCATAGTAGAATTTAAAACTGAACACATACCGATATTGCATACATTTAGGGATTGCATATTCGCAATTCGAAATTCGAGAATTCCGGAATTCGTTTTCATAAATATAGTTTCGAATTCCGAAAATTTCCCAGCGAATTCCGGAATTAAAATTTATTATTTCGTGTTCTCTCCAATTTTTAAATAGTGCTTTCGTTTCTGTACATATTAATATTCTACATTCTAATTCTATAAAAATTAAATCTGAAATGAAATTCTTTGAAGAGAACGGCGTTTGTGGCAAAATATTAGAGTCCGTCTACTCATTTTTGATTTTGATTCCGCCATCTGAGCGATCCTTCTCAATTGCGGGTAACTTTTGTACAAAAGTTCGTTCGAGACTCGGAGACGCAGCTTTAAATGATCTCTGCTTCTCAAAGCATCTTTTAGGCAAATAAAACAATATTGTATATTTTTTATTATTAAATGATATGCCAAATTAGAATGTTTCTGTACTAATTGAATTTGTGTACAATAATTTTATGTTTATCATTTTAAATACTATAGTTTTAACTATTATTGTTATGTAATAATTGAATTTGGTATAATGTTCCATTTTTATTTTTAAAAAAGTATTTTTTATGCAATAAATTACAATGAATTATCTCTATTTTTATTATTTGTATAGACATAAAAAAAAATAAAAATATTTCGGAATTCGACCGAATTCCGAAAATATTTAATTTCGAATTCCGAATTCCGATTTTTTTATTTTCGTCAAAATTTGCAATCCCTACATACATTGATATTGCAAAAAATAATTCCACCTTTTCAAATTAAAATTCCATCTAATATAATGTATACAAATCTTAAAAAATTGTGTCAAAACAAATTATCCAAAATTCTATTATACCGAATATTTTGGCAATTTGAAGAAAAGTTAGTCAAATGAAAAAATACACTACATATAAGAAAAAAAAAAAAATAAATGAATTACTCTGAATCTCACATGCGAACAAAGAAGAAAAAAATGTTTCACTTCTTTGTAAGAAATAGTAAAAAAAATCCATTTTAATAAAAAAAATCATCAATATATCCAATCAACACAACGAGAACCAAACCACTATTAGTGAACTATTGATTAACATAAATATCTCATTTTTAGGATTGGGCGATTTATACACAACAATATATCCTTGAATTAATTTTCATAATTAAACTTTTTAATATTTTATCAACTTACAATATGTTGTCAATGTAAATTTTCTAAACTTGTTATCAAAATGAATTTTCTAAAATTTAAAAAAAAAACTGTATAAAAGAGTATAAACATTAATTTTTAAACTTTAATTAAAAAAGAATTTGTAAATCTAAATATGTAATATAAAAATTTAATTTAATAACTGTTATAATGAAAAAATATAATTTGGTAAAAAGATATAAAAAAAAATATCAAAAGTATTTTATTATTTTTAATTTCTTTTTCACAATTAAACTTATTACAGCGAATTCAAATAAATAACTGAACTATAATCTATCTTAGTTTCTAGTATTTTTATTTTTCCCTTTCTTTTTTTTATTATAATGCATGTGTTTGCTGATGATATTATTATTCTCATCCCTTAACTATTATTTTTACGACTACCTGCTTTTTTATGATTTAACTAGAAATCAAGCCCATTATATTTGTATACAAGAAACTTAGTTTCCAAATGAAAATTTTAAACCTAAGTTTAACACAGTACAAAAGATATAGTTGACAGCTGAATATGATTCAATTAATTTTCAGAATTATACGCCATCCTTCCCGCCCTTCATTCGCAGTCCTATTTCGCGCTTTCCCTTGGGCTTTCGCGAATTTTGTTGTGATCTTCGCGTGTGTTAGTAACAATCAAATTTGAAGAGTGATTTTTTTTTTCGATAACTACCACATATTTTAAACGAATGTCCATGGCTTTCCTCTGTCAAAAAAGAGGAGGCTGCCGTCTTTCATTCAGCATGAAAACTTTTCATTTTAAGACTTCAACTGTACTTACGCGGCTGTTTTTCCATTATGTTCCCACTTATGTACCTACATATGTATGTTTTTTTTTTGGAATTACCTATATCTTTTTATTTATTTGTTAATTTTGAAATTATGTAGTTTTAAGTTTTATTTATGAAAATATCTTTAAAAATTTTCCATTAAAAATAATTTTCAATAAAAAAAAACCCTGCCATAAAAAATATGTTTTTGGTTACTCACAATTATTTATTTATTTTTTTTATGCGCATGAAAAAATAAATAAAAAAAAGGCGGGAAAATTCCACTAAAGTTTTTTTTTTTAGAACACAAATAATTATTTTTTTTAAATAAAGTAATAAAAATCGGTTTTTTTCTTAATTAATATTGACTATTTTTTTTAAATTAATTTTGAAATATTTTTTAAAATTACAAAAAAAGGCAGCAAAATAACTCTCATTAAAATGACGAACAAAAATTTTAAAACTACTACGAATTGAATTGATCATTGGAATTGATCATACATAAATAAATATAATAATTATAAAATAAAAACCTTTTATTAAACACAACTTCACAATATATATAATAAATAAAAAATATATCAAAAACTTATTGAAAATTTATATTTTTACTTTTTATCGCAATTACTGTTTTAGTGAATTAAGTGCTCGTTCCAGGAATTATTCACCATTATTGAATTTATAATACTTCTTTTTTTTTGTAATTTTGCCACATTTTGGGAAACATTATCTTACGGAGCGTCCACACTCCACACATGCGTGAGCGAACTTTTTGTTCGTTGATGAAAGTTCATGTGTGAATATTCGTGTATGAAAAGTGCTGTCCACACATAAGTTTAATTTAGAATGTTCGTGAATGAAATTTGATGTGAAAAAATATTAGACTGTTGGTGAAATTCTTTAAGATCTTTTAGATCCATTAACGATTAACTGATGCAATTATAACAACAAGTATTATGATATTTAAAATTATGTTTTAAATGGCTGCCACATTGAAATCAAACCTTAAAAAAAAGATTTTACAGATTATTACAATTTCAAAGGATGGTACTTTATAATATTGTTAGCTGCAGTTTACCATAGATATAATTTTACTTACATTAATGTTGGATGTCATGGTCGGTGTAATGGTTCAGTTTTTGAAGAATCACTGTTGAGAAAATAGTATAGCAGCAATAATTCATCATTGCATCGAGACACCAAACTTATTAAATCTGTAGAAGTACCCTCTTTGTTGATTGGTTATTCCGCGTTCAAACTGTTCTTAAGCCTTTCCCATTAAAAATGCATTCGGTCATCTGAAAGCCAGATATAGCAGATTGGGCAAAGGTTAAGACAACAGAATAGACAACACAACATTGATAATTAAATCATGCTGTGTGCTGTACAATTTGTTGAATTCAAAGCGCCATAATGTAAGAACAACATGGCTAAATCAATTAATAGAAAGTGAGCGAAATATCAATCGGCCACAACCAAATTTTTCTAATCCTGTAAACACACATAATGGCATTACAATACGTAACGCGCTTAAAACATATTTTCGTAAATATTGTTTGTTTTAATAATTTTTTTTTCTGAAACGCGATATTTTTATTCCTGTTTTTGTTTACCTTGCACCTTATTTTTTATGAAAGCAATCACAAAAAAAAATAATTTTTAATATTTTCTACAATTTTATTCAATATAATTTAAAATAATTCAAATAAATTCAGTTCACAATTAAATATTGTAATGGCTAATACTTAATTTTAAAAATTAAATTGCAATTGCAGTAAAAAATCACATTTCAGTTAAAAATTAAATCACAATTGTATTTTTATTTTAGTGTTTTTCGCAGTATTTTGCTACATATTTTACAACAGCCTTAATTCGTTCTATTTCCACTATTTCCGAACTAACACCCTGAAAACTTGCTACAAATTTTGAAGTTTACTCCAACAATTCAATGATTCTATCATCTTTATTTTTTTTTTAGTGGATGAAGAAGATGATGATGGTGCATGAGTGGTGATGAAAATGTTTTTGATGTTGTAGGTTCAAATGTTTCTGATGTTATTGCTGGTGATAGTGAAATAGATGGTAATGTTGGTGTGAATGTTAATGATGTTAATGATGATGGCAATTCCGAAAATGAATAATTAAATTCTAAAAAAAGAAAGTTTAATAAAAAAAAAATACAATATCACGAATTTACCATTATCATTATGATTATAACTTTTGTTGTCAAAATATTTATTCAGTATTATCAAATTCGAATACAAATGTTTTAAAATGTTGCCTTTTTTAAAAAGAAAAAATAAACAGGTTCCTTATAATATTTAAAAATAATTTTTTTTTTTTAATTCAATTCAATTTTATTAATATAACTTTTTAATTTTACAATAAATTTCGCTTAACTTCTTAATTACTCAGAGTTTAGGATACAATTTCCTCTTCTACTGAATTTATTTAATTCTTTAACTATTTTATTTGTAAGGAAAATTTTCAAAAACCTTATTTGAACTTAAATTAGTTTTAAAAAAAAAAAAAAAAAAAAAACTTAAATACTGTATTTACATATATTATTTACAATTTACAAGTGAAGGATTTCCAGATTATCATTTGTCTGATTAATATGTTATCTGAGTAGTTATATTTATTAAAAAATTTTTCTGCTATAATATTAAGTCTATCTTTAATTAAATCAATGTTGGTTTTCTTATGTAGTAGAACAGTAGGAAAACGGTGAGGCAAATTTGAAATCATTTTTAATATTTTATTTTGAATAACTTGTACTTTTTTAATATGACAGTCTGACGACTTGTACCATACTGGTGAGGCATAGCTTAATACTGGTTGAAATATCACTTTGAATATAATTAATTTATTTTTTTGGTTTAATGAAGATTTTTTTATTTATCAAAGGATATAAAATTTTAATTAAAGCTATTAATTAGTTTTATACTTGATGGGTTTTTTAGGACATTATTAATTAATTGCAAAATAAAATTTCGTTACTTATTGTGTCATATTTACTTTTAATATCGAATTTTGTAGGTAAATACTTTTATTAAATATTTAGTTTTGGCAATTTTTCATCCTTTTAACATTATTTTCTAAATTATAGTAAAAATTTTCATGAACTGCTATGTTTAAAGACCTAGAATATGATGTGAATACAATTCTGACTACCTGAGAAACTTTCTTCCATCATATCTGGCGCATTCACAAATTTGTTATTTGAAAATGTGTCCCTTAAATCTTCAATATGTTCCCATTGGCTAATTTTCTTTTTTTCCAATCTAAAAAAAATATTAACATATTTTTACGTAGGTATTTCGTTAAATTTTTTTTTATTAATTTAGTTACCTCTTACCTGTATTTTAATCTGTATTTTAATCTGTATTTGATTTCTTGGATTGATAGTTCAAATACTTCTTCTTTTAACATTTTTTGAATATCGCAGAAAATATGGAAATTTCTTTTCACTTTTTTTAAATCATATTTTATTTGTTCCATACTCTTATAAAAATTTTAGTTTGATGAAGTTTCCATTTTTTTTTTTTATTATTTAAAAACTTCCAAATTATTCAAAATTTTGAATTTTTGTTTGTTGTTTGCCTTGTTCATTTTTAAATTGTTAATTCCAACAACAAACAAAAATAGAAAAAAAAGTAGAAAAGTTCAAACGGATCTGTTTTTGTTTGCAAATTAACTTTTTTTGTCTGCAAACTGGCCTTTTACGCAATGGTTAGTTATTTTTTTCCTTTTTTTTTGTACGAGAACGGCCTGTTCAGTTCACTCATAGGTCCACTCATAGGTCAGTTTAAAGGTCCAAGTTTTTAGGAGCAGATCATGTACTAAGAAGGTCTAAGAAGGATGGTATCTTTTCACCATTGCAGAATGAGGTACAAAATAAGTACATAATAATAATTACTAACTAATTAGTAATTAGTAGAGCCGATATAAATGCCTAAATGCCTAGAGACTAGGCATTTTGCCTTTTTTGATATTTTTGGCTTAGCGAGACTTTTTTGGAAATTTCAACCTGGCGAGCCCAAAATGACCATTTTTCGGTAATAATGCTTTGAATCATCGATCACAAACAACGAAGAATTTGTTTTGAATCTCTCACCTAGCGAGCTGGCTGCTTACAAGTATTGTTTCACAACATCGGCTGATGTTGAAAGATCTCTTTCAGCATACAAAAATATTTTGGCAGACAAACGTAGATCTTTTTTGTTCGAAAATCTAAAACAGCACTGTATTGTACTTTGCAATCGTGAAAAATAATAATATTGGTTTAAAAATCCTTTAAAATTTTTTTTTTTTTTTCATATTTTTCCGCGACTTTTCAGTGATTTTTTTTAATTTTAGAGACTTTCGAAATTTTTCAGGACTTTTTCGGCACCTAAAATCGTTTTTATGCGAGACTTCTTTATCCGCTCTAGTAATTAGTTATTAGTTGGTAATTAGCAGTATATATATGTTAGATTTTTGTAGGTATGGCGGAGATCATCTGTTGCTGACTTACTAAATTAACCATCAGGGCAATTTAATAACTTCTGCCGCATGTCTCACTCGGATTTTTTTACTTGGAAAAATTTGTTCAAGTATATCGAAAAATTAAACGAAGTGCCGAAAAACAATTGCAATCCAAGTCTAGCTGTAACCTTAAGATTCTTGGCAAGTGGTGATAATTATCAAAGCTTACGTTTTGCGTTTAAAATGTCTCGTCAAAGTCGTGCCTGAGGTGTGCACTGCATTGATTGGGGTATTAAAGGAAGGTAAAAAAATGTGAAGGTAAAAAAATGTGAAGGTAAAAAAATCTATTAACGTTTAGAAAAAAATTCTTATATTTCAATATTTTTTATTGGCTAATTTTGATAATATTTTATTACATTATTTTTATTTGAACATTTTAACCACATTGCACGGACCATATTTGTTATTCGCCAATATCTCGAAAACGGTGCATCTTTAAGCACTTTTGAGGTTTTTCCAACCTTCGGTGACCATTAATCCAACTTTTAATTACATATTCAAAAAGCACTGGAACTTAAAAAACTATCAAAGGGTTACTGAGATATTGAATTTTGAAAAATATAAACAAATTATTTTTATTTGAACAAAAATGCAAAAAAAAAAGTCAGAAACAAACAATGAAAACAAAAAGTTTTAACTGTAAAAACAGAATTCATTTTTATTTCTATTAATTTTTTGAAGTAGTGCAAGTGCAAGTGTAATTAAAAAGTAAAAATTAAAAAAAAAAAATTTAATTTAAAATAACAACAATAGACTGAAGAAGAAACTTGAAAAAAAAAATAATGAATTCATCACTTCGTTCATCTCAAGTGTTTTTAATATTTTGTTTGTCTCTTTATTTTTCTTACAGAACCAAGACAGCCTTTCTATTATAAAAAAGGCTCGATTAAGTTTAATAGCTGAGCTAGAAAATCAGAATGATTGTTTTCATAATGGAACCGAAGAGGAAATAAACCGCTATTTAGTTATTAAAATTAATTAAATATTGAATGGTGGGAGCAAAATTAAACTATTTACCCTAAATTAGCTAAGTTAGCTCAAATTTATTTAGGCATCGTCGCAACAAGCGTATCTTCAGAATGTGTTTTCTCAACCGAGGGAAATATTTTATCAGCGAAAAGGTCATCTCTTAATCCAACTAAACTAAATAAGTTATGTGTAGTTCATGACAACTATCCAACATTGAAAAAAAACTTGCAACAAAGAATTAAATTTTGAAGTACATGATTTAAAGTTTTACTGTGGAATATTAATTTTTAAAATTATTATTCTTTAATATATTAAAATTATATTTGTTTTTATTCGTCTTATAATTAAAAAAAAAAAACAATTTATTTAAAATTTATGTTGTGTAGTTTTTTAAATCTATAAATTTTCCAGATCATGAACAAGTTTTTTCTGAACAAAAAACCAATCCAATTGGTTGTTCAACGAAGATGCATTTTTGGCGGTGTTAGCAGGGGACATTATTGCTGAATTTCTTTGTTTTTCCATTGTGTCGATTTCAAGCATTAGACTTCCCGCCTAATAAGCTTGAAATCGGCGTAGTTTTTTGGCCAAAAGTTCTTCGTGTAGATCAAATTCACTCTTGTCTTTTTCTTTACCACCCGCGACATCTTGGAGAATTTCGAAAGCTTCTTCCATACGTTGTTCAGGATGTACTATTTGATCAATTGCATTTTTTTTTACTCATTTCTTCGGTGTTGTTTTAATGCGCTTCGGTGTTGTTTTAATGCGCTTCGTTTTACTATCTTCACCAACTATATCTTCGCCAATTGAATCTTCCGCAACATCATTTTCACCAATTGGCTCTTCACTGTCTGTCTAAATTCAAATTGACTGAAAATAGAACACAATTTTGATTATACAATAATTTTATAAAACAATTTTGAGTTATATTCTATCTTTTATAAAGTTATATTTATTACTATCTATTATAAAGTAAAATTTAATTACTTAATAAATATCGTGTGCTAAAGTTTGTGTGTTTTATTTTGCAGGTTCCGGAAACTATTCAAGGATGGCTGGATCAACTAAATTTGAAATAAAATGGCAGTTCCCTCATTGTCTCGGAGCAGTGGATGCAAAACATATAACATTTCAAAGCCCTTTCAAAATCGGATCAAAATTTTAAACTTACAAAGACACATTCAGCATAGTCCTTTTAGGACTCGCGGACAGTGAATACTGTTTTACATATAAAGATGTTGAATGTCAGGGAAGAATTAGCGACGGAGGGGTGTTTCAAAATAGTACTCTATAATGAACTCTGCCGAAGATACAGCCATCGCCTACGCAAGACCTATTGTTAATTATAAAAACATCAATATGCCTTATGCTTATGTTGTTATAGCTGATAACGCTTTTGTCCATTTTATTGGCAGTTTTAGAGCATATTGTAGTTGGAAATTATGTTATAAAAAATCCTACCTACCTATAATAATAATGTATACCTATTAAAAATAATATATTAATATTAATTAATATTAATATTAAAAATAGTTTTTGTTTTAATAACTAACCTCTGTTTTTATTGTATCGTTGCAGTGATAGACCGGCGCCAGAAATTTATGTATAATTTGAAAAGCAAACCAATTTGGTTTAAACAATTCATCAATAGCCCTATCAGTTTTAAAACATTTTTTCTTCTTGCTTACTAATGCTCTGTAGGTTGCCGTTAACGAAGCTTTTTTTTTCTTTAATTCCTCTATATCACAATCAGAACTTAGAGCAACTTTGAGTCTCTGCCATGCATCGGCCACTTTGTTCCTGTTTCGATGATCCTCATATACGGGGTTTCAAATACATGGCTCCCCCTTGATTCCGTTAATTTTCCTCGATTCCGTTAATTTTCCTTTCTCCATTTGAAATATGTTTGCGTATATATATTTTTTTTTCAAATAAAACATGTTTCCCGTTTTAATTCAAAAATTTGAACAGAATTTGAATTTTTGATTTGACAGTTGCGAACAAAAATTTTCAATTGCGACGTTTATACGTGTATTCCACCTGATTAATTTACCTTTTTCTCGTTGTTTCACACAAGAGAAAGATAAAAGAATCAGATGCACAAGTGTAAAAACGCTAACAAAAGTTCGTCCGCTTTCATTCAGATTTGGTACGTAAATAGAGGAACTGATTACACACAAATTTCGTAACAATAAATTTGTTGACCTCCTATCCGGCGAACTCCTACCCAACGACCTCTTACCAAGAGACCTCCCCTGGGGGCGGACTTCAAAAGTTCGTCCGATTTCATTCAAATTTGGTATGTAAAAAGAGGAACTGATTACACACAAATATCGTAACAAAAAATTTGTTGACCTCCTACCCAGGGACCTTCTACCGGGAGACCTCCCCTGGGGGCGGACGTCAAAAGTTCGTCCGATTTGATTCAAATTTGGTACGTAACAAGAGGAACTGATCACACACAAATTTCTTAACAAAAATTTTGTTGACCTCCTACCCAGCGACCCCCCCTTGGGGCGGACTTCAAAACTTTCGTAAGATTTGATTCCAATTTGGTACGTAAGAAGACGAAATAATTACACACAAATTTCGTAACAAAAATTTTGACCTCCTACCCAGGGATCTCCTACCCGGAGACCTCCCCTGGGGCGGACTTAAAAAGTTCGTCCGATTTGATTCACGTAAGAAGAGGAAGTAATTACACTGAAATCGATCCCTGAGATCAGAACTATTTTAAGAATATTTTAAGATTAAAAACTGTTTATTTGTTTAAGAAAGTGATGTATGCCAAAAAGTTTATTCTACAATTATATCCTTTTTCAAACGAAATATCGTAACAAAAAATTTGTTGACCTCCTACCCAGCAACTTACCCCAAGGACCTCCCATGGGAGCGGACTTCAAAAGTTCGTCCGATTTGATTCAAATTTGGTACGTAAGAAGAGGAACTGATTACACACTAATTTCTTTACAAAAAATTTTTTGACCTCCTGCCCAGGGAGCTCCTATCCAGAAACTCCCCTGGGGGCGGACTTCAAAAGTTCGTCCGATTTGATTCAAATTTGGTACGTAAGAAGAGGAAATAATTACACACAAATTTCGTTACAAACAATTTTTTTACCTCCTACCCAGGGACTGCCCCTCGGGGCGGACTGTAAAAGTTCGTCCGATTTCATTCAAATTTGGTATGTAAAAAGAAGAACTGATCACACCAAAATTTCGTAACAAAAAATTTGTTAACCTCCTACCCAGCGATCTCCTACGCAAAGATCTCCTACCCAGAGACCTCTTACCCAGAGACCTATTCCTGGGGCAAACTTCAAAAGTTAGTCCGATTTCATTCAAATTTCACACGTAAAAAGAGGAAATGATTACACACAAATTTCCTAACAAAAAATTTATTGACATCCTACTCTAGGGGAGGACTTCAAAAGTTTGTCCGATTTCATTTAAATTTTGTACATAAAAATGATTAACACACGAATTTCGTTACAAAAAATTTGTCCCCCTCTTTTTAGGGGGCCTCTTCGAATATATAGAAATCAAATATTAAATATTAAAAACTAAACCACTCAACCGATCGTTTCGAAATTTACACCGTCTCTTTATCTCAGTGTCATTATAGACTATTATAAAATTTGAATGGCACCTTACCCAGAAAACCCTCCCGGGGTGGACTGCAAAAGTTCTTCCGATTTCATTCAAATTTGTTTCATAAAAAGCGGGAATGGTTAAAAACACAAATTTGGTTTGGTTTGGAAACATGTTGAAGGGATTCGATTTTATACAATTTAAGTGTTGAATAAGTAGAAATGATACTTCTTAGATATTTTCCCAAATTTATAAAATAACTAGCTCCTATAATTCATCAATCTGACAACAAAAATTTCACTTAAGACGTGTGGTCAACAACAACGTGTGTTCGGGTACAGCTAGTATATATATATAATTTATATTTTAAAGATCCAATTTTATTTTCAAACGTAACTAATATATAGAATGAATAACGAACATGTAGTATTTGAGCTTATACTGTACTCGAATTCACAAAAATACAGTATCAAATAAAAAATAATCATTATTGATTACTTGATTGAATTAATTCTTCACCAACAATCAAACGATAATTGAGTATCTAAATTTTTATCAGTGTTTTAATTAAGTTCTACTCAAATAAATTTTTTATGTTTTATGTTAAGGCACGTAGATAGTTGTAAAAAAAAAATACTTATAAA
This sequence comes from Hybos culiciformis, assembly GCA_964007475.1. NCBI lineage: Eukaryota > Metazoa > Arthropoda > Insecta > Diptera > Hybotidae > Hybos > Hybos culiciformis. Next base: position 80,687,729 of record OZ023273.1, read on the forward strand.
TAAAAGCGTGAGTCTATTAAAAATACATTTTACCTGAACAAACTTTTTATTGTCTAAATATCGAATTCGATGTTCAAAATGCTTTAAAATATCATCAGATTTTTTTTTTCGTCAAAAAAACGCACGATAAGATCTATCTGTCCTTTTTAAAAAATATTATTTAATGCTTCATCAAAACATATTAAATAACCATCACATAGTTTCACATCTTCAATCAAGCATTCAGAAATATATCTCGACATACCATAAATAATTGTATAACTACACATTTTGTTGCCACTATTTGAAGGTGTTTGAAATTTAGCATCATTTTAAATGTAGATTCTATATTTGAACAAGAGTTAAGAGGAAACTGATGTCGAATTACGTTAAGACACCATATTATTTCAGCCTTTGCAGTGGCATGTTTAATAAAAAAACAAGACCTTGAAGATGTATTAGTTGATGACATTGAAAAGGTTGGTGTTGATGAGAAATTTCTTGACGAAAGAAAATTTGATGAAGATGGAAGATTTGATGAAGATGCAATATTAGATGATGATGTAATATTTAATGAGATCGATCGATAAGTTTGATTGCTGATTAGATTTTTCCGGGGAAAAAAAGTAATAGACGTTGATTTTTTATTTTTGGATAATTCAAATGTGTTTTTTAATTGGCATTTTACAAATTTTGCATTTGGCATGATAAATAAATTCTGAAATGAGGGTATTATTTATTTGATTTGAAAAGAAGGAAAAATATATTATTTTGAGAAGACCATATTAAATTGGGTTATATATAACTTTAATTTAAAGATCTCCAAAATTATGAAGTTTAGAATTTTGTAAAAAATGTTTTGTAAAAAATATTTTTAAAATTAAGGTAAGCATCAAATTATTTCCTGACAAGTTTTTCTTCGCCAACATTCCCTGATTTACAAGAAAGTAGCAACCCTGTAATGACTTTTTTCCGTTATGTTCCTCGTATTTTTTTTAACTTGTAGATTCATATCTTCATATCTTGATTTTCTTCTTTTCGTAGTTCTTTTTTTTTAACTTTGATTTTCTTATTGTTGTAATAGTTCTAACTTGAATGTGTAACGACGTTTTTGAGTCTCAATACCAGTGAGTTAAATGCCGCGATAAAATACAGAAGCTGAATTATGTAGTTATACAGCAGTTTGTAGCAATTAGTTTCTATGCTTTAAGTATTCAATTTAAGTTTCAAAATATTGTTCAATTAAAAAAAAAATTTAAACTATAGCGCATAAAGTGCATACATATATAAAAGTATTGTGCAGTAATATTAATAAAAGAAAATGTTATATTAAAATCACGTTTGTACGTAAGTTATAACCACATTCATTACAACTAAATTTTTATTTAATGCAAATTTTTCTTTATATAAATAAAAATAATTATTTAATTTAAAAAAAAAATAAGAAATTAGTTCTCTTTCTAATGTAGAATGAAGCAAATTATCAATATTTAATTACACTTTAATATATGGCGCATTTGTTTTTATTTTGCAAGTGATGAGCCATAAATTCAACCTGAACTCTGAAGAGATTATCTGTTGAGTCAAAAGTGTTTCAGTTTTTCCAAAACTAAAATTTGATATAATATAAATTTTTTGTTACTAATAAAAAACTTGGAAACCAAGAACGACAGAATTGATCATACAAATACTAAGCAGCCACTGTTTGATGTAGTATTAGTAGTAGTAGTAGTACGCCTAATTGTTCCTTCTCGAGAAAAAAAAAAACTGTAATGAATTTAAAATTCCTCAGAAATGTAAATATTATCTCGGAAAAAAAATTTTTAAAACTGTATTATCAACAGATTTCTGTAGAATCCGGAATGTATTTCCTGAAAACAAGGCGATATTTTCTTAGATATTAATTATATTTGAATGTACTAATATTATTACATCGTAAATTTTTGTAACAAAAAAGACTGAAACTGAAAATGATGAGTGTTCAACTCGATAGATAGTATTATTGGTTGAGCTTCACAAAAAAATGGTACCAACATTTCAATTTTGAGAATTTTGGAATTTGGCAGCACTAATTCGGCCGTCATGGTGTAGTGGTATTAACTTGGACTGGATTTGTCCCACTTGAATTAGGTATTTGTGTTGTTTTTTTTATTTTTTTAAAGAATTGAGATTTGCAAATGATGTTGAACAATTTCGCACAATTCCCAATGATCTTCTAACGAAAAAAAATTAAGAATGGCAGATTAAAAACTATGTTTTTCAAAAAAAAAAGATTTTCTAACGAAAAAAAATCAAGAATGGCAGATTAAAGACTATGTTTTTGAAAAAAAATTATTTTAAAACGTAATTAATAATAATAAAGGAAGTATAATTATAAATTCTTTTGTTAGATATTTTTTTTTTTTCGTTCTATTTTTATATAAAAAATGTTTTATTAACTTTTTCATTTCTTGTTGCGAGAAAATCGAAAACTTAGAAATGAGGAACACTAATAGTACGTTCCATAAGTCTCGGGTACCCTCCACACAGGACAATACCTCAGTCCTGTGACAAATTTACTTTTGGAACTGACAGCTAAGTCCGATGATTGAGACAATTCCTGCAAAAAATTCGTTCCAAAATGCTACCGTATCACAAAACTTCTGCAAAGGGAAATTTTAAAATTTCCCATAACAACCTCAGTTCTGGGCGTACTTTTTTGTGCATTTTTTTCTAGGACAACAACAAATAATAACAAAATGGATATATTTTTAGAAAAAAAAATTATAAATAAAAAAATATTAAACCATATACTGACAAAAAATTTTATACAGGTTTTTTTTACAATTTGATTTTCAGTTTACATTTTACTATAGCTATTCTCACTTCCTTTATGATATTGCATAATGCCGAAAATTTCTCATGTATTTTGTTGGTTTTTTTTTCACTTGTGTAATATTTGTAAATTAACAACAAAATATTGGAAAAAAAATTATGGGCAAGTGGACGATACCTATGGCGGAGGATCTGATAATGGATTCTTTTAGAACTCGACGGAATAAGACGAAAAGATGAAATAAAAATTTGCGATATCTCGCTTAGTTTTCAAGATATCAAACATTTTATTCATTTAAATACAAATTCATAAAAACCAGTTTTCGTCTTATTACGTCGAGTTCTACAAGAATCTATTATCAGATGAAAAATAAATTAAGAAACTTCGTAAAGGGAGAACGGCAACATAAATTAGCATAATGTTAATAAGACATCAGCTGCTTGTAATTATTTGCATATACTTTTAATATTTGTTCACCAAATGCATGACACAAATGGGGAGTAAAAATACATGTTGAAGTGAGACAACATATTTAAAAATAAATTGTTCGTTCTTTTTCGCCCTATTAAAGAACTTGCAAGCGACATTCAGCTTGATTCACTACAATATGTGTACAATAAAAATTAACACGTTCACTCAATTTTTGTTCATGCATTTTAAATTTTTAATAGTTTTTATGTGTTTAGCTTAAAAATATTAAAAAATATAACAGAATTTTAGCAATTTCATTAAATTTGTATTTCTTTTAAACAAAATATAAGCAAATTATTAATAATTGTACAAATTAATCTTCATAAACTGAAAAGAACAAATGTCAAATTTTTTAACGATGCGCATATAAAATTTGTTAAGGTATATGATTTGAAAATTAAAAGGGTGGCAGTACCCTGTGCATAGGACTTTGCAGAAGGTATTCGTAGGACTTTGCAGAAAAGGGAAATCTTGCGTGGAGGGTACCCGGACTTATGGAACGTACTATAATACTGCGTTCCATAAGTCCGGGTACACTCCACACAAGATTTCCCTTTTCTGCAAAGTCCTACGAATACCTTCTGCAAAGTCCTATGCACAGGTTATTGCCACCATTTTAATTTTAAAATCATATACCTTAACAAATTTTATATGCGCATCGTTAAAAAATTTCACATTTGTTGTTTTCAGATTTTGAAGATTAATTTGTACAATTATTAATAATTTGCTTATATTTTGTTTAAAAGAAATACAAATTTATTGAAATTGCTAAAATTCTGTTTTATTTTTTTATGCTTTTAAGCTAAACACATAAAAACTATTAAAATGCATGAACAAAAATTGAGTGAATGTGTTAGTTTTTATTGTACACATATTCTACTCAATGATGCCAACTTAGGGAATTTTTCCCTAGATCTAGGGATTTTTTTGGCACTTTAGGAATTTTAAGGAATTTAAAGAATTCTAGGGAATTTTTCTAACAATCTAGGGAAAAATGGCAAAATCTAGGGATTTATTTTATTGTTTGAATTCTTTTTAATAATTTAAAACTTTGTTTGCAATCAAAAGTGTCAAGTATTTCTTGAAAAATATTAGTTTAATTTACTGAATATTGGGAACGTTATTTTCAATTTTTTTACAGTGTCTGGCAAGGTTGATAATAAATTTTGACAATTTGTTTTGTTTTTCCTTTGTTCTGTTGTTTGTATTTCATTCTTCTATTCGTCTATTCTGTTCTGTATCTGCTAAATGCTTTTCCTTTTCCTGTTCCGTTTTATTTTAAAAATTGATGATTGATTGATTTTGTTTTTGAAAATTTATAGTGTGACTGACTGGTGTCTGTCAATTTGTGAGATTTCTTCGTCATTTGGATTTGGTTGATCGTCAAATAAAAATAATTAAAAATATAATAATAAGAAATAAAAAATATTTTTTTTCTAATGCTGAAAAAAAATAAAAATTAATAAGATAGAGTTGTCTATTGATATGTAAGTTTTGTAAAATTTTTTAATTCATTTTATTATTTTTTTTTTAATAATTTTTTATTTTATTTTTTTGTAACCAAATGATCTCAAATAAAGTGTTTTTGATTAAAAAAAATTTTTTTTAGAAATCTTTTAAATCTAGGGAATTCTAGGGAATTTTTTTTACAGATCTAGGGAATCTTTCCAAAGACAAGTTGGCATCACTGATTCTACTGGATCAGGCTGAATGTCGCTTGCAAGTTCTTTAATAGGTTGAAAAAGAACGAATAATTTATTTTTAAATATGTTTGTCTCACTTAAACATGAATTTTTACTCTTTATTCACTAGTGATTCACCGATGAAAAAGTATTTCTATTTTGGAAATTCGTGTCATGTATTTGGTAAACAAATATTAAAAGTATATGCAAATAATTACAAGCAGCTGATGTCTTATTAACATTATGCTAATTTATGTTTGTCGTTCTCCCTTTACGAAGTTTCTTAATTTAATTTTCATAGTTTGTGGCTTTTAGGATACCTACGGCGGATCTGGTACTGGGTTCTTGTAGAACTCGACGGAATAAGACGAAAAGATAAAATAAAAATTTTCGATGTCGCGCTTTGTTTTCGAGATATCACAATTTAAAACCGGTTCTTATGAATTTGTATATAAATGAATAAAATGTTTGCTATCTCGAAAACTATGCGATATATCGCTAATTTTTATTTTTCCTATTTCCAATATGATTTCATATTTCATCTAAAATAAAAAAAAAATATAATTAAAAAAATTTGATAATGAAAAATTAGCAGTAAAACCTATCTGTGAAATCTGGAATGATAATTTCGTAATTTTCATTAATGTTTTCTGAAAATAAATAATAATTATTTGATTTATTTATTTTTTTTTATTAAAAATTAATCTCTCACTTACCCATTTTGTTATTATTTGTTATTGTCCTATAAAAAAATGCACTAAAAAGTACGCCCAGGACTGAGGTTGTTATGGGAAATTTCTAAATTTCCCTTTGCAGAAGTTTTGGGGTAGCGTAGCATTTTGGAACGACTTTTTGAAGAAATTGTCTCAATCATCCGAAAGTAGCTGTCAGATATTATCCTTCCAAAAGTAAATTTGTCTCAGAGGACTGTCGTTGTCGTTGTCGCCACAATTGTTTTTACTACATTAGAGCAGTGATGCCAGATTGAAAATTTAAAAATACCTACAGCAAGCAAAAAATTTCCCTATTTTCCCTATGTTATATAGATAATTTTCCCTACATTTTACCCTACATTATTTTTTATAAAAATACTGATATTTAGTTTTTTTTTCAAATTTTTTAAATAAAAAATTGATTTTTCATGTTTTTTTATGAGATCTTTTTTATTTTTATATATCAAAAAATTACAAATTCATTTTCAGTAACATTTAGATTTAGCATTAATTGTATAAAAAAAATAATCATTATTATTAATTTTATAATTATAATTAATTAATACTAAATTTTACTAAACAAAAAAAAATTCATTAAAAAAGTAAGGAACATATCGTCTGCTCAGAAATGAAACAACGTATGATATTTATACGTCATTATTAGATAATAGCACCATTCGATTCCTCGTACTTGATTTTATAAGTACAACTATTTTGCTATATTCTTAATGTTGATTAAAATGTGTTTTTTAGATGAAAATTTTACGTTACTTGATATTTTTCCATACATTTTTTTTAATTTTCAAATCTTTAAACTCAATTACTCGAAACTATACTTTTCATTATACATCGTTTCATTTCTGAGCAGACGATATATACTTTATAGTATTAATTATATAAAAAAATAAATATTGCATTTGAAATTATTAATATTTGCAATCAATTTAAAAAAAAAAATATTGGCCAACCAACATGATAAAAAATCCCTACATTTTTTAACATTTGAAAAATCTATCCTTTTTTACCTACAGTGTCTTTTTATGACATAATTTCCCTACATGTAGGGAATATTCCCTACGTCTGGCATCACTGCATTAGAGGTAAAAACGTTTAAAAATTCTGAATACTTTTTAAGCTAAAAAAATTTAGTGGCATAATGGCTTTTAGTTTATTTCAAAATGGCTAGATTTACAACACTGATTGCCAGATGATTTTTACTATATTTTATGCTGTTACCACAATTCCGGTTACAACTATCCCTAAACAAAAAGCAGTGAATCACCAATGTGTCATCAGTGAGCTTTGTTTTTTTCTTCAATGAATTTACTAGTGAATTATGAATGGGCTTGGGAAAAATTTCATTGGTTTCCCCTTCTAACTACTACTACATACAAACATCTATCTCTTTTAATATTAGACAAAATATGCTTACATTCATTAGTAATTCACCAGTGTTTCACTACCCACCTTCACTATTTTTTCACTATCTATCTTCATTGCCTTTTCACTACCTACATTCATTACCTTTTCACTACTTACCTTCATTGCATTTTCACTACCTACCTTCATTGCTTTTTTTTTAAATAATAAATGAAACATTTGGTTCATCCTCAAACAAATTTTAAAATTAAAGTTTATTATAAATGTGGGTGGCCATATACCTACATTTATAACAGATTCTAAATTTAAAATTTGTTTAAAGTTTTTATTAAATTTTTTTCTTTTTTCATACAAAACCTAGCCTTTAAAAAGATTTGAAATCAGGAACACCCATTTAGGATCCACAAACAACTGAAAGAAAAATATACCACTTTAAAAATTATTTACATTAGTACGTATAGATTCTTACCATATAAAATTCTTTTGAATAAATTAAGGGCATTTAGGCTTCTTTTCGCTGAAGAACCATTTCATCGCCACTGAAGTCCTCATTACTTTAAAGATCAGATACGTCCTCATTTCCAATTTTGGAATCAGAAACATTATCCCATTGCATTATAGTCAACTCATCAAATTGAGGACTATGCTCAATTCGGGCGAAGTTGTCCATTTGGGTACCGTAATTCATCTTGCTTTTGTTGTTCACAAGTTTGTACACAGAATTTAAGAAAGTTTTTTTTTCAACATTTCGAACACAGTTTCTTAATATCTCTTTTTTTTGAGGTGCGTGATAACCCTATTTCTTAATTTTAATGAAAAAATTAAAATATTTTAGTTTTTTGTTTAATAACTTAATTAAATCAAATACTTTCCACAATCATTTAGGATTTAATTTTAAAAAAGTTATAATATTAGGGTTTATATTTTTAAATGTACCTAGTTAAAACAATTTCTTACCTCTTACTCTTTTATTATAGGTAGATGATTTTTTTTTCATGTTATGTTCTTTTATAATTACCTATATTATTTATTTAAGTTTTTTAAAAGTTTTTGATGAATCAAAATTTTTTATTCACATTAAATAATTAATTTTTTTTCAACTTTTTGGCTTCAGAATGCCAAAGTGAGATAACAGAATCGGAAAAAAATATTGCTATCAATGTGTCTTACTTTTCCGATAAAAGTTCACTGATAAAAGTTCACCAGTGAATCACTATTGCTCAGTACGTTATAGTAAATAGTAAATACATTCAAGTTTTATTACATATAAGATGAAAAAAAACCAACACATTCATAACAAAATTCATTTACATGTATTTGTGACCGATGAAACTGGTGAAGAAATTTTAGCAGGGATATTATCAGCGACAATAATGTATGAAAAAAAAGCAGCGTGGCTTAAATCATGTTTCTCTTTGTTGCCCGAAAAGTTTAACCTGACATAATTTTTTCAAATATGCCTGAAAAATTTCATGTTTATTAGTACACATATCCCCCGTTTAACACGGTACTCGTTTAACACGTTTTCGATCTTACACGGTTTTTATTCATAGTTAATATTTTTTTATTTATATGAATTACATATTTTTTTGTTTTTATGAATAAGATATTTTTAAGCATATTTTTTATTTTAGAAATAAATTGAATAATTTTTATGTTTCTATGATTAAATTGGTATTATTATATTTTATTAAATATATTATTATATTATATTTTATTAAATATACTCGTAACTCGTATTTTGTATGAAATAAATGACTGATTTTTCGCTTTACACGGTTTTCCTATATAAAAATTAATTTTTCGAGTTGCACGGTTTTATGAAGAACGTATCTCCCGTGTAAAACGAGGGATATGTGTACTTCTTCTGAAAAGGAATTGGAATAAAAATATTCTACATGCATTGCATTAATGGAATTTAATGTCAAAAATACTAACAACTCAATTACAAATTACTTCAAAAAAAAAAAATCTGTATTAGTTAAAAGAGCATTTTCAAATATGCCTGCAAAATTTGACATTAGTATTTCTTCCGAAAAGAAAGTGTAATAAAAATATTCCTCCTGCATTTCATTAGTGTAATTTGGGGGATGGAAATAAGGCCGCAGGAAATAAGGCCGCGACGTTTTTTTGTTGCGGTCTTATTTCATTTTGAAAAATGAAATAAGGCCGCGAAGATTTTTTCGCGGCCTTATTTCGTTTTTCAAAATGAAATAAGGCCGCGTAAAAATCCTCGCGGTCTTATTTCATTTTGAAAAATGAAATAAGACCGCAAAAAATTCCTCGCGGCCTTATTTCGTTTTGAAAAATGAAATAAGGCCGCGACAAAAAAAAACAATTATTCGGAGGGCTAATTTCATTTTTATAAACGAAATAAGGCCGCGTAATCTTGTGAGGTGAGCACACAGGGCAGGGGGCAGCAGGGCGGCGGGCGGGCGGTTGGTCAGTGGGATTTGCGGCGCTAGCCGCAAATCCCACTGACCAACCGCCCGCCCGCCGCCCTGCTGCCCCCTGCCCTGTGTGCTCACCTCACAAGATTACGCGGCCTTATTTCGTTTTTCAAAATGAAATAAGGCCGCGAAAAAATCCTCGCGGCCTTATTTCATTTTTCAAAATGAAATTAGCCCTCCGATTAATTTTTTTTTTTGTCGCGGTCTTATTTCATTTTTCAAAACGAAATAAGGCCGCGAGGAATTTTATGCGGTCTTATTTCATTATCTACAAAATAGGTGCATGTGGAACATTTTTATTCAGAATACATATTTGTATTCCAAAAACTTTTTGAAAATTAGTACTAATAATTAATAAATGAAATATTTTCGCTTTCAATCGAAAACAAAAAATAGTATTTTTTAATTTAAGAAACCCGCAATTTTCTAATTTTGTCCTTTTCTTGTTTCGCAATTTTTTTTTTATTGAATCTTTCTCCTAACTTAGCTTTTTCCATTTGGCATTTTGAAATAATTAATTGATTTTTTAGATCACTTATCAATTTGAACAACCCTGAATGACGTTTACCCGCTAAGCATTTTAATCGTCTATGGCAGTGGTGTCCAACACAGTCGCCACATGTGGCGAATAGACTTTATGAATGTGGCGAATCCAGCACTGAAATATTTTTTATATTAAATAAAATTTTCGCACCAAGACTTAAGACAAATTAAAAAAAAACACTATTTTTGCCAGTCAAAAAAGCAAAAACAAATCAAGAAATTTATTTAAAAAAAAAAATGCGACAAAATAATAACTATTCTATATTAATGAACTTGTGGTGGCAAATGCGAAAATGAAAAAAAAAAAAAAAACAAAAAAAAATTGTCAAATTTTGGATTTTGTTATCTTAATAATAACTTGTTAATTACAATGATACAATAATTAATGAATTTTTTATAAATACATACATATTTTAAGTGGCGAATGAAATTATTTAAAAATAGCGATTGTGGCCACAAACAAATTTCTGTTGGACACCGCTGGTCTATAGTCTATGCCAAGCCCGTAATTGGTTTGAGTCCTTGGAAAGCTCTCAGTATTGAATTCAAATTAAGTTTTCAACAGTTTACACAAAAAAATATACGTACAGAATTTCTGTATTGGAAAAATAAAATAAAAAATTATGCGCGCGCGCATAATTTTGCAATACAGAATTTTGTAATACAGAATTTTGCGGTACATAATTTTACAATACAGTATTTTGTCTAACAGAATTTTGTCTATACAGAATTATGCAATACAGAATTTTGTTAATACCTTGATACTGTTAGTTGTGATATTTAAATCGTGTAAAACAGTTATTTTTAAATTTGCTATAATTCACACCCATTTTGTCATTACCGTGGTAAGTGTTTTTTAATTGAAATAATAAAAAATATTTTAATCAGTTTTATTTAGATTTCTCTGTTTTTTTCATTAATTTAATTCATTAAAAATTTTAAATATTTCGAATTAATGAAAAACTGTTTTTTTGTCATTACCGTGGTGTCATTCCCGTGGTTTGTTTGCTTACACGGGAATAAGTTGATCGGCACAAACTCTTTGAAAAATCGAAAAATTCGAAATTTTTTCTTAATTCTAAGCTTAAGTCTTATAAGAGAATAGAATGGAAAGAGAACATTAATAATTCCAAAAGAACAATTTTGATTAAACCAATCAAAATTGTAGGTGGAGTCAGAAAATAAGCAGAAGGGGCCTTTTGGTAATTTTGAATAAAATAATTAATTGAAATTGGATATTTATAATTATATTGAAGACAGGAAATATATACAGTTGTAAATTGCTACAACTGTATAAACTCGAGATTAAGGAAAAGGTAAGTAAATAAAGAAACGTAGAGGTGAGTATGAAATAAGGAAAAAGGGTGCAACAAAGTACAAATACAAAATATTTCAATTTAAAAGTGCAACCTGGTTCTTTTGTTGACCTGTACTTACTGGTGATAATGAAGTATGCGATATTACAATTTTTTTTTGTTATAGAGCATTGGTGCCCAATGTGTTATAGCCACGGGCCATTTCAAAAAAAATCGGCGGGTTTGGGGCCAAATATTAAAAAATCATTCTTTCAACTTAGCCCTACATATTACAAATAAATGACATGTCTTGATATTTTAAAAAAATTTATTGAAAACATTAAAAAAAAATAAATTTTATTATGAATTTTGCGCTTCTTGTTCATTCATATCATTTTAGTTCACTATAATTCAGTTAAAAATATAAGCACTGCACTATGTTAATTATAATGTGTCAATATATATATTTTTTGTGAAAGTATCTCAAGTCTGTTTTGAATTTAATAGACATCCAAGCTTTAAATGTAAAAAATAAGCCTTTTATATTTTTCTAATTACTATTAATTATGCATGAATCCGTATACTAATCCAATACTCTTGCTACTTGGGAGTAGGGTTTCTGAAACCGAACTACTCGATTTCGAATTCGCTGAACCTTTAACGTAAGATTCGGATTCGAAGTTCGGTTCCTGATCTATCTAAAAATTCTAAAATTCAAAAATATTGTACCAGTGAAAATATTGTACCAGTAATTTACTGTGTATAAAAATACTGGCAATAGAAAATTTGCAAAAATTGTTCAACGCTCTAAGTTCAATTAAACCGACTTCAACGGACTCTGCAATAGCTTTTTCCGTTGCTGCCAATTTTTGCACCAAAATCAGGTCGAAATTATCTGATAAATCTTTTAATTCGTTGTTATTTTTTAAATTTTATTGCTTACGACAAAAGAAATAAATACTTTTTGTTCAATATTATATGTAATTAAATACTTAATTGAATCAAATATTAAAACAGAACTTCTTACTTTAAGCGCTATTTAAAGGTAGTACAGAGATCGGGTAAAATAGGTTTTTTCATATAATCATATAATCTTTACAGACGCGATCGTCATCAGGGTAGTGATGCAACCACAGTTGGTGGTGGAGTTGCAGTAGCTGTGAAAGGCTGCTTTGATTCTGAGAGAATTTTGATCCCTGCTGATGATTTAGAAATTTTATGTGTTAAGGTTAAGCTATCCAATTTTTGTTTGTATATTTTAGCTGTATATTTACCACCTAAAACAGGTGATGCTAGAAAAAATTTACACCTTAGCTTGATTAACTCACTTGATTTTTTTAGTGATATTATTTCTGAATCAGATAGAGTATTGTTTTTGGGAGATTTCAACTTGTCTGCGACTGTTTGGCTCGTTGATCCTGAATGCGACTGTTTTTATCCTACATCTTCATGTTCAGTTGAATCCATCTTAACTGATCATTTGTTGTCACTCAATTTTGAACAAAATTCTTCAGTTAAAAATGTGAATGATAAACAATTAGATCTTGTTTTTTCTATAAATTTGTCTTCTATTTTAATTACTCATTGTGCAGATTCATTGCTGCCGGAGGAAAACCACCATCCTTCTCTTGTTATTAGTCTAGATATTGGTCATTCTCCGAATGAACTAATGGTGGAAAACAATTATTCCTTTAATTTTAGTAAAGCCGATTATGTAGGAATGAATAACTCTCTCAGTCTTTTAGATTGGAGTTTTTTACAATCTCAAAACATGGAACAGGCTACTAAAGAATTCTACTCTATTATTTTCAAATTGTTTATTGAGTACGTACCATTCAAATCTAGTCGCATTCGTAATTTCTCCCCGCCGTGGTATACTGATGAGTTGAGATCTCTCAGAAACAAGCGTAATATGTTATGGAAAACATATTGTAGTGATAGGAGTGAATATACACTTGGTCAATATTTGTGTATAAAGGAGGATTTTCGAAGGCTTTCTATTAACTGCCATTCTAACTATTTGCTAAATCTAGAAAATGATCTCAAGTTAGATCCAAAACAATTCTGGAACTTTGTTAACTTGAAAAGAGGTTCTTCTTCATATCCAACAACTCTCCATTACAATGATGTCAGTAGTGATAATAATTATATTATTGCTAATCTCTTCGCTGATTTCTTCAAATCTTCTTTTGAGGCCGTCCCTACTTCGCGTTCGCCTCAAGTTGACTCTGTCAACTCATATTCTTTTCTTTCAAATTTTAATTCGTATATATCTAAAACTGAAATCTCCAAACATATCCAGAAATTAAAAAAATCAAACACAGTAGGACCAGATGGCATTCCTACCGTTTTCTTGATGGAATGTGTAGATAAATTAATTGAACCACTTTATATTCTATTTAATATGTCTATTTCTTTATGTTGCTTCCCTAATATTTGGAAAATATCCTATATTATTCCACTTCATAAAAAATCCAATAAAGCACATATTCAGAATTATAGGCCTATCGCCCGACTGTCTTGCTTGCCTAAACTATTTGAGTCAATTATTTCTGACAACCTTCAATTTTTCATCAAGCCTATTATTTCTGATAGACAACATGGTTTCGTTCGTGGGAAGTCAACTACCACTAACCTTTTAGACTTTACGTCTTTTTGTAATAGTAAATTTCTTTCCGGAAATTATGTCGACTGTATTTTTACAGATTTTTCGAAAGCTTTTGACAAATTATGCCACAAAACCCTAATTTGTAAATTGAACAAAATGGGCTTTCATTCAGCTTTTGTCGATTGGATATATGATTACTTATCTAATCGTTATTATCAAGTTTCTTTTAATAACTTCTTATCAGCACCGTTTTTGGTAAATTGTGGTGTTCCACAAGGTAGTCATCTTGGTCCTATTTTCTTTATTTTATTTATAAATGATCTTCCAAATATATTAAATTCATCTGAAGTTCTTATTTACGCAGATGACGCAAAAATTTTCAAGTCCATAACTAGTTATTCCGACTGCATTGACTTGCAAAATGATATCGAATCATTTTGTAATTGGTGTACCTCAAATAATCTTCAATTAAACGTTAATAAGTGTGACTCAATGTCATTCTGTAGAAAGAAGAACATTTTTGATTTTCAATACAGTGTTGGATCCTCTACTTTAACAAGGGAAGTAGAGACCACTGATCTTGGAGTTTTGTTGGATGAAAAGTTTAATTTTATTAAACATATCGATTTTGTTACAAGTAAGGCACTGCGTGTTCTTGGTTTTATCAAGAGGCAATCTAAACAATTCAATGATCCATATGTTATGAAGCTTCTATATTCTTCTTTTGTTCGTCCCATATTGGAATATTCTTGCCAGGTCTGGAATCCATTCTACGCTACTCATATCTCTAGATTGGAATCGGTTCAAAAAAATTTCCTTCGTTTCGCTTTAAGGCGCCTCAATTGGCAGGATAATTTGAATCTACCTCCATACACTCACAGACTTCAACTTCTAAATTTCCCAAGTCTGGAGAATAGAAGAGCTTATTTGTCGTTCAGCTTTATCCATAAAGTCATCGAAGGAAAAACGACAAGTAGCTGTTTAATGTCTAACTTATTTTTCAATGTGCCCTCAAGAAGTCTTAGAAGTTTTGATGTCATTTGTATTCAATTTTCCAGAACCAATTATGGTCAATATAGCCCTCTTAACTCCCTATTCAAGATTTATAACCGATACCAATTCCTGCTTCAGTTATACGTTTTCGAAAGTCCTTCTTTTAAAAGTAAATTTTATTATACTATTTTGAATAATTCAAACTAAGGGATACATTATTTAATAGTAAATGTTACTGATTTGTATATATTTTTACATCCCTTATTAAATTAATTGTATATATATTTAATTTTAATATCATTATATTTTTTATTCGCTTGTATTAAGCATTTTAAATAAATAAATAAAAATTTTTCCGGAGAAAAATGCTAAGTAATAGTAGATTACAATACATGTTAAGAAAATTTGTTATTCTTGCGAGTTGTGTATACACACAAACACATAGACACGAGTCATGTTTATATCACGAGACCGAAGGTCGAGTGATATAATATTGACGAGTGTCTATGTGTTTGTGTGTATACACAACGAGCTGTATAACAAATTTGATTAACATGTATTGTATACTGCTTTAATGTGCATGGGAGAGGGAGTTGAAAACAATACATTTACAATGAAAAAAATAAACAAAAAAGTTCAAAATGAAGCAAGGAAATAAAATTTAATTAATACGGAAGTAAATTTATTTCTCGAAATGATTTCAAACCGGATGATTTAAGATCAGCTAATTCCTAAAATACTAAAAAAAAATTAGTAATTTTTCCAAAAAAAATTATTCATTTTCTTTTTTGCAAAAAAAAAAAACGAATAATTTTTTTTTTAAAAATTACTAATTTTTTTTTTAGTATTTTAGGAACTAATGGTCTTCTTTAATTTTATTTAATTTTATTTTTAATTATTAAAAAAAATAATAATAATTTTATAATTATTTTTTTTTATAATTAAAAATAAAATCAAATAATAATTATATAATTATAATTATAATTACAATAAATAATCTCCTTGTTGCTGCCATTTTCCTCGTTTGTTGATAAAAGAATAAAAAATTCTTGACATTTGACAGACAGCAAACTTTATAATAACAACAAAGATATTTTCAGGGTTACCATTGTTCTATTTTTATTCATTTTGTTTTTTTGAATAAAAATAAGTGCAATTTTTGAAGTGTGGTTTAAATTTTTGTACTAAAATCCAACCACACTCGTTTAAAAATTTAGTAGTAGAGGTTCGAAGATCCTTTAAAAATAGTAGATTGAAACACATGTTAAGAAAATTCATCGACTGATCGACTGGCCGCTTTTTAGAAAAAAAAAAATAGCCGCGTATTTTTTTATTGGTTCATCTTTTTTTTTTTTTGTTTGCTCAGAGGTAAAATATAGATTAGCTCAGAGGGAAAATATAGATTTTTAGCATTATAAACTAAGCTTTGTTTGACATTGATATGATGCATGTGAGAGGCATACATTTGCAATTTTTTTTTTTTTTTTTTGGTATTTGTCTGTATTGAAATATTGTGAGTGTGAGTGATATTATTTTTGTTTATAGTATTACGCAGTTCAAAATGAAGAATGTAAATACAATATAGAGCAATGTAAATACAATTTACATCACAGGGAAATGTAAATACAATTTACATTCCTCTATAATTGCATGTGTATTGCTGCATGTAATGGACCATTTACCGAGCTAAATTTGGGAATGTAAATACAACTTACCGAAGCCCTGCGCTTTAAAATATTTTAATGCGCAGGGCTTTGGTAAGTTGTATTTACATTCGCAAATTTAGCTCGGTAAATGGTCCATTACATGCATCAATACACATGCAATTATAGAGGAATGTAAATTGTATTTACATTTCCCTGTGATGTAAATTGTATTTACATTGCTCTATATTGTATTTACATTCTTCATTTTGAACTGCGTAATACTAGAAAAAAAATAATATCACTCACACTCACAATATTTCAATACCGACAAATACCAAAAAAAAAAAAAAATTGCAAATGTATACCTCTCACATGCATCATATCAATGTCAAACAAAGCTTAGTTTATAATGCTAAAATCTATATTTTCCCTCTGAGCTAATCTACATTTTCCCTCTGAGCAAAAAAAAAAAAAAAAAAAAAAACCAATAAAAAAATACGTGGCTATTTTTTTTTTTTTCTAAAAAGCGCCCAGTCGATCAGTCGATGAATTTTCTTAACATGTGTTTCAATCTACTATTTTTAAAGGATCTTCGAACCTCTACTACTAAATTTTTAAACGAGTGTGGTTGGATTTTAGTACAAAAATTTAAACCACACTTCAAAAATTGCACTTATTTTTATTCAAAAAAACAAAATGAATAAAAATAGAACAATGGTAACCCTGAAAATATCTTTGTTGTCATTATAAAGTCTGCTGTCAATTGTCAAGTAAGAATTTTTTTTTCTTTTATCAACAAACGAGGAAAATGGCAGCAACAAGGAGATTATTTATTGTAAATATAAATTATAATTATATAATTATTATTTGATTTTATTTTTAATTATAAAAAAAAATAATTATAAAATTATTATTATTTTTTTTAATAATTAAAAATAAAATTAAATAGAATTTAAGAAGACCATTAGTTCCTAAAATAATAAAAAAAAAAATTAGTAACTTTTCTAAAAAAAAATTATTCGATTTTTTTTTTTGCAAAAAAGAAAATGAATAATTTTTTTTGGAAAAATTACTAATTTTTTTTTAATATTTTAGGAATTAGCTGATCTTAAATCATCCGGTTTGAAATCATTTCGAGAAATAAATTTACTTCCGTATTAATTAAATTTTATTTCCTTGCTTCATTTTGAACTTTTTTGTTTATTTTGTTCATTGTAAATGTATTGTTTTCAACACCCTCTCCCATGCACATTAAAGCAGTATACAATACATGTTAATCAAATTTGTTATACAGCTCGTTGTGTATACACACAAACACATAGACACTCGTCAATATTATATCACTCGACCTTCGGTCTCGTGATATAAACATGACTCGTGTCTATGTGTTTGTGTGTATACACAACTCGCAAGAATAACAAATTTTCTTAACATGTATTGTAATCTACTATTATTCAATTTTTCTTCATTTGTACATAATTAAGTACACAGATCTGGGAAAAAATCTGGCATGTAAAAAGTTTTTACAGATATTTCGAATACATAACAGAATTTAAAACTTCTGTTTTGTAGATATTTCGAAAATAATTTGTCAAAATTTTTCCTACAATTTATTTACCTAGGCACAGTGCGGCGGGATGGAGTGGGATGCCATCCCGGTACTTCTAAATAATTCTAAACTCATCCCACCACTTCTTAGGATGGAAAAATGCATCCCGGAACATATTTTTTTAAAATTTTAAATAATTTTTTTTATGAATTTTAAAAATGTTTGTTAAAAAAAAATTAAAAATAATTTTAAATGAGGCTTTTAAAATTCAAATAGTAATAGTAAATAGTAGATATTTTGGTTACTAATTGGCCATGTAGTTATTTTTTTTGTAACAATTTTCGCAGCTTTTCGTAAATTTCAATTTTTACCCGATCAAATTTTGAATATTCTCCATCTGTAGTTAACTTCCAAATTTTGTTTGAATTTTTTTTTTTTATATTGTTAAATTTTTTAATAAAAAAAAGAAAAATTGTTGAACAGCAGGAGATATAAAGGCGGAGGGAGAAGAGCATTTGAATGAATGTACTTAGTACATTAAGCCAAGATAGGACATTAACATATAAATATAACAGTTAAAGAAAGTGGAGTAGGATGTTCTATGTGCAGTTCATTAAAGATTTAGGAATAACAAAGACACAACGCAAGGGTTGAAGCTGTTAAAATTAAAATAAAGTTGCTTGGATGAGTCATTTTCCTACTAAAAAAGGACAAAACGAAAGAAAACCCCAAGAGCCTCAACCTGCTCTTACACGAAAAAACTATTCATTTTAAATTACCATAAGTTTTCACTAACATTTTTCGCGCCATACATGTGCGCCGTAAAATTATTTTGCGCCGAAAAAAGCGCCCGGCTAACGGAAAAGTACCAATTTTTTTTTAGTCAATCATTTTGAATATTGACAAATTAAACAATTATCACATGATTTTTTCGAAAATAAGATTTTTGTCCTTTATTTTTCCACCTATTTTTCTATTAAATTTTTACCCGATCTGTGTACTAGGTACCTTTAAATAGCGCTTTAGTAAAAAATTACTTTTAATAAAAATTTAACGAATTCGAAGGGTTCGACGAATTTCGAAATTTAATACTCGGATTCGACGAACTTTATTTTCCCGAGTTTTCAGAAACCCTACTTGGGAGCCAAATTAAAAATAAAAAAAAAAAAATTTTCTGTTTAAGAATTATTATTGTACGAAATAAAAAATTAATATAAACAAATTATAAGAAAAATTGTATTTTATATTCTTTTTAATTTCTTAAAAAGGTATATAATTTTATGAAAATTTGAAGTAGATGTATTAACCAAAAAATTTAAAACGAGCCAGACAAAAAGGCTTAGCGGGCCGTAGTTTGGGCACCACTGTTATAGAGGAATAATGTATTATGTATTATCTCTTCTGCTCTAAGCTATGGAAAATTTTAATTCGGAATATAAATTTTTGTGCTTTTATTTAAATTCTAGGCTCGTTTGTTCAAGAATGTCGTCAGTCATTTGTAAAGATGCTGGCACTTTATATATCGTCTGCTCAGAAATGAAACGATGTATAGTTTTGATAATGAAAAGTATAGTTTTGAGTAATTTAAGTTTAAAGATTTGATAATTAAAAAAAATGTATGGAAAAATATCAAGTAACGTAAAATTTTCATCTAAAAACACATTTTAATCAACATTAACAATATAGCAAAATAGTTGTACTTATAAAATCGAGTACGAGGAATCGAATGGTGCTATTATCTAATAACGACATATAAATATCATACGTTGTTTCATTTCGGCGACGATATTACTGCTTAAAGCTAGAAAATATTTTAATAGGGTCAAGATGTCAAAATTTATTTAATATTATTTTGGTATATCAGAGTGGTTATTATGAATTACGATATAACGGAAAATTTTTACGACAATTCTATTCTCCTTTCCATTCGAATGTAATTAGAAATCTAAATTCATTGAGTTTCATAGAATTTTAAAATAGGATGGATATTCATATGTTTTTACGTTAGATCGTAATTCATAATAATCCTCCGGATAATCCATTGATGGTTCAAAAACATATCCATTTTGTGGTACAGTCGAATATACGTGGCACCAGATCGTTGTAACTATTTAAGAATAAAAAGAATAAAAATACGATTTTTATAAATTATAAGGTAATGTAAAAGAAATAGAAAATAAATTAAATTTTCGTTTGAACACAATAATCATATGATTAATTTGAATGTCAAATAAATTCTTAACTATATGTAAATACTATAATAGTAATTAATAATATACTCTTATCCATTTTAGGTACAGATTGAATTCTAATTAATTTAAAAAAATTAAATACATAGTTCATTAAATCCGCAGAACATTTTCTTTAAATTAGCTTCTAGATTCGAACTTTTGTTTTTTTTTTTTAAAGAACTTAGCTTTTAAGTCAATAACATAATATTGTAAAAGTTTTTCCAAAATTTCATAATAAAATTCAAATATTTTTTCTTATAATCATCAATAAATTATCCAATTAAAAAATATATATTTCTTTCACTTTAAATAAAAAAAAAAAAACAAAAGGAATAAAAAATATATTTTATAATTTTTTGATTATGTTCATTTTCGTGCAAAAAAAATTAATTTCATCTACAGAAGGGTGCAACAATTTAATTTTTATTAATATTTAATTGATATATACTCGTAGAAGAAAAAGAATTTAGGGGGCTCGAAATTTCTTTTTATGCCTGTATACTTTGAATGAGTTTATTAAAGAAATATATATTTTCTTTTACAATATTTCGCTTTAATACCATCAATAAATTTGTGTATTGAATGAAATTTGTTAAAATTTTATGCATTATTAAACTATTTATTTAACAAAACTTGCAGAAAAACTTGGACTAAATACAAATATTTTTTTTAAAAAAAAATACAAAGTCAACGCATTTTGTTTTCCACTCTTTACACTCATGAATCATTAACTTTGATAATAGTTAGAGGTTGGTCGCAAAAAAAAACTTCACATACTACAAAAGGCAAGGTGAATTTTTGATTTAAACTTTGCGGGTATGGTGCATTATGAATTCCTTATACGCGGCCAAACTGTCATCAACATGGAATATTATTTGAGCGTTTTGCGTCGTTTGCGCGAAGCTATTCGCAAAAATAGGCCAGAATTATGGACCGAGAACTTAGTTTTTGCACCACGATAATGCTCCGTCTCATAATGCATTTGTTCGTCGTAACCTTTTCGCCAAAACCTCAACGCATACGTTCCACAATCAACGAATTCCCATGATTTAGCTCCGTGTCACTTCTGGCTATTTAAAAAACTCAAAAGACCGTTTCAAGTTCACAGAAGTTATTCAACGTGAATCGCTGCGTCAACTGAATGCTATTCCAGAAAATGAATTTAGCAACTGTTTCGAGAAGTGTATTTTGTCTGAGGGGGATTACTTTTAAACAGAACAAATTGACTTAAAATTAATAAAGATTTTTCATTTTATAACAAAATTCACTTAAATGTTTGCCCGCAGTATAGTATTTTACATAATTATCTTGTAATTTATTTTCCTTGTCAAAAAATTGTACGAACAAAATATATTTATGCTAAACAGTATTTTTTTTTTTTTATTTTGAAAATATAAGATTTATAGTAGAGATATAGTCAACGTAATTCACGCGCGTACACAGTGTTTTTTTTTACCTGTTATGTTCAACGCCGTTCAATCGCGAAAAATAAATATAAAAAAAAATCAAAATTTAAATACTTTTAGGAATTTGAAATTTAATATTATTTTAAAATTTTTTTTTTTTTTTTAATTTAAATATATTTTACAAAATTATTACAAAATTAAAATTAATTCACTTTTTTATTTATTTATTTATTTTTTTTTGTTCAAAATAATATTTTTTTTCCATAGCAACGAAATAAATAATAACAATACAAATGTTTTGACAATCTACGGCGTAAATACTGGGAAAGTTAAAATATTTGAACTTTTACGTGCGTAAGCTACGTTTTACGTCGTTGCTTATAACATCTCTCATATATTTTCATACAATTTGATTTTTTACGTGTGTACACCCCCGTGAATTACGTTCACCATTACTCTAGTATTAATATTATGAATATTAAAATTTTCGATCCAATACTATGAAAAAATCGAATTTATAATTCAGGTACATTATAAAAACATATATTTTTTTTAAGAGAATTTTATAAAGAAAAATATTGAGCAAATAACTTTTAATATATATGTTGACTCGTATATATATATATAATATATGTATATACCTATATAATTTGTTTATTTTATTTTTTTATTTTGAACTATAAAGTGCAAATTATTAACTGAAATGGCAATAAAGAGCAAATGGTACTGCTTATAATAATTTCGAAATTTAATTGTCGTATTAAAATAAATTTGCCATCAAATAGTAGGTATATACAAAGTTTCTTTTCACAAAAGTTTTTCCTTTAATTTTAATAAAGTTAACTCAATAAGTAATTATTAATTATTATTATTATTATTTTTACGTAAACCTGTATGCTGATGTATGTATACACACAATTTTTGTTTCTTCTTATTTAGAATTTTTATTTTAACTTAAATTCGATAACGTTAATGAAACATTTTCAGAGATTTATTATTGGTTTTTAATTATTTTTGTTAAAATTAATTAACAAAATAAATCTATATTATAGAAATTTTAATTACACTATGATGTGGAAATTGAAAATTAAAGAAAATGAGCAAAATATTACCAAAAAATTTACTATTAAATTGAAAATAAATTAATTTATTCCAAGTAAATCAAATATTTAAATTTAAAAATTAAGATGATTTAAATCCTATAGACAAAATTTGGAGAAGTGCGAGTGAGTGAGATTGTAACCGCAACATCAACTTTAAATTGAATGATGTTCTGGAATTAGCAAAAGAGGAATTCAACAAAATAATAAGTGCCAATGATTAGAAGGATGTATGCGAGCATATTGAAGAGGAGCAAAATTACAGAAAAACAGATATTTCATTGAATACATTTACCGATTATTACTTTAAATAGCTCTAGCAGCTTGAAAGACTTTGAGACATATTATAAATCAGTTAATGAACGTGGATCAGTTCCTAAAAAAGAAAAGAATTGAATTAAAATTTATTGAATTAAAAATAATGTATAATTTCATATTTCCTATTAAAATAATAATGTTGCTTATTATGGGAAACTAAAATATTATTATGAGAATGATCGATTTCTAAGTAGCCCATTACGCTTATATGAAATTAAAAAAAAAAAAAACAAAAATTTGCACTTGAATAAGGAACTGATATTAAAGAAACTATTTAAAAAAAAACAAAAATTTGCACTGAAATAAGGAACTGAGATTAAAGAAACTATTAGTTTATCTTATTTTAATATTTTTTAAAAATTATAAAGTATGTATAAGAATGTTAGTTATTTTTGCAATTTAATATTAATAAACTTTTAAGCCAATTTTTTTTACCGATTGGTGTTATCAAAATTCCGTAACATGTAAAAAAATGTTCATGCTTCCTTATATCAAATTACGATATACTAGGTACGTTTTTACAAACAAATTTTTTAATCAAAATCACATTTTTATATTAACTCTTATAGTATTTAAACTATTTTTTTTTTCTTAATATAAGTTTTCAAATTGCTCGTGTTATAAATTTTTATTGTCTGGCGGTGTACTATCGGCAAAAAATTGTGTGTATAGGAATCAAGAATCTTGGTAAAATTTTATTAGGAAAATGAACTTAACACTGTAAAACTACCTTATCGATGATTTTATTTCTAATTTTTATTAATAAATCTCTTATAGCAGAATATAAAATAATATAACATAATAATAATAATAATAATATGAACACAAATAGACCAGTCATTTTAGATGGAAAAAAGCTTAAACATTAAACTAATGGTAAAAGAAATAAAGTAAGGTTTTTTAGACTTGGAATAATGTTCCCAACAACATATCAAAAGTATAGAAAAATCTATGTAGGGGAAAGCTGCCGATTAGCCACCATCTTCGATTTATTCTCGAAATCTATAAAATGCATATATTGTTAAAATTAACTTCAAATATTAAACAAATAGAAAGTTTTTGGACCTAGAAACGTTATTTTAAATCTTCGTAGACGTTTGCCTAATGACAACTTTGTAATTTAAATGTTCCATTGTCGGATATTAATATGGAGAAAATACGTGTGATACCTTGTATGAACTGCGATTTTAGTAAAAAGCTGGCTGACAAAAATATGGCTGCAGTTGTTCAAGCCTAGTCACTTCACCGACTACAGCTTCTGCTAAATTCCATAACTTATGGGTCTACTACTAAGTTCAGGATTGGAAAAGTTATACATCTCTTCTGTCTGAGGACTGGGGTTGGAAATTACAGGGTGGTCAAGCCGTACTAGTGTTCATTGACCTTCAACCCGCACCACCAGTTCTGCTTGATATTATAAGAGGTAAATGCAAGACAGATTGTAATTCTGCGAAGTGTTCACGCCGAAAACATGATTTGGCATGTTCATCAGCTTGGATACTCTGCAGTAACATGTATTCGACGATGGTGTTTTGGTGTTTCTGACAGAAAGAAGTACATGTTGGAATTCGCAGTAGTTTCTTTCAAGCAGTGTCAAGTAATTTAAATAAGAATTTGTATAAGCTTAACAAGGTTTTTCAAAATTCCTTTACCAATCATTATAATGTTCATAAGTTAACTACCTTTATTATAAAGATTTTGTAATAAATGGAAGATGTTAGACACGAAATTAGATGAAGAATTCATATGAATCCTGTTTCCAAAAACTTTCTATTTGGTACACGAAGTTAATTTGATATAAATTTCGAGAATAAATCCAAGGCGGTTAATTGGCAGCTTTCCCTACTTAGATTTTTCTAGACTTTTGATATGTTGTTGGGAACATTATTCCAAGTCTAAACTACCTTACTTTATTTCTTTTAGCATTACTTTGATGTTTTTCCTAAAAATGAATGAGCTAATAGTAATTAATTTATGATATTTTTAGTTTTTATAAATTAATTTTTATTACAAAAAAAAAAAAACACAACAAGAATAAAATATTTTTAACATATGTACATTGTATATACCTACATATATATATATATTGTGTAAAACAACATAATTTTATTCAACATTTTATGCTTTTAACTTTTTTAACATTATTTTGAATCTAATATATGTATACATAATATTGAGCTTCATTCATTCAATAATTAATTTGGAACTGTTATAAAATAGGATATAAATATATATATTTTTTGTAAATATGTGTATTACGTATTATACCTTGGGCTCCCGCAGGTGGAAATTTCGAGGATGGATTTCAATTTTAAAATAATAGCCGCATTCAATACAGAAGTTTCGTAATTTAAAATCCACCGTCGATCAAACTGCTTTTGTGGGAGGTGACGAACTTAGAAGTATAGGAAATGGAGGCTTAAAATAAAAAAAACTTTCTTTACAAACACTGCTTTTGATTTTCCTTTTTTTTCTTAACCAAACACAGACTTTATTTCAAAACACACATACATAAATATCCTTTGTTTAAAAATATTTTCTTTTGTATGGAAAAAATTAACTTTTTTCGTTTTTTTTAAGATAATGTACATTGACTATTTTAATTCTAAGTATGATAAATAAAGGCGACAATCGGTAATTTTAGTCCCCATCAAAATAAAATATTTCTTGGATATATGTTAAAAAAAGAAAGATTAAAGTGACGAATTCATATTTTGCATGTCTTTTTTGTAATATGTTGTAATATGTGTTTCCATTATAAAATAATAACTAAAACAATTTTTGTAAGGATTTTTTTCCATTTTCTACTTTTAAGTTCGACAGTTCCCACAATAGCAGTGTGACCGACGGCTTATCCACGTAAGTCAAGAAACTACGGAAATTTACTCCCGGGATACCCAACTATTTTAGATCGGGAATTATTTTACAACAAGATATTTTTTTAATTCTATTTATTTAATTACAATCATTTTACATTATTTATAATTTATCGGGAAAAATTAGTGTGCATTGAATTTGAAAAATTTTTTTTTTTAATTTGATAGAATAATGATTAGTTACAAGAATTTTGTGAATGCATCACTAGATAATATAAATTTTATTTATATTGTAAATATTTTATTTATATAATTTATGTTTTTTTATTTCATCTATTACAGTTTGATTATGACAATATACTAACCCTAATTAGATAGATTAATTATTAGTAATATGAAACAAATAAAATAATAAGATATAAAAATTTGTTATCGACGCGAAAAAATTATCCCTTTATTAGTCGCATTTCGATTTAATTAAATTTAAATTTTGAAGTAACATACAAAAAACAATAATGGTCTTACATTTTTAATTAATTTTGCTATAAAGTCAAAACTGGTTTATCAGTGCAGCCCGGTTCCTAACAGAACACGGATCCGGATTAATTAAAAACAAATTGTAGCTTGTTTAAATGTGTTTCAACGGCAAGCGGCTGATTTATCGGTAAGCAGCAAAACATCACGAATCAATTCATCGCCAGTAGTTCTTCGTCAGCATTCACCGGCAAGCAATTCATCGCCAGCAATTCATCGCCAGTAATTCATCGGATAGTGAGTATATAATTTATTTCGCCTTAATATTTTCAGTATAACTGAGTAACTGATGTCACAAACTTGAACAACCGTCACACATAAAACCAAAGAATATTGGATATTGGATAGCGATGCTAAAAAAATTATAATAAAAAACTTTGAAAAGAGAATTTTGTACAATAATTTTTATGAAATAAAATAAAAGATTATGTACGCCATGAACTTTACGTAATTTTGTTTAATTATTAAAATAAATACATTTTGTATTTTCAATTTTTATGTCATTTTCTTTACTTTATTCAGTAGTTTATTTCTTGATTCCGGATGCAGAGTAAAAGTGTAGATAGAAGCAAGCAATATTACGATTTATTTGATCCATGGAAATGTTACGCCATGGTTAAATTTATTTTACTTAATATTAGCTCTTAAGTGGATAAATACATCTATTATG
This sequence comes from Hybos culiciformis, assembly GCA_964007475.1. Lineage (NCBI taxonomy): Eukaryota > Metazoa > Arthropoda > Insecta > Diptera > Hybotidae > Hybos > Hybos culiciformis. The sequence continues at coordinate 80,714,928 of OZ023273.1, forward strand.
AAATTCGATGTGAAGTGATATTTGATGTTTTTTCTGAAAACTTTTACTCCGGTAGCAAATAAGCTCTCAGAAACAAGTGAATATCAGTTTTGACAGAATCTATGAGGATTTTAGTGGGTGATAAAGCGACAGACGGAAATATGAGCCGACAGACAGAAAATAAGGCTTCTTGTAACTAAAAATTTTAACGCAATTCATATTCTATTCACTTCCTTGTTTTGAATTGTTTAATTATCACTTCCAAATTGTCAAAAGTTTTGTATGACGCGTTGGAAAGAATTGTTTTATCAAATAAACAATGTTGTTATGGTGATTGAATAGTTCAATGAAACTATCAATGAACTGAAATTTTTGAATTTTCCTTTTAATTAATAAAACACATTTAGCCAAGTTATCTAAAATAATAAAATTAAATAAAATAATTTTTGTTTTAATTAATAAAATCAAAGTATATACTATTAATAAAAAACATAAAATAAATAAAGTTTGTTTTTACAAAATAGGTCAGTTTTTATTAATTTTTTTTTTTTATTAAATTGAAATAAAGGATCAAAAAATATTTTTGCACATTGCAAGTACTGTCGGAAGTAAGTTAATTGTATTGAATGAAAAAAAGGTCTTTATGAAAACAAATATTATTGCAGGCGCTTTTCTTTAACATAGATAAAAAAAGTCAAAAATATGTTGCGTTGAAGGACAGGGCCGGCCTTCTGGGGGGTGCGACTTGCACCCGGGCCCCGACTTTAAAGGGCCCCAGCTTTTAAATAAAATAAATCATGAATAAGAACAAAATTTCACATATGGCTGGCTATATTCATTTACTTAAATCACCAAATACCGACTGCTATGGCGAAAAAAGACACATACTTATGGACATTAAAAATGTAAATTAAAAACAATCTCTCTAAGTTAAATTTTCAAAAATCGTTAAATATTCAAAAATCGTTAAATATTCAAAAATCGCTTATGAATATAAAAAATATAAATAAAGGGGTTTTCAAAAAAGTCAATATTGAGTTTTTTTTATACAAATGATGAAAGTACATTATATAAGTTTCATCGTTTTATTTCAAAAGTATTAAATATGCCTTTTTTCATTATGAAAAAGCTTTGATAGTACATATGTATATTAGGGTGGTCCTTATTATGGATTTATCCGAATTTCTTTGCTCCCAGGGGCTTAAATGGTTCCAAATACATAAAAAATAATTGCCTCAAAATTCTAGCTCTTAATATTAACTTTAAGATAGTCCGCATTCCAGTCAAAGTTTCTCATATAAATAACATGGAAAAAATTTCATTTGTTCTTTAGAATTCCGTAGCTCTGCGACAAATGAATCAACAGTAATTAATTGCGTCATGTTTATTGTAAATTTAACGCCCTACAAAAATGGTATTTTATTATTTTTCGCTAAATCTATTGGCTTAAGAGTTATTCCAGCTCAAAGTTAAATCATATTTCACCTGTACTTCTATTTTATTATTTTCAAACTCTAAGGACTGTCTGTATCTAAATAATAATTTTATAAGAAATGTTTTTTATATTTTATAAAATAAATAAATATATAATTATACTTGATAATATTAATAATTATATAATAATTAAACTTTGAGCTCGAATAACTCTTAAGCCAATAGATTTAGCGAAAAATAATAAAAGACCTTTTTTGTAGAGCGTTTAATTTACAATAAACATGACGCAATTAATTACTTTTGATTCATTTGTCGCAGAGCTACGGAATTCTAAAGAACAAATGAAATTTTTTCCATGTTATTTATATGAGAAACTTTGACTGGAATGCGGACTATCTTAAAGTTAATATTCAGAGCTAGAATTTTGAGGCAATTATTTTTTATGTATTTGGAACCATTTAAGCCCCTGGGAGTAAAAAAATTCGGATAAATCCATAATAAGGACCACCCTAATGTATATAGAAAAATTAATATTACGGTTTCATTTTAAAGGGTTACTATTTCGTACCTTTTGCTTAGCGGGTTTTTTGTTGAACTACATATTATTGTTTTTTCAAATAATACATATTACTGTAATTTGAATAGTACACTTTTATTCTGTTATATTAAAACAAAATTAGGGGCCCCAAGAAAATATTTGCACCCTGGCCTCTTAACATAGAAGGCCGGCCCTGGTGAAGGTTTAAGAATTACTATAAGGTCTGAAAATTTATAAATTTTTTTTATCGAGTGCATATTGCACTTGTAAGATAAAAGAATTGATTCTATATAAACTTTTTTTACAAAAAAAAGAAAGAAATTCATATAGATTGGAATTTAATTACCGAGTATATAAACTTGGTAAATTCTAAATACAGTTTCAAATTCAAATTGTTGATTGTGAACAAAAAAGAATACGTAATATGATTGGATGAGTCCAACATTTTTTTTTATCTTATCTTTAGGTGCTGGAGCTCATCATTTGAAACTATGTGGAATTTATTCCGCTGGCTTAGGATGATAGATCCAGCCAGGTTGGTATCAGAAGGGAGTAGTTTGACCACTCTTTCTGGTACACACCCGAAAAGCCTGCTCTATCCAATAGGTCTATCCCGAAAAGCCTGCTCTATCCAAGAGCTCTATCCAAGAATCCGAAGCTAGAACTTCACCGATCTTCACCTGGATCTCCTGCTTCTATGGAAAATCTCAGGCCAGCAAAATTTGTTGGTCTAGATTCGCCATGTAAGACGGAAATCCATTCCCTGAAATGTGGTGATGTGTTCGGGTCATCAAATTCAATGCTAAATCTCAAGTCAGCTTAAGAGCGTGACATGGAAGAGAGAGTGTGGACATGGAATCAAGAGAGTGGACATGGAATCAGATGCACCGATGCACATAAATAAACATCTATGGCATTCCTTAGTTCTAATCCTAAAGTGCGCGCTCGGATTGGACCAAGATAAGCGAAAATGAACATGGATCACTTTAATCGGTTGTTTTTTTTTAAATTCTTTTACAAAATTATACTTTTTTTTCAAGGCTCTCTTGAAGCCTCCCTACCGACGTTTCTGGGTTCTTTGTCATGAAAACAAGGAACCTACAAAACATAATAAAAAATATATCTAAATATTATTGTGAATTTCATAATTTTTTTTACAATTTCAATAACATAGTTCCTAAAATAAATTTTTTTTTAAATCTACAAATTTTCCAATACCAATAGCAATTTCCTAAAAATAAAAAAAATATTTAAATTTCACTAAAATTTTTATCAAATAACTAATTTTAACAAGAACAAACAGGACATAAACATAACTTTCAGATATAGATAGAAATTATATTTGTAGATGTATGAATTGACGAACGAACTATTTCAAGTAATAGCTCTCGAGTGTTAATTTTACAAAATACAAAAAATAATCTCAATAATTGAAATACAAATAAAAAAAACAAAAACTTCAAAGTCTTTATTTGAAATTTCAAAAAATTCTTCATTAAAATTTTTATAATATTTTTTTAAAACATTTCTTTAATTTTTCAAGCAGTGAACTTACGTTTTTCCAATGAAAAATTTTTCTCGTATTTCAGTATTAAAGTAGGTGTCAGCATTTCCAATAAGGCAATAAAATACAAGATTTATCCAAATTTCCTTAACCTTTTCACTATTTTTTTTCTCAGAAAAAAAGAGAAACAAACTCCTTCTTTACATTTCTAGGGCTTAATTGTACTTATCAGGTTTGAATGTGCATTTCAATGGACAAATCCTCTTAAAAAAATAATTTTGGCAACCAGAAAAAAGGATATAATAAAATTTTAACTTACCTTCATTTCTTTTGTTCCTAACCCAGTACAACTTTTATATCAAACATTTTTCTAAAAATAAAAAAATATAAATCTTGGAATTAAATGTAAACCATAATTTTTAACTTATGGTCTGACATTTACGACTTACCTTTAATCGACCATTATTTCGAACAATTTATATAGAAAAAAAAAAAGAAAATTATTTTATTGAATATTACATTATAAGATCATTATCATTATTAATTAATACTTACCCAGAAAATATTTTAGTATTTCTTTTTATAAATATAAAAAAATAAAATATGAAAAATAAAATACAAAAAATAATAATCTTCTATTAGTTTATTATTGTTTTTATCATTATTTTTATAACTAACAAGTGTCAATGTCAATAATTTTTTTCACCACGATCACATCAATTCACACACACAACAAATAAACAAAAAGATCACAGCACAGTGCAATTACCCCTGCGTCTACAGTTTGCGCTATATGATATTCTTATTTTATAAAACCGAAATTACTGAAAAAAAAATATTGTTTTTTAAACAGAAGAAATGAAATTTTGAAATAAAAGTTTTTTAGTTTGAAAAAAAAAAACCAAAATGTTTGATGACAAAAATACAAAGATCGATCGGTCAAAACATGGATTTTAATCATAATATTAATCATAATATTAATTATATTTAATCATAATTAATCGACCATGTTTGTATTTATGTATGTAATCAAAAAAAAAAATCAATAAAAAAAACATTGTGGAATTGCAAACTACGGTAAATTTGTTGGAAAATGGAATTAAAAAATGTTTTTCAAAAATTTGTTTAATTTCCGTGGAATATCTCACGGGTTTCGACTAGTACTAATTGTTTTTATAATTTATTTCCATGAATTTTTTTCACATTCAAATTGTTGATTGTCAACAAAAAAGACATATCAAAATGTTGATCGTATAAGAACGATATTCAAATTATTGATTGTCAACAAAAAAGACAACGTAGAAAACTCCTGTACCAAATCAAAACAATAAAGTAAGTTTGTATAAATAAATCTCATGCAGATTATGCAATAAAAAAATTTATATTTGTAATAATAATTAATGTAAATAGTTAAGTATATACACTCAGACCCCGCTTTGCGTCGTAGATACGTTCCAAAAAAACGCGGCGCAAACCGAAACGACGCAAAGTGAATTGCTATTTTGTATTGGAATCCATATAAAGATTTAAGATAGGTTCCTATATTTTTTTCTACCCAAAACTTAAAAAAAAAAATATATATATATACATATAAAAAAATAGGAACAAAAATAAAACTTTAATAATTGATTTAAAAACACATAAAAATTTAATTGAAAATTAACAATATGAATAAAAAATAAAAATAGAAAATTATTCGGCGTCTGTAGAAGTATTTGAAGATAAATTGACGCCCATCATTAGAGTTTCTAGTTCAAAAAATTTATGCAAAGTTTGCTGAACAACTTTTTTTATTATGTTAGGTGAAGTTCCTTGTAGCAACATCATTTGCTACCGCACGAGAAACTTTTGCACTTCTTTCGCTATCAGCATCATTTTTTGAAAAAATATCCATTGATTCGTTAATTAAACGATTAAACCCATTGTAATTTTAAAACAAAAAAAATTATGTAATATAGATCTAATAAACTTTTTTGTAAAAGTAAAGTAATTTTGTATTTTTGTTTTAAGAAGAACAAATATAATTTTATTAGATAAGGAAGTTTATTGTTCAGGTCCTTTAAATAAAAGTAATGCTAATGTGAAGTTCCGGCTATAGGTGGCAGAAGCCACATGCCGAAGAATGACGTTGTAGTCATTTAGGCTAATTTTATTATTTTGAATTGGTTGGGTTTTTTTAATTTTTCTACCGCTGTAAGTTGTCAGGTGGGAAAGATGGTAAAAAGACGGAATTTACTATTTATTTATTTATTCCAATCAATTTACCAGGATAAACATTTACAGATTATAACAACAATTTACTTAAAACTACTTAGTAAATAAAATTAATTTTCTTCCACCTTCCTCCCAGTCTTGATATTTTTTTTTATGTAAAGACATCCGAACTTTTGTTATCTTAAATAAATTTTTGGTTCTTTGATTATATCAAATTAAATTCACTGTTACGAAATCTACATAATGTTTAAAAGAATCAAAATTTAATTTAAATAACGTAAAATAAAATATTTACTTTTTTTACTTAAATTTTAAATTTAACATAATGAAGTTTTACTTCGTTTTAATAGAAACGTTTCTTTTACTAATATAAACATTTATTTAAAGATAATTACACCCAAAGAAAAAATGCAATCAAAATCAGCAGCAATTGTATACTTCATTCCAATTTTTGTCCGTAATTGATACTTTTGAAGTCAAGATCTGTTCACTCAAAAAAAAACAACCGTAAAAGCTATGTATTCTTCCGTTAAAGCTAACGGAAAAATCATGTGAAAGTGAACCAGTGGAAAATGTTGTTGGAAATAACAATTAAAAATTGTTGAATTTTCCGTAAAAAATAAATGTTAAAAAGTTAACGAAAACATACGTAAACTTTACGGAGTAGTCCATAAAGTTTTAAGAAATTGAAAAGTACGGAAATTTTTAAGGAAAACTCCATAAATCTTATCGATGTATGTTGTTAAAATTACTTTAAAGGAGTACCCGTAGAATTTTAATAAATTTTCTTAACTTTAAGAGATTATCCCGTAATATTAATTTTACGGACTAAATCCTTGGTACAACAAAAAAAATGTTAAAATTACGGTTTTATACTTTGTTTTTTTTTTGTTGTTTTTTTTGTTTTTTTTTGTTTTTTTTGTTTTTTTTTGTTTTTTTTTTGTTTTATTTTGTTTTTTTTTGTTTTTTTTTTGTTTTTTTTTTATTTTTTTTTTTTGTTTTTTTTGGTTTTTTTTGTTTTTTTTTTTGTTTTTTTTTTTTTTTAGTTTTTTTAGCTTTTTTTGTTTTTATATTATAGTTTTTATATTGTTTTTTTTTTTATTTGAATGGTCACCCATCTAAGTTCTATCACAACGACGCGTTGCTTAACCGCTTTGTTCAATGTTATGAATTCTTCCACTGAGCTATGTCAGTGATATACAACAATGTATTAATAGACAATATAAATTCGGTTTAAATTATTTATAGGGGTTAAGGAGTTTCCCGTAAAAGTATAAGAGTATCCGTAGATAATAAGGAAACATAAAACGTTAATATTTTATGGGCTTGTTATTAAACTTTCATTAAAAAAATATATACGATTTTTTTCGTTGAAATTAATAAATTGTTGTTAGTTTTAACAATTTCCTTGTTACTCTATCAGCTCAATTTTAAGGACTTTACTTCATCAAGTCTTACCGTAGTTGAATTTTTTGATGAAACATCCGTAATACGGTTAAAAATGGTATCTTTTAACGTAAAACCCGTTGAATTCAACAACTTTTAGTGAATGAAATTTCAACGGACATAAAACATTAGCTTTTTACGGATGTTTTTTTTTGAGTGTTGTTTTATTTGAGAACATCCTGAATGAAGTTCCAAAATGAAATACAAACTTTTCAGACAATTTTAAGACTGAAAACCTGTCCTTATTTTAGGACTTCAAATATTTTCTTTCAAAAGAAAAATTATTATTTCATTTGAATTGCAATTGCTTTCATTTGGCCTTGCATTAATGAAACTACGTTCTTCAAATTAATGTTTTTAGTTGCAATAAAATAAAATGAATAACTTTAGATTGAAATGAAGTAAGTCCTGTTTTATTTTCAATCATTTTATCAATAACATATATGCAATGACATCTGTATCTAAAAGACTGAACATTGAAATTTTTAGCTGTCAGAATGGTTAGAAAATAAAAAGTACACTACTACGCAACAAAAAGGTCACACCAGATTCAAATAAACTAAGTTTTATTTTCTATTTTTTCATATAAAAATAAATGGAAAACAAGTATTTTATTACAATTTGTGTAGGTACACATCAGTGTTGCAAAATTGTAATACATTTAAATACACAACAAGAGCCTGCATTACTGTTTTAATTTGTTGAGTTCCAAAAATATTCTGGAAGTCTGTTATTAAAAAAATTTATATTAGCTGTGAAACAACCTTAAAAATTTTAAGAAACACATTACCTAGGACAACAAAAATAAAAACAAAAGATTTTTTTTAATTTTTTACAAAAACAAAAAGACAAAATATATTTTTAATTACAATATTATCACAATATTATTTATTATATTTTTATCACAAAAACAAAAAAAAAACATCAAAACATTTATTAAGGATTAAAGGACGTGGAAAAAAATAATTAAAAATGGAAAAAAGAACTTGGCTATAAAACGATAAATGAATAATAGCAGATTATAATATATGTTAACTAAATTTGTTATTAATTACGAGTTGTGCTTGTGTGTATACACAACGAGTTGTTATAAAAAATCCAATAAAGCACATATTCACAATTATAGGCCCATCGCCCGACTATCTTCCTTGCCTAAACTATTTGAGTCAATTATTTCTGACAACCTTCAATTTTTCATCAAGCCTATTATTTCTGATAGACAACATGGTTTCGTTCGTGGGAAGTCAACTACCACTAACCTTTTAGACTTTACGTCTTTTTGTAATAGTAAATTTCTTTCCGGAAATTATGTCTACTTGTATTTTCACAGATTTTTCGAAAGCCTTTGACAAATTATGCCACAAAACCCTAATTTGTAGATTGGACAAAATGGGTTTTCATTCACCTTTTGTTAATTGGATTTATGATTACTTATCTAATCTTTATTATCAGGTTTCTTTTAATAACTTCTTATCAGCACCGTTTTTGGTGAATTGTCCTTGGTCCACCTTGGTCCTATTTTCTTTATTTTATTTATAAATGATCTTCCAAATATACTAAAGTCATCTGAAGTTCTTATTTACGCAGATGATGCCAAAATATTCAAGTCCATAACTTGCTATTCTGATTGCATTGACTTGCAAAATGATGTTGAATCATTTAGCAATTGGTGTACTTCAAATAATCTTCATTTAAACGTTAATAAGTGTCACTCAATGTCATTCTTTAGAAAGAAAAACATTTTTGATTTTCAATACAGTGTTGGATCCCCTTCTTTAACAAGAGAAGTAGAGACCACTGATCTCGGAGTTTTGTTGGATGAAAATTGAATTTTGTTAAACATATCGATTTTCTTACAAGTAAGGCTCTGCGTGTTCTTGGTTTTATCAAGAGACAATCTAAACAATTCAATGACCCATATGTTACTTTTATATTCTTCTTTTGTTCGACCGACTTTGGAATATTCTTGCCAAGTCTGGAATCCATTTTACGCAGCTCATATCTCTAGATTGGAATCGGTTCAAAAAAATTTCCTTCGTTTCGCTTTAAGGCGACTCAATTGGCAGGATAATTTAAATTTACCTCCATACACTGACAGACTTCAACTTCTAAATCTCCCAAGTCTGGAGAATAGAAGAGCTTATTTGTCGTTCAGCTTTATCCATAAAGTCATCTAAGGAAAAACGACAAGTAGCTGTTTAATGTCTAATTTATTTTTCAATGTGCCCTCAAGAACTCTTAGAAATTTTGATGTCATTAGTATTCAATTTTCCAGAACCAATTATGGTCAATATAGCCCACTTAACTCCCAATTCAAAATTTATAACCGATACCATTTCCTTCTTCAGTTATACGTTTTCGAAAGTCCTTCTTTTAAAAGTAAATTTTATCATAATTTTTTAATTCATTCGAACTAAGTGATACATTATTTAATAGTAAATACTGCTGCTTTGTATATATTCTTACATCCCTTATCAAATTGATTGTACATATATTTAATTTAATTTTATTATCATTAAGTTGTATTCGCTTGTATTAAGCATTTGAAATAAATAAATAAATAAATAAATAACAAATTTTGTTAACAAATCTTATATACTGCTTTAATGTGTATGGGAGAGGCAGTTGCAAAGAATATAGAGATAATTTAAAATAAAAAAAAAAAAGAACAAGACAAAATAAAACATAAAAATTCCCCTCTCTTTTGAGAAAAAAATATAAAGAAGAAAATATAAAGAAGAAAATACAAAAGAAAAAAAATACGTTTGTTACTATTTTTATATTCAAATACGAAGTTGGAAGAAGAGGTAGAAAGGGTAAGAAATATTGTTTGAAAAAAATAAATTATCTTCCCTTTACTTTGTTTATTTTTCTTCTTTTATCTTCTTCTTTATTTAATTTTTATTTTAATTTCCCTTTCTTTTAGACCAGTGATGCCCAAAATTTAAGATTGAACGTGCATTTACTACCATCATCATTTGGCATGTTTTTATAATACACGGAAAAAATACACAGCTAAAAATTAATTTTTCGTCTTGTAATATAATAAATAAGAACGTACAAAACACTTTTCCAAAAAACAACATATGCAACATATTATGAAGCAACGTGCTCTTGCTCGAATTTATTTACATTTAAAGTCCAGTTTTGGTATTTTTAAATGTAATTTAAAATATTTTTAGCATCCTCTTCTAGAATTTTCGTTTAAAATCCAAAAATAAGCTTCGTTTTTTTCTTCTTGAAAATTATTTTTAAAAATTTTTTTTGTGAAAACTTTGAAAATACGATTAATAATTACAAAGCAAATCAAGCTCTGAGCTAATTGCTTTAAAATTAATTGCAAATAAATAATCCTTTTCATATTAATTTTTAAATTAACATTAATTTTCTGCAGTCCTTTTATTTTTATTTACATTATTCATACATCAATCACACAATTGCGATCGGAAAATATTATAAATAAGAATTTCGAATTTTACAGTGCATGCACAAAAAAGAAGGAAAAAATTAAATACAGAAAATGTTTTTTTTTCTTCCTAGTCAAAGTGCGAATGATTTTTTTTTTTTAAATGGGAAGTGCGAAGACGAAATACAAATATTTTTTTTCATGCACTTACATAAGCACGAAGTGTATAGAAGTGCATAGGGTTTTTTTTCCTATTCTGTTTTATTATTCATATAACCAAAAAGGGATTACAATAACAAATGTGGTACAAGTACATAGGCGATGATCATCCTTGTTTTAGGCATAAAAGAAAAAAAGGGGAAATATTATCGTTATCTTCTCCTTGCTTATTCTTTTGAAGATAATTTAATGAACTCTGGTATTGAGTGCTCATTTTTATTTAGCAATACATGTTTTGTTATATATGAATAGATTTTTTTTTTTTTATAATAAAAATTTTACTTTTAATTAGTAGTTTACAATATTATTTTAAGTTAGAATAATATATTAAAATTTATGAAATTCTATTATTGAAAAATTTTATAATATAATTAAATGTATAAGTATTATTTATTTAATTTATTATTATAATAGTAATTTTTTAAAATTATTTTCGATTTGGTACCCAATTTTTTTTTCTAAACTAGAAAACTAAAAATACATAACTTATTTATTTTATTTTGTAATTCATTACATTTTTATTTAATCCTTATACAGTAAATTTTCGATATAAGGTACCTACGATATAAGAAATTTTCAATATAAGGAACCCTCGATATAAGGTTCAAAAGTTGATTCGTGTATTTTGATATAAGGTACCTGCGATATAAGGTTCAAAAATTAATTCGTGTAATTTTGATATAATGTTTTTTTTTTTATTGTAATCCATCTCTGGAAAAATGAAGCCAAATAGAAAATCATTAACAATTAAACAAAAGCTAGAAATATTGAAAAAGTTGGAAGAAGGTCATAAGACAAAACTATTGTGTGACGAATTTAATGTTAACAAAACTGTTATATCGCGAATTAAGAAAAATAAAGAAAACTTAGAAAGTTTTGCAGTGAACTCCGTTGGAACAAATAATAAAATTAAAAGGCTAAAGAAACCACTGTTTCCTCTGTTAGAAGAAGCGTTATTTACATGGTTCTTGGATCAAAGAGAAAAACATAATGTAGTATCCAATGATATATTAAAAATAAAGGCAATGCAGTTTTATGAGTCGTTAAATTTAGTTGAACCATTTCGTGCAAGTATGGGTTGGCTAGAAAATTTAAAAAAAAGGCATGGAATCAGATTACTGAAAATATGTGGTGAAAAGCTTTCGTGCAACACATTACTTGTTCCAGTTTTTTTAGAAACATTTAAAAGAATAATAACTGCTAAGAATTTCACACCGGATCAAATTTACAATGCTGATGAAACTGCACTGATTTACAAAAATTTAAATAATAAAACTCTCGTTCATCATGGCGAAAAAAATGCACCGGGAAGGAATCATCAAAAGGAAAGAGTAACAATAATGCCATGCACTAATGCTAGTGGAAATCATAAATTACCGCTAATGTTAATTGGAAAGGCAAAAAAACCCAGATGCTTTGAGAATTTTCAACCGCCTCTCCATTATCGTTCTTCTAAAAATGCTTGGCAAACTGCTGAGCTTTTTAAAGAGTGGTTTTTCGAAATATTTATTCCTGAGGTTAAAGAATATCTACGCAAAAAAAACTTGCCACTGGAAGCAATTTTATTTTTGGATAATGCAACTTGTCACGGTAACAATGAAACTTTAAAAAGTGTTGATGGAAAATTCTCGGTATTTTTTTTTCCTCCATACACAACACCATTGTTACAGCCACTCGATCAGCATGTAATTAAATCATTGAAACAACGGTACAAAAAACGATTGTTGTTGAATGTTGCTGCAGAATCATTTAGTAGTTTGATCCAAAATTTAAAAAATCTAAATTTAAAAGATGTTATTTTTATGCTAACAGATGCTTGGAATGATGTGCCAAAATCTGTAATCATAAATTCATGGAAACAATTGTTTTCATCCTATGACGATTTGTTATTTAACCTACCACCTGATCACTTCAATGAAGATGATGATATTTCATTGATACAATTATACCGACATGTAGCTCCAAACAGCGGTCTGTCAAACGATCAAATTATGGATTGGGCATCAGGTATTGCTGAAGAATCACAAAATCCTCTTATCACAGATGAAGATATCACAACCAACAATATATGTGCAACTATCAACAATGAAATACCAGTGCCCACAGATATTAATAATGTGATAAATGCGTTTAATACCACTCTAGAATGGGCTGAAGCAAATAATCTCGAATATCATGAAATTTTACTGTTAAGAAGACTAAGAGAAAAGGCAGTTTTTGAAAAATTTAAATAATGTTCTTGTTTTTTACTTGTTTTTGCTGCTTATCTTTGTTGTCAAACTAATTTAACATGTTTCAAATAAATTGTTTCTATTTATGTCTTATAAGGTACGATCTCCACATAGGGAACTTTTTTTTAAAAATAGTATCAGAAAAGTTTCTTATATCGAAAATTTACTGTATTTAATTATTCTGTTTTTGTGCATCCTAATAGGTTTATTTTTATTATTAATAAAAGTTATATTTAAACCATCGATTTTTATAATTGTGTAGGGGCCAGAATATAGTTTATCTAATTTTTTCCTATTTTCTTCTCTTAGAAGAATTTTATCATTCACTTTGAACTGATTATCTGTCGATTTCATATGTCGATATCATATGTCGACTTATTTCTTAATTTTCCATTTTCTAATAGTTTTTTAATGATTTTGTTTGAATTTTGTAATTTAAATTTTACGTGTTTAGCGTAACTATCAAAGTTATAAACAGGATCTACTTGGTTATCTAATAAGAAATTATGCGAATTTTTACCAAATATTAGCTCATATGGAGAATATGTGAAGTTAAAATTTGAATTGGGGGTAATGTTATAATTATACGTGAAGTATTTCAAATATTCATCCCAATTATCATGATGTTCATTAATATACGATCTAAGGTATTCATTAAAAACACGATGGTTCCTTTCTACAGTTCCAACTGTTTCGTGATGGTAAGGTGTTATACTTTTGGTTCCTTTGCTTCATACTTTTATTTTTTCTTATCAATACTTTTACTTTCTATTTTTTCTATTAATAAAACCCGACTTAAGTTTTTTCTTTTTGATCTTTATTCCATGACTTAAGATATGACAATGAGAATCTTAATTTTAATTTTTTAAGGTTTAAAATCTTTCTATTTATATAATTTATATTATTATCGTTATTATAACGGATATTTTGAAAATTTGATCTATTTAAACCCGGATTATATACAAAATTCCGATTATTGAATCGATCGGTGTTCTTTCTAATGTTTTTATCGTTATTTTTACATGAAATGTACGCTATGGTGTTAGGAGGAAATAAATCCAAGCTAACACTTACAAATTTAGACATTGCTTCATCTACCGTATTGAAATTTTCTGAAAGCATTTTTATTTTAATGGATTCATTTGAGGCATTTTGAATTATTGACCTTACGGTGGAAGTGGTCGTATATTTTTGGGCTAGTACTAGCGGTACTCCGTCAGATATATACGAATTTTCAAGATTTTTCGCGAGTTTTTGTAATTTTTTAGAATATTGAATTGCTGTTTTATCATTTTGTTTTAAACTAAGGATCTTAGCTGTGGCTAGATCTGTGGAGTCTCCCTTAATTTGCGCTCTCAATTGTTTAATTATTTGTTGAACAGTATTTTCTGTTGTTATAAGGTTGCGACAACTGCCTTCTAGCTTAGTTTTAATTAAAGCCACTAGAAGTGCTGTGTGTTGTCCAACAAATTGGTTAATAAGGGTTAACGCGTCAAGAAAAGATTGTAGATTATCCGGTTTACCGTTAAATGCTGGTATGATTGGAGAAGCTAACGTTAAAAATGTAATTGCGTTTAAATTATCATTTTGTGTGATATTCTGGGAGGTTGGTTTTTGAATATCATTACATTTTCGTTTTTGAATATAATTGAATTTTGGGTTTTCGTATTTTTTATCGCATATGATTTTAAAGTAGATGTTATTATTGATTAACAGAAACAAAAAGGTAATTAATATTTGATAAAATGTTGCGAATGTGGTTGTGTCATACCGACAATATGTTTCACTTTTATCAAACATTTTTATTTCTGAAAAAAAATTGGAAACCGATGTTTATTATGATAAATATTAAAACATTACAAAACCGAATACAAGAAAGGAAAATCTCTTAAAGCCCAAAATACAAGAAAGGAAAATATCGTAAAAACCAAAATACCTGATCTAATAATCGAGAATTTAATAACTAGTAATAAGACACGATTATATAATATATTTGTATAATGTTTATTTAACATATATAAGAAAATAAAAACGTAATGTATAGACAAGGACATTGTAGTTTACTTATTGCTAATAAGTTAATATACGACGTTTTAATAGATTTATTAACGTATAGAGGAGATTGTCTTTAAACAATATAGAGAAATATAATGATATATGTAATATAATAGTATCATATAATAATGTAGTTAGATGATATAATATAATAATATAATAATTTTGTTAAAAATAATAAGATCAATTACGATTCGAATTTATTGATTCGAAACCAAATTTTTATCGAGGATCGTTTAGATATTTTTATGAGATCAATAGAATAATGATCTGTGAAATTAAAATTTTCTATAATATTCTATAAAAATTATGGAAAACGTTTTCAATTTAACATAAAACATGTGCAAAATATATTTAATATATAGATAAGATTAATATAAGTAGGGATACCGGGATCCCGGTATTTGGAACAAAATATAGTTGCCGAAATACCGGTTTTGAAAAAGTCGAATACCGGTATTTCGGTATTCGATATAATTTCACCATTATAAAACTTTTTATGGTTTTTTACTATAAAAAAATATTTGCATTATTATTTCTTAATGCAAAAATAGCAGCAATCTAGTATTCTATGAAAAGTTGAATTGTTCTCCTTTGACAAATCGAAACAAAAATCATTGTACAAAAAAAAACAAAAATAACAATTAATAGACAAATGGCATAAGAGGCAAATACTTAACTTTGTTATACAATTATTTGCTATTCAACCGACCAGTGTAGAATCGGAGAGGGCTTTTTCGGCAGCTGGCTTAATCTGCACCAGAATTCGGTCAAGGATGGGAGATGATTCGCTCAACAATCTATGTTTTCTGAGGTCTTATATTAAAAACAATCAACTACAGAAAAAGTAGAAATATTTTATGTTTTCTTCCTTTTTTTTTTAATTTAATGAATTTTGTTTTTTTCTTTTTCTTCTTTAATTAAATAAATTTAGATTTTTTCAATAGCCAAACCCTTTTTTAATTAAATTGTTTATTCATTTCTATAAAAAATATTAATACCGGTATTAATACCGGGATCCCGGGATTATAAATTTCCAATACCGAAATACCGGTATTGGAAATTTGGTCCGGTATTCCCAACCCTAAATATAAGGTTATATGTATATATATTTATATACTGAGAAAAAGATTATAATCCAAAAAAAATCCGAAAATGGTAAGGGAAGGAGTTTTGCAGTTAATATCAAAAAAAACATATTTATTATTTTTCTATTTATTGCTCATATTTATTGCACAATTTTTTTTCTTATTTCTTCCTATATTTAATTTAAAATTACTTTTATTTATTATATTTTCCATTTATTGCACTTAATGATTAATTTTGTTTTGTTTATTGCATTAAATACGATAATAATACGATTTATTTACTTATTTGCCAAATCATTTAAATTTTTTTTTTATATTTGCATAAAACTACATAATTTGGACAAAAATCCTCCAAGAGCATTTGCTACCTTGGCTTATGGTCAATATTCATTTTTTTTTTTTTTTTTTGAAATAATCCTAGTTGTTAACATCACATAATTTTATTTTATTTAAATTTTTTTTTTGTATTTAATTTATTGCCTTTTGTTTTATTGTTATTTTATAAATTATTTTTAAGTCATTTGATTTTATTTATTGCACTTTTATTTTTTGTAATTTTATTGCACTTTTATTATTGCACATTTATTTTGTTATTGATTGGTTATTGCACATAAAAGGGTTTGTTTTATTTTGTTTATTACATTGATTTGCCGTTGGTAAAAATATTTTCTGGAGTTGATTTGCCGTTGGGTCGAATTGAGAAAATTACTTTGGTTAAATTGTGTTCAAAGCTACAGATCAAATTGTTATCTTAATAAATTTAATTGGTACCGTAAAAATCTGTTGTGTCAATTGGAAATCAGTCGTTAATTAAAAGAAGAGAACTCGAAAGTTTTTCAATCCCAAATTTTCTGAATATTCAAAACGAAAATTTTAAAACTAGTCACAGTAATTTTCATTATTTTTAAGAATTTAATTAATTTTAAAATATATTTATATATATCTTTATCGTTTTTTTTCAAAATTTTATATTTATTGATATAAAAAGATTTATTAATAATTTTCATTTGGAAATTTTGATCAAATCTATTACGTTTTTATTCGATTGCAATATTGAAGAAGATTATTTTTTTTTTCAATAAAAATTTGCAATATTTTCGTGCAATGTTTTATAATTTTTGCTTAATAATTTTTATGTGCAATATTTTTATTAGTATTAGAAAATTTATTTTTTTTTTCTTTGTGTTTCTTCTTTTTTTTTTTGGTGCAACATAATTTAAAAAATAAATTTTATTTTGTTTTTTTTTTCATAATTCTTTGATTTCTATTTTTTTTTTTTAAATTTTTATTTTATTTTTTTTTTTGATATTGACTATTTTCTACTACTATTTTATCATATTTTTTTTTATTAAGTTCACTTCACTTTTTTTTTTTTTTTTTTTTAAAAGGCAGGATCGCCATGTTATACTTTTGGTTCCTTTGCTTCATACTTTTGTTTTTTCTTATCAATACTTTTACTTTCTATTTTTTCTATTAATAAAACCCGACTTATGTTTCTTTTTGATCTTTATTCCATGACTTAAGATATGACAATGAGAATCTTAATTTTAATTTTCTAAGGTTTAAAAGGGAATTTCAAATTACATTCCACAATTTTGATTTAGTAATTTAACCAATCAAAGTTGGGAATGGGGGGGGAGCAATTTTAAATAATTATCAAAGTGCATAATTAATACTTTGATAATTATTTTAAAATTGTAACATGAGTATCGTTTATTTTATTATTCCTTATTAAAACAAACAAAAATGTTAAATTGACATTTTTGTTTATTTCAAAAAGAATTGAAAATAAAATATTAGTTTTGAAATATACAAAAATGTTAAATTGACATTTTTGTATATTTCCAAAACGATAAACAATTTGCACGTCAAGTGCTGCTATTTTATATAGTTGTAAATTGTTACAACTGTATAAAATGAAATTGTGGGAAAATGAATAAGGAAATAGGTAAGTATAAATAAGGTAAGTAAAAAGGCGCAACAAAGGTGTCGAAAAACTATGTTCAATATTTAATAACCGCAATCAGTAATGATTTTCCTCATTGGGCCGTATAATAGAACAAAATCTTCGCAAATAGCTTGCGCAATAGTGGTAGCTTCCTTATTGGCTACTGGTATCGTAATTAAATATTTACTTAAGTCACACATTAAAGTGCTGCATATTGGTTTTCATTAATCGTTTTTTGTAACGGGCCTATCGTATCAATAATTATAGTATCAAACGCTTTACTAGGTGTTTTTGTAATTTGAAGCGGTTCGATGTTTCTAATTTTTGCTTTGTTTCTTTGACAATCTTTACAACCTCTTACATATGTTGCCACGTCTTTTTTCATGCCTTTCCAATAAAAACATGACCTCAATTTTGCATATAACTTTTTTTGCCCTGCGTGTCCGCCAAATATAGGGTCTTTATGATAACGATCTAAAAGTTTTTGTTTTTCCCCAGTACTAATAATGGGTAATGGACGTGAAACTATCGCGATTTCTAATTTTTTAACATACTTTTTTGCAATGGTAATAAAGTCTTTCGTATTAAATATTTTAAAAATATCATCCTCCCTATTTATTTGAATTTTATAAATGTTTATTTTAATTAAGTTTTCTTCTAGTTGAGCGAGAAACAATGCTAGAATTGTCTCTTTTTTTAGAATTTTACCACATCCAGGCTCTAATGTCTGGTAAATATTTGAAATTTCGTTTTTGTATAGTAATTAACATTTTTTGTATATTTTACAACTATCAATTGAATTAAAGATTAGTTGAGGTATTTTGTAATTAAATTTACCCTCATAAATTACAATTTTTTCGTTTTTATCAAAAGTTTTTTCTGTATTTGGAATGTTGTTACTTTTAGTATTTTGGGATTTTTTATTTGACATTGATCTTGTCGTAACACATACTTTACTTTCTTTACTTTGCAAATCTTTAAGTTCGTCGATTGAGATACGGGATAGGGCATCTGCCACCACGTTACATTTTCCTTAAATATATTCTACTGTAAAATTATATTCTTCTATATCTAAGTGCATTCTAGTTAATTTTGAAGATGGGTTTTTTAAAGAAAATAAATAAATTAAGGATTTATGATCAGATCTAATTGTAAATTTTGTTCCGTAAATGTAAGGTCTATAGTGTAAAATTGCGAAGTGTATTGCAGCTAATTCTTTTTCTATTGTTGATTTATTCATTTCACCTTTTGTAAAACTACGTGAAGAATATGAAATTGGTAAATCGTTGCCATTGATCTCCTGACTTAGGGTGGATCCTATTCCCAAGTTAGAAGCGTCAACAGTAATGATAAAAGGTTTTGAGAAATTTGGAAAATTTAAGATTGGTGGATTAATTAAACAATTTTTTAAAATTTCAAAAGATTTTTGACACTCTTGTGTCCAAGAAAAATTTACTCTTAGTCTAGTCATATTATTTAAGGGTTTTGCTATGGATGCGAAATTTGGTATGAACTTACGATAATAGTTCATAAATGCAACAAATCGTTTGGTAGCGTCTTTATCTTTTGGTACAGGATAATTTCTAACTGTATCTATTTTGCTACTATCTGGGTATATACCTCGACCAGTACATTTATGTCCTAGGTATGTGACTTCATTTTTAAAAAATACACATTTTTCAGGATTAAGTTTAAGGTTAAATTTTTTACAAACTTCGAAGATAGATTTAAGATTTTTAAGATGATGTTCGTCTGAACAGCCAATACATATGATATCGTCGATATATAGAAAACATTGTAACGGTGTAAGACCGGAGAACGCTAGCGCCATCATTCTTGAAAATGAGTTAGGTGATACATTTAAACCGAATGGAAGAACTTTCCATCTAAACGAACCTTTGTCTGTGCTAAAAGATGTTATATCTCGCGAGTTTTCATTAAGTGGAACTTGATGAAATCACGAGTAAAGGTCGAGTACAGTAAAAAATTTTGATCTGCCTAAATTGTCTAATATGTCTTCTATTATTGGCAGTGGATTAATTTGATCGTCGATTTCCTGTTTTTGGGAATATGGAAGCCTATAATTCTTCACATATACCGGAGTATTGTTATCTATTCTTAAATTTTGTGTATAGAAATTGTTTGTTGTCATTTTATCATCTTTCATATGGAAAATATTACTATATTGTTCACATAAATTTAATAATTTTTCTTGGTATTGCGGTTTGGTATTTTTAGATATTATTTGAAGCAATTCTTTTGTTCTATTTTGATTTTTATTTGTGTCAATTCTTAGGATGTTAAAATTTGAAAGAGGTTCTGATTTAAGTGAAGTGTTTTTAAGAATTATTCGTATTTTATCTGATAAATTTAAAACTTTAATTAAAGGAGTTTTTGAAGAAACTATCGTACGTGGAATGAAAATATCAGGTGCGATTTCTTGATCAAGCACTACACAAGGAGAATCATTTGGAAGAATAAAAGTACGAATGACTTCACATCTAGAACGTAAAACAATTGAATTTTCACTAGGGTTTTCTAAAATTCGAATTGAAAAAGAATAAGAATTATTGTTGAGTGTTAATTGCATAGAATCATAATTTATTTGACAGTTATAAAATTTGAGAAAGTCTTTGCCTAAAATACCATCCGAAGGGATATTAAATTCGTCTGGAACTACGTGTAGTAAACAAGATAAAATTGTATGTTTAAAATGGAAGTTGACGTTGATTGTACCTAAACTTTTTATAGAATTTTGTGTAATTCCCAAAATGCTTATAATATTGTTAGAATTTAAATTATTTTTTAAGTTAAGATTTGAATCGATGAAATTTTTATTAGCGAAATATCTGCTTGAGTATCGACTAGAAATGTTGAGCCTTGAAAATTTAATTTAGAATTTAAAATAATGAAATCAGAAAAATTTGGATTTGCGTTAAAAACACTTTTTGTAGTTACTTTAGATTTAGTATTTAAATTTGGATAATAATTAGGAAAATTTTTATTTTCTTTTGAAAAATTTGTATTTAGCTTAGCATTTGGTCTTAAATTAGAATTATAAATTTTTTTTGTTGTATTCGAGTTTGAATGTGAGTTAGTATTAGATTGTGAACTAGGATAAATGTAATGGTATTAAAATTAGCGTTATTATTTAATTTTGATGTAAACGCATTTGATCTTGTTCCCCCTGGCCGTTTCCCGCGTATCGTACGTAATTATTTTGATTGAAATTTCTATTCGCTGGAGGAAATGCTCGTGGATTTGCATTATTAAAGTTCCCACGATTATTATTAAAGTTGCCTCGATTATTATTAAAATTTCCGCGATTATTATTGAAATTACCTCGGTTATTGTTCAAATCATTTCTATAATTATTATTTTGAAAATTGTTATTTAAGAATCGTTGATTTTGTTGTCTGAAATTTCCCCTATTATAATTTCCACGAAAATTGTTATTGAAACGATTTCCATAAGAATTTCTAAGCGAATTATTATTATTGTTTGTTCTAAACGACAGAACCTGTTTTTCTTGCGATTGTAAATCTATTTCAATTAAAAATTTTGATACGACTCCTTTAGGGTCTTTGAATTGGGTCGATGATAAAACAGCTTTGGTCAGATCAGATCTTGCATTATTTCTGTACATTTCGACTGTTTTTTCAATACAAATTTCTTTAGCTTTTTGTGTTGGAATACCTTCTAACACAAGTGAATGACGAAAAGCTTCAGCTAATTCGTTAGCTTTTTCTGAAAAATTTTGTATAGTGTTCCTATCCGTTCTCAAAGCTTTTATTTGTCCTTCTATAATTTTAGAACTTTCTGGTTTTATCAAATTATTAAGATCTTGTTTAATAAGTTCTACCGTATTAGAATCATCGGCTATAGCTTCGCGAGCTGTTCCGTCAAGCTTTGATAAAATAAATTGAGCTAATAAATTTTTTAAGTCTTGTGTCTCTGCTAGTGTGTCTAACAAATTTATTGAGTCGATAAAAGATTTAAGTGATAGTGGATCACCACTATAATTTCTATTTATTTGTAAACTAGCTAAACGCAAAAATTCAGGATTAGAAAGAGCCATCGTCACAGTATCGTCAAAGTTTTCTTCAGAACTATCTGATTCTATTATATTTTGTTCTTTTTCGATTTGATTTATTTTGATCGGTATTAGAATATCTTTTGGAATTAGATCTGTTTGAAGCTCTCTTGTAACTTATCGTAACAATACTGACGATCTTTAGCTAAAATTTGATGATGTTGTTCTTCAAATGTAATACAAGCTTGAAGAACTATACGTATGTAAATGTTATATGTTTCTTCAATATTTAATTTAATTGCTTGTAATGTTTCTAAATTTTTTGGTTTTAGGTCTTTCAGAATGCGTTTGTAAGCTTTACGAAAATTATCTTTAGCTGTTTGAATTTCATTGCAAGCTTCATCCATAAAAAAATTTTACGAAATTAAAATATTTGCGGAGTGGATACCTTGTATTGAAATATTAAAATAATTTAGGAATGGTTACCTTATATTGTAGTCCCCTTTAAATAATTGAGGAATGGTTACCTTATATTGTAGTCCCCTTAAAATAATTGAGGAATGGTTACCTTGTATTGAAGTTTCCAAAAAAATTTTGAGGAGTGGTTACCTTATATTGAAGTTCCTTAAAAAAAATTTGAGGAGTGGTTACCTTATGTTGAAATTCCCTAAAAAAAATTTGAGGGGTTACCTTATATGACAAAATGAGATCTGGATTATTGGAAATCAAGAAGCTATTCATACGTCAGAGGTAACAAAGATGTCAAATAATTAAACAAAATTATGTTGAACCCTTTTTGATGCATAATAAATTAAAATTTTGTAGTAAGATGTAATAATTAATAATATCTTTTATTATTATAAATATATTTTTAAAAAAAAATTTTTTACGAAGAGAAAAAAAAAATTTGAAGAAATCAATTCAAAGTAAATGATGTAATATTTATTATTATAATGTTTATATGTGATAAATCATAATTTTTATATAAAGAAAAAAAAATTATTTTGTATATAATATCTAATGATAAATGTAATAATAAATGTAAAGTAATTTAATTTTTTATAAAAATATTTGAAACAGTGTACATCCAATTTAAATTAAAATTAAAAAATTTTTTTTAAAATTATTACTTCAATTTAAAGAAGATTAAAATATTTATTTGTTTATGTAACCCCTTGTATCTACATTGCTTCGTTTTATTTATTAAATTTTTTTTTTTTTTGTTTTTTTTGTAAAAATTTATTGAAAAACTTATTATTAATTTATTGAAAAACAATTTATTAATTTTTAAATATAGAAAATTAATTTAAAATAAAAAATCTTTTCAAAGTAATTATAAATACTTGATGTAATGATGTTTATGCTATTGCTGCTGCTTATGTTTGACTACTTTGCTGCTGCTGCTGTCATTGCTGCTGCTAATGTTGTAATAATACAGCTGTTGTTGTCGATTTATGTTTATTTTTCATAATTAATTATTTTATATTAATTAATTTTATTTTTCAATTTATATATGGAGTTCGAAAAGAAATTACTATATTTCAATTCGCTTTTTGAAAGAATTATATTAAAAAAAAAAATTTTTGAATTTATTTATTAATTTTTGTTTTAAGCAAAATTTATTTTATTTTGAAGTGTCAAATTATTTATAAAAATTTTAGGTATGAGAGAGAGAAAAAAAATTCACAATATTGAAATGTTTTGTTTTTTTTTTCAGCTGTTTTTACACTCTCATAAAAATTGTATGTTTCTTTTATTAATTTAATATTTTTTTTTTCAGGTATTTTTTTGATTTTTTAAAAAAAATGTCTGCCGTTGGTGAGGAAAAAAAAATATGTTCCCCTTTTTTTTTCAATTATTATTTTATAAAGGATTTTTTTTTTGTTTTTGCATTGCATGACTTTCAATTTGAGACTTTGAAAAAAATTCAAAGTTATTTGAAAGTTATTTCGAAGTTAATTATTTTAATGCGCATGTCTTCGGTAAGTTGTATTTACATTCGCAAATTTAGCTCGGTAAATGGTCCATTACATGCATCAATACACATGCAATTATAGAGGAATGTAAATTGTATTTACATTTCCCTGTGATGTAAATTGTATTTACATTGCTCTATATTGTATTTACATTCTTCATTTTGAACTGCGTAATACTATAAACAAAAATAATATCACTCACACTCACAATATTTCAATACAGACAAATACCAAAAAAAAAAAAAATTGCAAATGTATACCTCTCACATGCATCATATCAATGTCAAACAAAGCTTAGTTTATAATGCTAAAATCTAAATTTTCCCTCTGAGCTAATCTATATTTTCCCTCTGAGCAAACAAAAAAAAAAAAAAAAACCAATAAAAAAATACGCGGCTATTTTTTTTTTTTCTAAAAAGCGGCCAGTCGATCAGTCGATGAATTTTCTTAACATGTGTTTCAATCTACTATTTTTAAAGGATCTTCGAACCTCTACTACTAAATTTTTAAACGAGTGTGGTTGGATTTTAGTACAAAAATTTAAACCACACTTCAAAAATTGCACTTATTTTTATTCAAAAAAACAAAATGAATAAAAATAGAACAATGGTAACCCTGAAAATATCTTTGTTGTCATTATAAAGTTTGCTGTGATTGTCAAATGTCAAGTAAGAATTTTTTTTTCTTTAATCAACAAACGAGGAAAATGGCAGCAACAAGGAGATTATTTATTGTAAATATAAATTATAATTATATAATTATTATTTGATTTTATTTTTAATTATAAAAAAAATAATTATAAAATTATTATTATTTTTTTTAATAATTAAAAATAAAATTAAATAAAATTTAAGAAGACCATTAGTTCCTAAAATAATAAAAAAAAAATTAGTAATTTTTCTAAAAAGAAATTATTCGATTTTTTTTTTTTGCAAAAAAGAAAATGAATAATTTTTTTTTGGAAAAATTACTAATTTTTTTTTTTAATATTTTAGGAATCTTCCGGTTTGAAATCATTTCGATAAATAAATAAACTTCCTTATTAAATTTTATTTCCTTGCTTCATTTTGAACTTTTTTGTTTATTTTTTCATTATAAATGTATTGTTTGCAACTCCCTCTCACATGCACATTAAAGCAGTATACAATACATGTTAATTAAATTTGTTATACAGCTCGTTTTGTATACACACAAACATATAGACACTCGTCAATATTATATCACTCGACCTTCGGTCTCGAGATATAAACATGACTCGTGTCTATGTGTTTGTGTGTATACAAAACTCGCAAGAATAACAAATTTTCTTAACATGTATTGTAATCTACTATTTAGGTATTCTACCAAAATTATGTATAATGTTCTTTTTTCTTATTTTTAGGTATTTTTCCATTATTTTAAATTTTATATTTAATAAATTTTTCTTTATTTTAAGTAAGTTTTAAGGTAAGTATAGGTAAGACTAATAATTTTTTTTTGTTTTCGTAAGTTTTTTTTTTTATTTTTTTTTATATTTCTTAGCAAATTATTTTAATGCGCATGGCTTCGGTAAGTTGTATTTACATTCGCAAATTTAGCTCGGTAAATGCTCCATTACATGCATCAATACACATGCAATTATAGAGGAATGTAAATTGTATTTACATTTCCCTGTGATGTAAATTGTATTTACATTGCTCTATATTGTATTTACATTCTTCATTTTGAACTGCGTAATACTATAAACAAAAATAATATCACTCACACTCACAATATTTCAAACAGACAAATACCAAAAAAAAAAAAAAATTGCAAATGTATACCTCTCACATGCATCATATCAATGTCAAACAAAGCTTAGTTTATAATGCTAGAAATCTATATTTTGCCTCTGAGCTAATCTATATTTTTAAAGGATCTTCGAACCTCTACTACTAAATTTTTAAACGAGTGTGGTTGGATTTTAGTACAAAAATTTAAACCATACTTCAAAAATTGCACTTATTTTTATTCAAAAAAACAAAATGAATAAAAATAGAACAATGGTAACCCTGAAAATATCTTTGTTGTCATTATAAAGTTTGCTGTCAAATGTCAAGTAAGAATTTTTTTTTCTTTTATCAACAAACGAGGAAAATGGCAGCAACAAGGAGATTATTTATTGTAATTATAAATTATAACTATATATTTATTATTTGATTTTATTTTTAATTATAAAAAAAAATAATTATAAAATTATTATTATTTTTTTTAATAATTAAAAATAAAATTAAATAAAATTTAAGAAGACCATTAGTTCCTAAAATAATAAAAAAAAAATTAGTAATTTTTCTAAAAAAAAATTATTCGATTTTTTTTTTTTGCAAAAAAGAAAATGAATAATTTTTTTGGAAAAATACTAATTTTTTTTTAATATTTTAGGAATTAGCTGATCTTAAATCATCCGGTTTGAAATCATTTCGAGGAATAAATTTACTTCCGTATTAATTAAATTTTATTTCCTTGCTTCATTTTGAACTTTTTTGTTTATTTTTTTCATTGTAAATGTATTGTTTTCAACTCCCTCTTCCATGCACATTAAAGCAGTATACAATACATGGTAATCAAATTTGTTATACAGCTCGTTGTGTATACACACAAACACATAGACACTCGTCAATATTATATCACTCGATCTTCGGTCTCGTGATATAAATATGACTCGTGTCTATGTGTTTGTGTGTATACACAACTCGCAAGAATAACAAATTTTCTTACCATGTATTGTAATCTACTATTAATGCGCATGGCTTCGGTAAGTTGTATTTACATTTGCAAATTTAGCTCGGTAAATGGTCCATTACATGCATCAATACACATGCAATTATAGAGGAATGTAAATTGTATTTACATTTCCCTGTGATGTAAATTGTATTTACATTGCTCTATATTGTATTTACATTGTTCATTTTGAACTGCGTAATTCTATAAACAAAAATAATATCACTCACACTCACAATATTTCTCTTTTTTCCTTTTATCTCTAAAAGAAAGAAATAAAATAAATAAAATGAACGTGGAATATTTCCCAAATCCTCTTTTATCTGTAAAAGAAAGAGAAATTAAAGAAGAATTAACGTGGAATATTTCCCAAATCCTCTTTTATCTGTAAAAGAAAGAGAAATTAAAGAAGAATTAACGTGGAATATTTCCCAAATCTTCTTTTATCTGTAAAAGAAAGGAAAATTAAAGAATGATTAACGTGGAATATTTCCCTCCATTTCTTTTATCTTTATTTTTTATTATAAATTATCTCTATATTCTCTCTTTGCAACTACCTCTCCCATGCACATTAAAGCAGTATACAATACATGTTAATCAAATTTGTTATACAGCTCGTTGTGTATTTTGTGTGTACCTTCGGTCTCGTGATATAAACATGACTCGTGTCTATGTGTTTGTGTGTATACACAACTCGCAAGAATAACAAATTTTGATAACATGTATCTACTATTAATTCCATTTTATAAAATTTTAATTTCCAGGTTTTCTTAAGTTCTAATTTTAATTTTAATAATGTTTAAACTTTTTCTTTTTCACATAAAAAAATTTTAATGAAAGAATATGTTTCGTTTTATTTTACTTTTATTTTTTTTTTCTTAGCAAAATTATTTTTATTCACTTTTTTTCTTCTTTTTTTTTTTTCTTTTTATGAATTAATTTTATTTTCATCAAAAAAAAATTTTTTTTTTTTAAACTTTTATTTTTATTTAGTTTTAAGTAAAAAATTTCAAATGCAATAGTTTTAAAATATTTTGTTTTTTGTTTTTTTTTTTTTTTTTTTAATTAATTTTAATTTAAAAACTTTAGACTTAATTTTATTTTAATACTTGTAAAAAAAAATTTCAGACTGCCCAAAAATGGCAGCTGTCACGGTCGCTATGTCATGCTTTTTGTGCATGTAAGAAAGAAAAAACTCCAATACACTTGTAGTTAGTAAGAAATATTTATTAATTAAAAGTATGATGTTTACCATTTGACTGTTACTCTACAACTACTTAACCTAATCTTAATGCTAGGTTTATATACATTAAAAGAGAGAGAAAGTGAGTGATATACTCAAAGAGAGCACTACACGCAGTTCTAATTTTTTTTTTGTATTTGCTGTATTGAAATATTGTGAGAGAGATTATGTTTGTTTAGGTATTACGTAATATTCAATATGAAACATCTAAATGATTTCATTATTTACGGTGATGAATCTAAATGATAACATTATTCACGCTGATTCATCTAAATGATTTCATTATTCACGCAGATGCATCTAAATGATTGCATGTGTATTGACGCATAGATGCATCTAAATGATTGCATGTGTATTGACGCATATAATACTCCATTTAGTGATCTAAATTCTATAGCACTAAATACAACATACCGATCCCATACGCATTAAAATATTTTTCTTAGTAGGACAATTAACATAATTGTGCACCACAATGAAATTTTGCATTAAAAACAGACTTTTAAAAATTAATTTTTTTTTTTAATCTTCAGGATAAAATTATTCGTTTTCTGTCTTTTATTAGTTTATTTTTTGTTACTTTATTTTTTTTATTACTTAAGTATTGCTCGGATTTGTCCTTGCAGAAGTTTTTTAGAATGATGTTGCAAAGTGGCAAACCAAGATACTTTAATAAAACTAAAAGCGATCTTCCACATGAACATTTTTGTTCAAAATTATTTAATTCTAAAGTTTTAATATTTTCAACTGCTAGGCAGAGCCGTATGTAGAGTTTGCGGCGCCTATGGCAAATATTTAAAATGGCGTCTACTATCTCAACTATCTTACAAAAAATTAGCTTCCAATTTTTAATTTTGATCTATTTTATACGGAAAAAGATAACATAAATTCTTTATTAATTCAACATTAGTGTTTTCAAATACCCGGAAATAAAAATACCCGGGTACTCGAGTTGTAATATTTCAAAGTTTTCGGGTAGCCCAGGTTACTCGGGTATTAAGAAATATTACAAAAAAAGCTGGAAACAAAAAAAACACATTAATTATTTAAATTTTTTGTTTATTAAGAAAATAATATTTTAAAAAATTAAAGCATTTAATGTATCTGGGCTCATTCTATTTCTTAATTTAGTACAAAATATTCCTGCAATGAAAAAAACATGCTCGGAGGGATTCAGTTGGTGTTAATTTCTCAAAGTAATTCCAGACTCGAGACATTTTACAAGCTGCAAAAACAAAAAAATTCAATCGAGTGCACAACATCAATTTGTATAATTTTGCTTCACTTACGATTTTTTAATTTTACTTTCTCAGCTCAGCAGTATTTTGATTAATCAAAAGCACAAAGAATATTTTTTTCAGAAAAACATTTTTCTAATTATTTTTTCTATGTTTTTGAAATAAAAATAATTCAATTAAGCATTAATATATTTCGGACACGGCCTACTTATAAAACATGTAACATGTAAGTCAATAATTCAAATTTTTGAATGTGAAATTATTTTTTAAGCTCGCCTATAACTGTGCAATTTATAAAATTTGCTGTTTGAATTTCAAAACTTTGATACCCGGATACCCGATGTTACTACCCGGGTTTTGAAATACCCGAAATAATGGTCAAATTTGCGGGTACCCGGGTTGAAAACACTATTCAACATAACTATTCAATTTGAAATTAATACTTTTGTTGATTTTTAACAAATGCAATAATTTCAACAAATTCTTCTTCTTCTTCAATGGCGCTACAGCCCATTTCAGGCCTTGGCCTCCTCTGAGGTTTCGTGACGTGTTGTTTTCTCAAAAAGTTGAGCGGGAGAGCCTTGTCAGGACTTTTCCCACCTTCATGTAGAAGGACCTCAGCACTTGCAGTTTTAGCTAGTTCAGTTAATGGTTATTAAAAGAACCTGTGCCCAGTGGCCACCACGAGAAGGTAGAGCAAGCAGTTCGTCAAGAATTAAACAGTTGCGGCACTGGGTCAGCGACCGGTCAATGCTTTCCCTGTTTATCCTAACGCAGACCACTTTCAACAAATTCAACGCTTAGAAATTTTTTTAATTTAATTTTTCTTGCTTTAATGTTGGAAAATACGTTGATTATTACGATTTGTCATATTGGTAATCCGCACTTAAGGGATCTTGTTGCATGCTGAAGGCAAGTAATTTTTAATGAGCTTAAGTTTGCTAAAACTGCTCTCCCCACTAGCCAGCCACAGTTACTGGAAGTGTTACTAGTGTTAGTAAAATTCATAAAGAAACATAAAAATTTCGAAATCAAGTGCAACAATATCCTTAAGACTTCAAAATGATGAAAGTGTGATTAAACCGTTCAGCTTTTTGAAATTTAAAGCATTCGATTTCATTCAGCATCTCACCGGAATCCAATTCTGAATACTCCGAACAAAGATCTTTCACTGATTTATTCAATTCCATCATGGATCTAGACATTAAATTTTCTCCCGACAAAAATTCGAATAATTTTCGAATAATTTAACAAATTAACAAAAATTAATTTTGAAGAAAATTACGTAAACTTTGAATTTTGAAAAATCATAAAAAACCAAAACTTTAATATGTTAAAAGTCAGAAGTCGAAAGCTCTCCTAAATTATCCGCAATGACTATTTTATTTAAATTTTTTCTTTTTATTTACTTGCTAAATTCACGAAACTGCACTTTCGTGAATGTTGCAGAGCATTTTTTTTAAATATTTTGTATAATCTTAAAAAATAAATGTTCAATTTTCCGTTATTTACGTTATAAGCATAGTTCATATAACAAACTGAGAGGTATAAGAAATCACATTGAATCATTACTTGCTGTTGAAAGTCACTACTGCAGAAAATCTACCAACAAAAGAAACCTCGAATCTACTCTGAATATCAGTATCATGTACAGAATGTATAAGCGGCAATGCATAGAAAAGCAGATTAAGCCAGCAGGGTTAACTAAATACAGGACTATTTTTAAAACTTACAACTTAGGGTTTCTTTTAAACCGAAGAAAGATCAGTGTAAAAAGTGCTTGTCTTTTAATTCTTCATCTTAAAAAGAGGCAGAATCAGCACTTTATGAGAAGCATATTAAGAAAAAAGATATGGCTCGACAAGAACGTAATAAAGACACAGACTTAGCCAAAAATAGTTCAGAAACTTTAGCTTTTAATTTTGACCTTCAAGCGGTTTTAACTACACCTAAACGTTCAGCTGGCGAAATATTTTATTTGAGAAACTTAGCCGTATATAACTTGACAATTTACAACCTTGGTAATAATCAACATGCAATATGCTGCCTTTGGGATGAAACTCGAAGAAATATTAGATAGATATTTAGATATATTTTCTTGTATTTTCAATTATTTTTACTTGTATTTTCAATTTCATTATATTCTTCATTTTTTTATACATGTAAGTAAATTTGATTAATGAAGTTAAGCCGTTTTGGTTTTTATTATTTTCAATTAAATAAAAATAATAAAACTAACATTTATTTTTTGATTTTTACACACAAATTTTATTTTAGGAAAAATATAGCGTGTAACATTCGTGTAACCACTAAAACGTCATAACAGTAAAAGCTATTAGTATGACATTGTAATATATTAAAAAAAGCTTCATTAATCATTATACACCATCTTGGACATCTAAAATATATTTATTATTAAAAAATTCAACACCAAAAAAGCTTAAATTTTCAAATCCAATTTTCTCAAAACTTTATTTTGCAGTTTCGTGATTTTTGCATGAGACCGACGATATCGCGCACTAAAATCCATTTTGCATATACCATCTTCATAACTTTTCTAACTCTAATTTTTTGCTATCATTCAAAAATGTTAAGTAATGAAATACAGCCCGACATACGGCGATATTTTCCAAACTGTTTTTCCAAATTATCACTTTGAAATTTACCCAAAAGCAAATATTGAATTTCATTATTAAATTCTGTATTCTGTATTCTGTATTCTGTCCGATTCTTCTTTCCATTTCGATAACCACATCAAAAACTGTCGCAAAAATTCTACCGGAGGACAATCTATACTACGAATCACCTCACATAGTTATAATTTTTTCCTCTTAACCTTAAACAAATTTTTAACGTTCATAACATTCCACCAGTTTTTGATAATTTGTAGAAAGTGCAGTTTCACATTTTCTAGAAACAAGAGCAGAAATATTGCTTTTTTGGAAAACGTTTTCAACGTTAACATTTTGTTTCTCAAAATTGTTCGGATACAAAGATTCCCAATTTAATTTAAAAGCACTTTTATTTCCAAGATTTAACTGTTCATCGTATAGAACCCTCAAATGCTGAAAATCAGCTACTTTGATTTCTTCTAAATTTTCAAAATCAGGGAATGTTAATTTTCCTTTTGTCAACCAACTATTACAAATATTTTTAAATAAATGAACGGGATCGGATATAAAAAAAAATTTTTTCTTGACATTATTTGGATTGAACATAAATGTGGACTCTGGATAAGTTTTGAATAAATCAAACAATTTTCTATTTACAGTATGGTTGTCGACAGAAATTGCAATGATCTCGAAACCTAGGTTTTGAACCATTGTAATAATGTCTTGGGTATAAATTTTCAGTTCCTGAGCTGAACATTTTTGAACTGGAATTAATTTAACGATTTCCTTATAATTGCCAAAAGCTGAACTAATCATAAAAGATTGAACTGTTCGGGCTATTTCATTGGGTTTGTTTCCTGCAAAGCCATAAACTTTTGAATTTTTAAGATTAAGTATCGGTTTTGTATAAACTTCATCAATCATCAAAACAACTTTTTTTTGAAGACAAGTCAAATTTTTACAAATGTTTGAAAGATATTTATGTTTGAAGAATCATGCTTGGGGGATATATTGTAAGAACCTTGAAGTCTACGTAAATGACCTGGATGAGGTAGAATTAAATATTCGAGGAGTTTGCTGTAAGCGGAAGCTGAAAGGGTCCAAATGAAAAATGATGTTCTAATTGTATTCGCGCTATATTTATTTCGCTTATTTAGGAATAATTGAAGTTGGTCTCTAACAAATTCAAGCTCATTATAATAAAGAAAAGTTTCATCATTAGTGTCA
Source organism: Hybos culiciformis (assembly GCA_964007475.1). NCBI lineage: Eukaryota > Metazoa > Arthropoda > Insecta > Diptera > Hybotidae > Hybos > Hybos culiciformis. Next base: position 80,748,058 of record OZ023273.1, read on the forward strand.
CTTAATTTTTTTAAAAAAGAATGAGCTATTTGCAAAAAATAAAAGGGTGTTTCTGATAATATTTCCTGGCTTGAATCAAAATTTTGTAGCCATACCAGTAAGTTGGTTACTTGTGACCATAATACAAATTTCATTGTGGGACTCGGAAACAAAAATTTTAAGTTTTCATAAGGCACTTTTTCATTACGAATGAACACTTTCACTGAAAGCTTCTTATCTACTAATACACAAAATTTAATGAGACGTCGCAATCTATAAATTTTGATTGTGTCACAACCTTCAGAACATTTCAAATCAGATAAATTTTCTTTGAAATCATTTTTAAATTTCAAAAACCCTCCAATAACGTCATCAATTTCGAACCGCAGGATTTTTCGTTTAATGACTGTGGCAGGTTCTGAATGTTCAAATATGGAAGGGGCAGCATCTTTTTTTTTAACCTTTTTTGCTTATGGGGACTTGCACATTCAAGTGGATTGTAATTCAAAAAATCATCGGTACGAAAATGCTTAAGGCAAACCGCTGTATAATTTCCTGTTATTTTCAAATCTGCAGAGTTAATGGCGGTAATCCAGTTTTCTTTTATTTTCCCACCAATTTTAGGTATTCGAAAAGTTGGCACTGATTTTGAAAATTTTTCTTTAGCGGAATTGCTTCCACATTGGAGTACACAACATATTCTATCTTGCTCTCTTTAAGATTAAAAAAGAAAAATGTTTTAAAATTTAACACAAACGGAATTAATATTAAATAACTCAAGATAAACATCAATTTACATAAGCATAAATTAACATAAGCGGAACTAACATAAGCATAAACATAAATAACAACAAACTGAATCAGAATACCGTGATAGCAAGTTTAACAAGTTTAACTTACTGTAACGGACTGTACTGAAAAAAAAAATTGAAAAGGAGTCCCTTTAATTTTTTTTTTTTTTTTACTGAAATAATTTTTTTTTTATTTACAAATATTTTCTTACCTTTTTCTTGTTTTTCTGATGAAATCCGCCACTGTTTTCTTTTCTTCTTTCTTTATTATAGAGAGGCCCAGCCTTTCATTTATCCCGAAAATGGAATATATATTTTTTTTTCTAAACCTTAATAGGTTTTTTTAATTAAAAAAAATAATTTTTTTTCAGAATAATAGTAGAGAAATGGTCAACGTAATTCACGCGCGTACACGCGCATGTACGCACGTAAAAAAAACTGGTTTATTTCACCTGTTATGTTCAACGCCGTTCACTTGCCAAAAACAAAAGAGAAAAATGTCATTATTGTCATTTAACGAAAAATATATATAAAAATAAATTCAAATTTTAAATATTTTTAGGAATTTGAAATAAATATTATTTTTAAATATTTTTTTTTTTAATTAATTTAACTGTATTTCACAAAATTCAAATTAATCCACTTTTTTATTTATTATTTTTTTTTTAGGTTCAATCAAAATAATATTTTTTTTCCATAGCAACGAAATAAACAATAACAATACAAATGTTTTTTACAATCTACGGCGTAAATACTGGGAAAGTTATATATTTTTTTTCCATAGCAACGAAATAAACAATAACAATACAAATGTTTTTTTACAATCTACGGCGTAAATACTGGGAAAGTTAAAATATTTTAACTTTTACGTGCGTAAGCTACGTTTTACGTCGTTGCTTATAACATCTCTCATACATTTTGATACAATTTGATATTTTACGTGCGTACAAGCGCGTGAATTACGTCGACAGAACATAATAACAATTTCAGGTTAGGTTTTGGTTAGAAATTTAATACATATACAAATCAAATATTCAGTCTTTTAATGTCTACCATTGATATATGTAAGTAATTTTATTTAAATCAAATTATATATAGGTATATTTATAACTCTCTTTGTAAATAATATTTGTATTTCAATTTTGAAGATCTAATTTTGAAATTATAAATGAATTTCATTTACGTTATTTAAAATTTATTTTTCTTTTTGTTAAACACGAAAAATATTTTTCATGAGGAAAATTTTGCTTCATTGATAACTATGACAAGCAAATTCTTACATTTCCGAAGGAATAAATTAGTTTAATTTACACAAGTTTAAATAAATTTTGCACCAGATTATCGAATAAATTGTTCCAAATTGTCAAATGAAAAAAAAACATTGAAAATATTGTAAATAACAATTAATTAGTGCCTACACAAGGTGTAATTAATACAATTAAACTGCTGAATCTTAGAGTATTCTTGATGCATTGAAAATAAAAAGAATTTTTAAATTGATATAAAGTTTAATTTAGGTTTAAGTTGTAATTTCAAGTACATAAATAATGAACATTAAATAATTGATTAATTTTTTTTTAAATTGTCCAATAAAGATAATTATTTGTTTCATTGACTGTTACTTTTAGGAAAAAATAATATGAATTTAAACTAAATCAAGAAAAGAAAAAATTATATTTGAAGGATATACATATAAGAAAATAGTGCTTATATTATGCGTTATTCAATTTAATAAGTTTTTTTATCTAATAAATAAATAAAAAGATTTGTTATTGAAATATAATACTTGTTATTGAAATATAAAATGAATGAAATAAGATTCCTACTTAAAATTACATTTTTACATATTATCAATGAAAACAGTTACTTCAAAATAATACAAATAAGTATTCTTCTTTATTAGTTTTAGTTTAATACGAAAATTCAAGAAGTGATAATAAAAAAATGTTTTATGAAAGTACTTAAAATAAAAAAAGAATTGAAAAAAGAAGAAATAAAAGTGATTTTGACAATTTAAAAAAAAAACATATGTGAGTCTCGGGGCACACGGAAGCAGTGAAACTTCATGGAAAGTAGTATTTTCTGGGAAGGCTAAATAAATGTGTAAAATGGCCAAGTGCATATAAGATATGACGCCGATCGATTTGTTCGACGGCGACTAGTTGATTTTCATCCTTCGATTTCTGCGGCCAGTGGACTTAAAATTACTTATTTTGGGGGAATTCGGCGGCTTAGAAAAAAATAAAAAATAAAATAAAAACCAGAAACTACTTATAGATAAAAACATTTAAAAATTCTAAAATACTTCTTAAGCTCATAAAGTTTAGTGGCTTATGCTTTTAAATTATTTCAAAATGGCTAGATTTATGGCTGCATGGCAACACTGATTGCCAAATAATTTCTACTATATTTTAAGCTGTAAACACAATTCCAGTTACAACTATTTTATTAGAGACAATAATGTATGAAAAAACAGCAGCGTGGCTTAAATCATGTTTTATTTTTCTTACTCGAAACTTTAACCTAAAATAACTTTTTCAAATATTCCTGCAAAATTTGACATTAGTATTTCTTGCGGAAAGTATTTGTAATAAAAATATTTCTCTTGCATTTTATTAGTGTATGTAAATAATAAATTTAACAAACTAAACATTACATTAAGAAAAATAATATCAAAAATAAATTATCTACAAAATAGATGCATTTGAACATTTTTATTTAGAATTCATATTTGTATTCCAAAAACTTTTTGAAAATTAGCACTAATAAATAATAAATGAAATATTTTTTAATCAATAATTTAAAATAAATTATATTTCCCTTTCAATCGAAAAAAAAAAGAAGTGTTTTCGAATTTTATTCTGAGCCAATATAGAGTAGGTTATTGCGCTGATAAGCTTCATTAAGTTGCTAGCGGCTGTCGGTTTTATCATCAGCTGACAAATAAATTTTCCTTTTTTTTTGACAATAATCGTGGTATTTTTAACAATAATCGTGGCATAAGACAATAATCGTGACATTTTTGACACTTACATTTTTTTCACTCACAATCACAATGCCCTTAAAGAAGTTTCACTTCAAAAAAAGAAATTTCTTGGGAAGTTACCAACTTGTATTTTTTACAAGTAATTAAAGGTAATCTCTTTTGTATTATTTTTCAGATACTCATAAAATTTCTTTTAGGAAGATCTCACTTCTTCATCAAATTGCGATACATATTACCCACCTAATTTTTTTTTCAAGTTATTTTCGTCTTATCGTATATTCCTTAGAAAAAAAAGCAAAGAAGAAAAACAGTAAAAATTTGTTAATTATTCATTAGAACAAATATTCATTGTCTTATTTATTTTTCAATTTATGATTTTTATAATTCCAGAAAAGAAAATATCTTTCCAAAAACTAAAAAAGTTAACTTTCTCTGAAATAAATGCAACGTTTCCTGTGAACAATTTAGGTGAAATAGCCAGATTAGAATATCGTTTGGATTTATGTAACACCGTAAGTAGAAATTTGAGCTTATTACATATATGAAAATTTATTGTTACATAATAAAAAAAATATACATATATGCATAATCAAATAATTTATTTTTGTTGTAGGAAAACTGCGATAATATTTTGTGCGTCTATTTTTATAAATTAAATAAGATTTTAAAGTGTTTTAATGCTATAATAAAATTGACAATAATGTACATTTACAAACATTTACAAAACTCACACTGACAGAAATTTTTTTTTAAATTAATTTTCGATCAATAAATTTTTTTTGTAGAAACAATAATTCTGTTTCAACAACATTGAATGAAAAATATTTTGCCAAAAAGAATGAAAAATATTTTGTCAAAAACGAATTTCCCTTGCCTTAAAATTATGTTTATTCCTGCAACAGAATTTATGTTTTGGTAAATAATTTCCTTAATTTTTTTATTTTTTTGTAGATTCTTTGACTGAAACAAAATTAAAATGATGACTTTAATTTACTCGAACAAAATTTTTTTTACAAAAACTATTTATTTTTCGCGTCAAAAGAATTTAATTCCATAATTTTGCGGTAAAAGAAATTATTTTCTCTTAATAAAATTTCTTTTTCCTTAAAAAGTATTATTTTAAGATTCTTGGAACAAACTACTGTTAGTTGCAGGAAAAGTATGATCGGTTTCAAATAAAGAATTTGATGTGTGCACACACTGTGTGTGTCAACACATACATTGTGTACACACTGTGTGTGTGTGTTAATACAAACATTTTGTGGTAAGTGTGTGGAAATTAATTGAATAATAAGACGTGCGTCGCGAGCTTTTTTTTTTTACAAAATTGTAACAAATTATCAAATTTTTTAAAGGTTATTAATTATTAATATTAATTTTAAGTGTAAAATTAAAATTATTAATAAAAAAAATTATATTAAAACTAAAATCAACAGTGTATATTTTATTTTAGTTTAATTTAGATTTCAGATGTCAGATTTTGTTTTCCAAAATTCACTTATAGTGGTGCTCACGCCGAGAAGAATTAAAAAAAAATAGTGGTCGAAAAATAAAATTTAATTGTTTTAATAATATATTAAATTAAAACATAATGAAACCAAAAACAAATTTTGGAATAAAGTTAATCCAAAATTTAGTTGAAGCGTATTTTCCGCAAAACTGGAATTTTCCACTTTTTTTATAGAATTTTATTTGTGTGGCAATTGAAATATGGCGTCAACTTTGTGGCATAAATAAAATTCTTAAATAATCCATAAAGTTAATTTTGAATTAATTTTTTTTCAAAATTTGTTTTTTGTTTCATTATTTTTTAATTTAATTAATTGTTAAAATTTTTAATTTTATTTTTCGACCACTAACTTTTTTTTTTATTTCTTCTAACCAACAGTATAAGTTCATTTTGGGAAAAATATGTATGATTACGGTAAACGTTAGCATGAGTTTGCCAAAACCAATAAAATTGACTTTGGTAAAAATATAAAAATATAAAAAGACTTTGGTAAACGCTAACGTGAGGTTGCTACAACCATATAAGTGATTTCGGCAACCATCAAATTTCTATTGTTGCATATTACTATTACGGTAATAGATCTCTTCTCTCAGTGCATGCATCGATTACATTCCTAATCAAAGCTTTCAAAATTTTAAAACATTTAAAATTCACTCTCTTAGCAAACATAAAAATATTTATAATCCTAATGCTACGGAAAACTCTTCAATTCAAAGATAACCAAAAGTCAAATTCTATAAAATTGATTGATAACTTTACTCAGTCAAAAGAAAAACCAATTGAAGTTGAAATTGAGCCATTTCACGTAAAATGTAATTTAGAAAATTATTCATCTTTAGTTTATAATGAAGCTTTAAAATTTACACTACAAAGCTAACAAAGCGAGATCTGTTATAACTCAATCATTAGATTATTTGCTGAAGAATTTCAAAAACGGGGAATTGGAAATAAATCAGTTTCTTAAAATTTGTTCTAATCCATTTTTTGACATAAACACTGAATATAAATTGTTGAAGAGAATGGAAACCTTAGATCTTTTGAAGCCTAGTATTAATGTAACAATTAATAATGGAATTACACCGATTTATAAAAGAGGATTGTCCACGTTCGAGCAAAATAAGAGTAGCAGTGTATATTTGCAAATTAAATTCCTGATAAAAAAGGTTTTTGAATCGCCTTGCTTTAGATAATGAATATTGAAAACAGCGCCGTGCTGCAACTTTTGGGGGCCCTGTGCTGACACTAAAAAATTTTTTTTTTTCAGGTTGAAATATAATATTTGAATTACATACTTCAATTGAATTAGTCTTCGAAATTGATGAACTTTCGCTTCGTTTAAAAAATTTATCTAATGATCCAGCAAGGCTACTTAATTCCTCTTCTTTCCGGACCTGTTTTACTCTTTTTTGTGCGCCGCTTTCATAAGATCTTTTCGACATTTCTAATTTAGGTAAAAAAATGTTACAGAAACAGTATAAAAAAATAAAAAACTAAAATAAATATATTGAAAAAACAACTGAGACTATATTACCTAAAATTAATATGTAATATCCGCACTAATATTAACGATGGACCCAAAAAATTTAAACTATTAATGATATTTATAATTTGTGAAAATTCACTATTTATTACAATTAAAATAAAACGTATTTCTGTTTATAACTTTGAAATTATAGTACTTTTTACCAATAAAACACTATAAAATGAAAGAAAAAAATAATTTGAACCAAAAAAACAACTAAATTATTAGGTATATTTGTTTCAAATTAAATCTTAGCCAACTAGATTTGTTTGAAAGTTAAACGAATTTTGAATTTTCGTCTTTGATTTTTTCAATTCGTGGTATTTTTTTTGTTATTGGAGAAGTTTTTCTAATGCATTTAATATTTGGGGGCCCCTCAAAAATAGGGGGCCCAGTGCGATTGCACTTGTTGCACTTGCTATAGTACGGCGCTGATTGAAAATCTACTAAAATCTAATGATGAGAATATTAAAAACTTTGTACAAGACGAGCTGCGGAAAACTAAGGTAGCAAATCTTCCTGCAGAACAAAAAGCAATTCCAATATTCTTTTATATTGATGATGTTCAAATAAACAATTCTTTAGGATCACATCAACAATCAATTTAAACTATTTATTTTTCATTTCCGAATTTAAAAAATCCTCTTAAATTAGAAAATATTTACCTACGTGGCATAATTGAAAGTAAAAATGTAATTTAAAAAATTCATAATGAATTTAGGCTTGTGATTTTCAGGTCCTGAAAAATCCAGTCTAGGCACCTAAAAAAGTTGTTAAAAATGTAAAAAAAGGTTCTAAAAATTCAAAAATAGGTCCCAAAAAATTAAAAAAAAACTTTTTTTGATTACATTTATTTTCACTTCATAAAAAAAAAAAAAAAATTAAAAAAAAATTAAATTTTTTAATTTGAAGAAAAACTAAAGTTCAATCAAACTATTTCTTTAACCCTTTGACGACCACAGGCAAATATGCTTGCCCAGGGGTTTTTTGCGTTTATAACTGTTCCTTTAACTATTATAGTATTGGCGTCCGAAGGTGGTTTGTAGAGGAGGGTTGAGGCAACAAAGTAGTAGTGGGGGGTAAGTCTCTACTTCGTCGCACTTGCCCTGTGGGAGTCACTAAAGTTAGTCAAAAAGTGTTCTTAATTGAAGGGGCTGCCACTTGGCGAGGAAGAAGTGGACCTGGCTGAGATTTAGATACGTTTTGCCTTCATCTATTACCTTTTCTGAAGCTTCTGTGAGTTTTTACTAGCCCGCAGTGGCCAAAAATACGATTGGCAAGTATATTTGCCTGTGGGTTGAAAGAGAAGTTTTTACCCAACTATGTTTGCCAAGAGAAAAAAGGGACAACGAGGAGGTTTAGGGGGCCAATTTTTTGTAACATAACTATTATTAGGTTACAGATGACGAAAATCAAAAAATAATCAAAATCGCTTCGGCCAAAAAAGTAAATTTTCTGGTTTAAATTTATGTCTATTCAATCTTAATAGTAGATTACAATACATGTTAAGAAAATTTGTTATTCTTGCGAGTTGTGTATACACACAAACACATAGACACGAGTCATGTTTATATCACGAGACCGAAGGTCGAGTGTCTATATGTTTGTGTGTATACAAAACGAGCTGTATAACAAATTTGATTAACATGTATTGTATACTGCTTTAATGTGCATGTGAGAGGGAGTTGAAAACAATACATTTATAATGAAAAAAATAAACAAAAAAGTTCAAAATGAAGCAAGGAAATAAAATTTAATAAGGAAGTTTATTTATTTATCGAAATGATTTCAAACCGGAACATTCCTAAAATATTAAAAAAAAAATTAGTAATTTTTCCAAAAAAAAATTATTCATTTTCTTTTTTGCAAAAAAAAAAAATCGAATAATTTTTTTTTAGAAAAATTACTAATTTTTTTTTTATTATTTTAGGAACTAATGGTCTTCTTAAATTTTATTTAATTTTATTTTTAATTATTAAAAAATATAATAATAATTTTATAATTATTTTTTTTATAATTAAAAATAAAATCAAATAATAATTATATAATTATAATTTATATTTACAATAAATAATCTCCTTGTTGCTGCCATTTTCCTCGTTTGTTGATAAAAGAAAAAAAAATTCTTACTTGACATTTGACAATCACAGCAAACTTTATAATGACAACAAAGATATTTTCAGGGTTACCATTGTTCTATTTTTATTCATTTTGTTTTTTTGAATAAAAATAAGTGCAATTTTTGAAGTGTGGTTTAAATTTTTGTACTAAAATCCAACCACATTGAAACACATGTTAAGAAAATTCATCGACTAGCCGCGTATTTTTTTATTGGTTTTTTTTTTTTTTTTTTGTTTGCTCAGAGGGAAAATATAGATTAGCTCAGAGGGAAAATTTAGATTTTAGCATTATAAACTAAGCTTTGTTTGACATTGATATGATGCATGTGAGAGGTATACGTTTGCAATTTTTTTTTTTTTTGGTATTTGTCTGTATTGAAATATTGTGAGTGTGAGTGATATTATTTTTGTTTATAGTATTACGCAGTTCAAAATGAAGAATGAAAATACAATATAGAGCAATGTAAATACAATTTACATCACAGGGAAATGTAAATACAATTTACATTCCTCTATAATTGCATGTGTATTGATGCATGTAATGGACCATTTACCGAGCTAAATTTGCGAATGTAAAAACAACTTACCGAAGACATGCGCATTAAAATACTTTTATCGGTGCATACTTAAATGATATTATTTCCTCGTTGATAAATTGTAAACTAATTGCTAAATCTGAATCACTTCCTGCTAGAAGGTTAAATATTGATTTTAAAATTACAAAATCTTTGTTTTTACATAAAATGTCCTCCAACGTTTTAGCTACTTCGGTTCAATTTGATACAATTACGTTTTTTATTATAGAAACTGCACTTTCAATTATATTGATTTGTTCTTTCATAGGCACCCAAGATGTTTGCAAAATTGTTATGAAAGAACTGAGAAATTCGTAATTTGTTGAAATTAGTTTATGTTTAGTTTTATGCTTTTAGTTTAGTTTTCATGCTTTTAGATTTAGAAAATATTTTTTTGGATATTTCAACAGAAGTTGATTGGACTTCGTCCAAATGATTCAAAATATTTTCAATTTTTTTAAGGTTTGCGGAATAATAGTTGGCAGCCTCTATCCATGTACCCCATCTCGTTATCCCCAACTGGTTTTTTAATCAGCGTAAAACCGGATAAATGCCACTACTTTAAATATTTTCTCGAGCCGCTATGCTAAATGATAAACAAAAATTGTTTTTATTTATCCACCTCGTCTTAGGAGAATATTAAAAAAACAGGGTTTCCTTAGTAAAAGAAAAAGGAAACCAAAAATTTAGTAAAAATTTTAATTTAAAACAAAGCAAAACAATTTTTTTTTAAATATTATGAATGTTAACAATAAAAAAATAATATTGTAATAATATTGAAATATTTAAAAAATCGTATATTTGCACCCAAATAGGCTGAAAAAAAGTTCTAACATAAAAAAAGGTCAAAAAAGGTTTTTATGACCAAAAAAGGTGAAAAAAGATCGCAACAAATCGATGCCAGATTAAATAAAATGTAATGAAACGCATATATATGAAGTCAAACCTTAATTATTTAGAACGAGTAAAAATAGGTAAAAACATTAAAATAAATGCCTATCTTATAAGCTATTTTCCTAATAAATCCCACATAAATTCCGATATTTCACTTGCCGTTTGCATTACATTAAGGGGTAAGGCCAGTCTAGGATTTTCAAAAACTCGAAATTTTTTTTTTGTGTTCAAAGTACACTTTAGGGTCCTAAAAACATTATTCAATCGGTAGAATAGTGAAAAAAAAAAATTTTCCCTGTCCAATCCGCTGTAGTGTCGAAGCGTTCGGAGCGGGCGACGAGCGCATTTTCTACCTGCCGCGGCGGGATTCCTTTTGTCCCCTTTTTCCTTTTGTCCCTTTAGAAAGGAAGAAGATGAGTTGCACGTGTCCATGGAAGGTGAAATGGACGGCGCAGGCATCGCAGACTGAAGGTATAACAAAATTTTCAGCACGTAAAATTTTAAACACGTTTTTCTCGAAACTGCATTTTTCAAATCGGGCGACGATGGTACTCGGAGACTATCGCACGTATCCACTTAAAATTTTAACTGTAGCTTCACAGTCACATTATCTAGTAAACTACGTACGATTTTTTTGTTATCATTGCAACTTTTTTTTTTATAAACAATTTACTGCTCATTTTTTCGGTCAAAAATTGAACCTTTTTTTTACAAGTCCGCCATTTTGCGAAAAATTGATGTAAAGCTAAAAACGTACGTACTTTACTAGCAAGTCTTATGTAGATTAAGATCCCGTTCTTTATTTTGTTTCAGATAGCACGACTTCCTAGAATCACCGTCGCCCGTAGAGGCCCTCTTGAAAAAGGTGATTCCGAAGATTGGCCCAGTAGCCGCCATTTTGTATCAAAATGTCAATAAAAAAAAAAATTTATATATTTTGCAAAATGTCATTTGTCCGCTAATTTTGAGACATTTGTCCGCGGCGGACAAATGACATTTTACAATCGCGGACAAATGACATTTTGCAAAATGACATTTGTCCGCGAAGTTTTCCATTAATAAAGCCTGAAAGAGAGAAATTCAATTCCTTTTTCCTTACTCCCAGAATAAATTGTCAAAGTTAGGCCTTTTTTGAGGACTCTAGACTGGCCTTAGCCCTTAAGTGGAATACGAAGTGGAATATATTGACTCTTTCAAAATAAATAAATTGAATAATTTTTTTTGAAGTTTATACTTCTTTAGCGGCGTTTGATGATTTTTGGTAGAGGGTAAAAATGGGGGTTGGACATTTGTCCGCGATTTGTTTTTGTATCGCGGACATAAAAATGACATTTGTCCGCGATTCGAAATGTCTTTTGTCCGCGATTAAAATTAATCGCGGACAAATGACATTTTGCAAAATGACATTTGTCCGCTAAAAATTTAAAAAATCAATCGCGGACTAATGACATTTTGCAAAATGACATTTGTCCGCTAAAAATTAAAAAAATTAATCGCGGACAAATGACATTTTGCAAAATGACATTTGTCTGCTAAAAATTCGAAATAGCAATCGCGGACAAATGACATTTTGCAAAATGACATTTGTCGCTAAAAATTTGAGGCTAAAGTGCAGATGACGTGAACCAATCAGAATCGGTACAACGAGAGAGAGGTGGGAGGCGGCGGGCGGGTGGACTGGTGGTTGGTCAGTGGGATTTGCGGCGTCAGCCGCAAATCCCACTGACCAACCACCAGTCCACCCGCCCGCCCGTCGCCCCCCACCTCTCTCCCTTTAAGGGGCAAATCGGGCAAAAAAAAAAAAAATTGCACATACAAAATGTATGAAGAATTTGGGGGGCTTCTACCCCTCTTCCCTTTTCCAACCGCCAGACGATTCTGAGTGGTTCACGTAATCTGCAGTATCTCCAAAATTGAAAAATCAATCGCGGACAAATGACATTCTGCAAAATGACATTTGTCCGCTAAAAAAACTGAAAAATCAATCGCGGACAAATGACATTTTTCAAAATGACATTTGTCCGCTAAAAATTAAAAATTTCAATCGCGGACAAATGACATTTTGCAAAATGACATTTGTCCGCTAAAAATTCGAAAAATCAATCGCGAACAAATGACATTTTGCAAAATGACATTTGTCCGCTAAAGTTAGAAAATTCAATCTCGGACAAATGTCATTTTGCAAAATGTCATTTGTCCGCTAATTTTGAGACATTTGTCCGCGGCGGACAAATGACATTTTGCAAAATGACATTTGTCCGCGAAGTTTTCCATACAAATTTCATCGCGGACAAATGTCCCGCGGACAAATGTCACGGTAAAAATCTATTTTCATATAGAATTTTTCTCAGAATCGTCATCATTTTTTATTTTTTTTATTATATTTAAGAAACCCAAAATCATATGGACAATATGGCTTAGTGGCTAGAACATCAGACTGTAAGTCTGAAGGTGCCTGGTTCGATTCCCAATGACAAGATTTTTTAATTTCAAATATATGTATATATAGGGCCCAGTATTACAAGCAAAAAAAGATACGGTTAAGTCGTGCCGGAGCAAAATATACGAAATCTTTTTTTTTTTTAAATAGGGAGCTCCGGTGAAATTATTATTACCTGAAAAAAAAATTTTGGGTGGTGAGCTATGGTTAGGTCGTGCCGGAGCAAAATATACGAAAAATTTTTTTTTTTTAAATAAATGATATTAATATTAACTGAAAAAAAATTTTGGGTGGGGAGCTATGGTTAGGTCGTGCTGGAGCAAAATCTACGAACATTTTTTTTTTTTTTAAATAGGGAAATTTTTAAATAGTGAAATTAATATTAACTGAAAAAAAATTTTTGAGTGGGAGCTACGGTTAGGTCGTGCCGGAGCAAAATATTCGAAAAAAATTTTTTTTTTTAAATAGGTAGCTCCGGTGAAATTAAGATTACCAGCGGAAAAATTTTGGGTGGGGAGCTACCGTTAGGTCGTGCAAAATATACGAAAATTTTATTTTTTTTTAAATAGGTGGCTCCGGTGAAATTAATATTACCTGAAAAAAAATTTTTGGGTGGGGAGCTAGGCTACGGTTAGGTCGTGCCGGAGCAAAATATACGAAAATTTTTTTTTAAATAGGTAGCTCCGGTGAAATTAATATTACCTGAAAAAAAAATTTTGGGTGGGGAGCTACGGTTAGGTCGTGCCAAAGCGAAATATACGAAAATTTTTTTTTTTTAAATAGGTAGCTCCGGTGAAATTAATATTAACTGAAAAAAATTTTTTGGGTGGGGCGCTACGGTTAGGTCGTGCCGGAGCAAAATATACGAAATCTTTTTTTTTTTTAAATAGGGAGCTCCGGTGAAATTATTATTACCTGAAAAAAAAATTTTGGGTGGTGAGCTATGGTTAGGTCGTGCCGGAGCAAAATATACGAATTTTTTTTTTTTTTAGATAGGGAGCTCCGGTGATATTAATATTAACTGAAAAAAAATTTTTGGGTAGGGAGCTACGGTTAGGTCGTGCCGGAGCAAAATATACGATAATTTTTTTTCTTCAAAATAGGTGGCTCCGGTGAAATTAATATTAACTGAAAAAAAAATTTTGGGTGGGGAGCTACGGGTAGGTCGTGCTGGAGCAAAATCTACGAACATTTTTTTTTTTTTTAAATAGGGAAATTTTTAAATAGTGAAATTAATATTAACTGAAAAAAAATTTTTGAGTGGGAGCTACGGTTAGGTCGTGCCGGAGCAAAATATTCGAAAAAAAATTTTTTTTTTAAATAGGTAGCTCCGGTGAAATTAAGATTAGCAGCGGAAAAATTTTGGGTGGGGAGCTACCGTTAGGTCGTGCAAAATATACGAAAATTTTTTTTTTTTTAAATAGGTAGTTCCGGTGAAATTAATATTACCTGAAAAAAAATTTTGGGTGGGGAGCTACAGCTAGGTCGTGCCGGACCAAAATATACGAAAAAAAATTTTTTTTAAATAGGTAGCTCCGGTGAAACTAAGATTACCAGCCCAAAATTTTTGGGTGGGGAGCTACGGTTAGGTCGTGCCGGAGCAAAATATAAGAAAATTTTTTTTTTTAAATAGATAGTTCCGGTGAAATTAATATTAACTGAAAAAAAATTTTTGGGTGGGGAGCTACGGTTAGGTCGTGTCGGAGCAAAATATACGAAAAATTTTTTTTTTTAAATAGGGAGCTCCGGTGAAATTAATATTAACTGAAAAAAAAATTTTGAGTGGGGAGCTACGGTTAGGTCGTGCCGGAGCAAAATATACGAATTTTTTTTTTTTTTAGATAGGGAGCTCCGGTGATATTAATATTAACTGAAAAAAAATTTTTGGGTGGGGAGCTACGGTTAGGTCGTGCCGGAGCAAAATATACGATAATTTTTTTTCTTCAAAATAGGTGGCTCCGGTGAAATTAATATTAACTGAAAAAAAAATTTTGGGTGGGGAGCTACGGGTAGGTCGTGCCGGAGCAAAATATACGAAACATTTTTTTTTTTTCAAAATAGGTGGCTCCGGTGAAATTAATATTACCTGAAAAAAAATTTTTGGGTGGGGAGCTACGGTTAGGTCGTGCCGGAGCAAAATATACGAAAATTTTTTTTTTTTTAAATAGGTAACTCCGGTGAAATTAAGATTACCAGCCGAAAAATTTTGGGTGGGGAGCTACGGTTAGGTCGTGCCGGAGCGAAATACACAAAATGTTTTTTTTTTTTTATAGGTAGTTCCGGTGAAATTAATATTAACTGAAAAAAATTTTTTGGGTGGGGAGCTACGATTAGGTCGTGCCGGAGCAAGATATATGAACATTTTTTTTTTTTTAAATAGGGAGTTCCAGAGAAATTAAGATTACCAGCCGAAAATTTTTGGGTGGGGAGCTACGGTTAGGTCGTGCCGGAGCAAAATATACGAAAATTTTATTTTTTTTAAATAGGGAGCTCCGGTGAAATTAATATTACCTGAAAAAAAAATTTTGGGTGGGGAGCTACGGTTAGGTCGTGCCGGAGCAAAATATACGAAAATTTTTTTTTTTTTAAATAGGTAGCTCCGGTGAAATTAAGATTACCAGCCGAAAAATTTTGGGTGGGGAGCTACGGTTAGGTCGTGCCGGAGCAAAATATACAAAATTTTTTTTTTTTTTAATAGGTAGTTCCGGTGAAATTAATATTAACTGAAAAAAATTTTTTGGGTGGGGAGCTACGATTAGGTCGTGCCGGAGCAAGATATACGAACATTTTTTTTTTTTTTAAATAGGGAGCTCCGGAGAAATTAAGATTACCAGCCGAAAATTTTTGGGTGGGGAGCTACGGTTAGGTCGTGCCGGAGCAAAATATACAAAATTTTTTTTTTTTTTAATAGGTAGTTCCGGTGAAATTAATATTAACCGAAAAAAAATTTTTGGGTGGGGAGCTACGATTAGGTCGTGACGGAGCAAGATATACGAACATTTTTTTTTTTTTAAATAGGGAGCTCCGGAGAAATTAAGATTACCAGCCGAAAAATTTTGGGTGGGGAGCTACGGTTAGGCCGTGCCGGAGCAAAATATACGAACATTTTTTTTTTTTAAATAGGTAGCTCCGGTAAAATTAAGATTACCAGCCGAAAAATTTTGGGTGGGGAGCTACGGTTAGGTCGTGCCGGAGCAAAATAAACGATTTTTTTTTTTTGTAAATAGGTAGGTCCGGTGAAATTAAGATTACCAGCCAAAAATTTTTGGGGAGGGAAGTACGGTTAGGTCGTGCCTACGCAAAACATTTTTTTTTTTTTCGAAATAGGTAGCTTCGGTGAAATTAATATTACCTGAAAAAAAAAATTTTTTGGGTGGGGAGTTACGGTTAGGTCGTGCCGGAGCAAAATATACGAAAAAATTTTTTTTTTAAATAGGTAGCTCGGGTGAAATTAAGATTACCAGCCGAAAAATTTTTGGGTAGGGAGCTACGATTCTACGGTTAGGGTCGTCCTGGCTCAAAATTTACAAAAAAAAAAATTTCAAAATAGGTTGCTTCGGTGAAATAAGGATTACCTGACCAAAAATTTTGGAGAGGGAGCTGCGGTTAGGGTCTTCCCGGCTCAAAATATGCAACAAAAATTTTTTTTCAAAATAGGTAGCTCCGGTGAAATAAAGATTACCTGACCAAAAATTTTGGCAAAGGAGCTACGATTATGGTCGTCCTGGCTCAAAATTTACAAAAAAAATAGCAAAAAAGTTAATTTTTGTGAAATAAAAATTAGCTGGTTCTTTTTTTTTGTTTGATAGTAAACAGTATTTTGATATTTTTTTGTGTTTTTATTTTTTATTTTTTTGACCATAACGTTAGTGTTAGAAAAAAAGTACTAAAAAAACACACGAAGCAGTCAAAGGAACTGCCGAAAGAAGTTAATACTTAAAAGCTGTAAGCTATGAAATAACAGTGGCT